>VTPC01000793.1:0-189079 GCA_011009095.1 Ignelater luminosus
ACGGTCCCTGCTTGCTTGCATCAGTGTAAGTATCGAGTGTTTTGAAATTAGTGTAAAACTTCGTTGTATCATTGACAGCCTGTCTGGTTTATCAGAATCTGTAGAAAATATTTTGTCGAACAGTAACAAACTCCTATACAGTAATGGTTTGAGAAAAAATTATTGCAGGAATTAGTTGGACATTTTTTGTCTACTTTAAAGTCGTTTCCCTTCTCTTCATAATTTAATTTTGTGCATTGAACATTACTGTTCACTTATTTGAATTCTTGTTTAAGTTTAGCTAACTGGACGCCAAAATTAGGCGAAGATGTCACAGCCAAAAACATACAACAAGCCTTAGACATGTGGGGAAAATATGGCCGATTGAGATTTACACGACTTAATGACCCTAACGCGGATATCATAGTCGCATTCGCTAGAGGTCCGCATGGAGATAGGTAATATCTTTACATTACTCGCACCTACCTACTAATATAACTTTTAATATAGCTTTCCATTTGATGGCCAAGGGACTATTTTAGCTCATGCCTTTTTCCCTTACGAGCAACCAGGATATGGTGGCGATGTACATTTCGATGATGATGAAGAGTGGACTATACATACTCGCGAAAACGAAGAGGGTAAAATAATTATTTCAATGTGTTATATTGACAGAGACAGTCACGATTTTGTTTTAGGTACTGATTTCTTCAGGGTAGCAATTCATGAATTAGGTCATTCTTTAGGACTTGCCCACTCTCCTGTACAAAGCTCTATTATGTTTCCTTATTATAAAGGTTACAGTGCTCAGTTTGCTTTGGATTACGATGATATTTTAGGCATGTATGAACTTTACAGTAAGTATTTTATAAATAAGCTGTTGAAGATTTTTAAATTTAAAAATAGTTAAAGGAGCATCGGATATTATTGATGAACCAGTTGAACCTAAAACAACTACTGAAAGTATATTTGATGAAGAACCTGAATATACAACACCTAGATATAAATCAAGTGCCGAAGAAACTACACCTAGAGGAACTGAAGATGAGTTTGATGTAAATGGCGATAGGAATCCAGATGATCCGTGGGAAAGTGATGAAGAACAATTTCCAGGTAGAAAAGATGAGAGTTCAACTATTTCGTATGAAGGAGATTTTGAGACTGTCGATGAACATAAAAAGCATGAAAGGAAGCACGGTACACATGGAAGACGAAAGAATACAACTTCAGTGCCAGATATTTGTGAGGGGAATTTTGATGCTGTGGCAACTTTGAGGGATGAGTTGTTCATATTTAAAGATCAAGTGTGTTGTTGCAGTTTTGTACTTACTGTTTTATTGAATGTCGTTATTTTAGTATATTTGGCGACTAAAAGAGAGGCATTCTATAGAGCCAGGTTATCCAGTACAAATACGTCAGATGTTTCCAAAGTTACCAGCATCTGTAAAAGGAGTTGATGCAGCTTATGAAAGACCAGATGGAATGATAGTTCTTTTCAAAGGTGAAATAATTGACATCTAAGTTTCCAATATTTTACTGTTTTGATTTAACTAGGCAATGAATATTGGGTTTACAATGGTCATGATTTCATAGAAGACAGTCCTCAACCCCTTACCAGCTATGGTTTACCTAGAAGCTTAGATAAGATTGATGCTGTACAGATATGGGGCAAAAATGGTATACTCAAAGAAAAATTCAAGTTTTGTTTAATTATAAGTTTGTTAATTCTAGGAAAAACATATTTTTATAAAAACGATCGATTTTGGAGGTATAATGAAACTACAAGAACAATGGATCCTGGTTATCCGAAACATATGGAAAAGTGGCGTGGTGTTCCACACAGTATTGATGCTGCAACAACGTGGAAAGATGGTAGATTTCTTGAATTGATTGAATACGCTTGTAAAGAATTAATAACTTTGTTCCAGGTTACACGTATTTTTTCAAAGATAAATATTTCTGGAAATTTGATAATGATTGGGTGATCGTAACAGAGACATCACCATTGCCTGCACCGCAAACATGGTTGGGATGTCCAGAGAAACAAGATATTAGAGATTACTTTTCTCGATATTCGGATTAGAATATGATAAGAATTCTGACCTAAAATAAGTCTTTTATATTAATAAAAAAGTTTTGTATTTGCCCTAATTTATAAAATAAATTCTATTGTAAGAAGATTTCTTTAATTATTTTATCACATTTATTCTTATAAAATTACATAAAATCTACATACAACCCTTTTTTAACAAAATTAAATAAATCTACCATGGCATAGGTTCTCCGTCATACTGGTAGAATCCTCCATTATGTTTTTCTTCTAATTTCAGTAACAGTTTTACAATGCTCGAAGTGCTGTCATCAATTTCCATTGTAGCATTTACACCTCCCATGTCAGTCTTAACCCAACCAGGATGCAAACAAGTGACTAATATTCCATCACTTTTCAAATCGAAACTCATTGATCGCGTTGCTATATTTAGAGCTGACTAAACAAGAAAATTATTAAAACTATTTGATTAGTAAAATAAATTATTACTTACTTTTGAACAACGATAAGGATATAAACCACCAGTTGTATTCAGTTCGACAGATCCTAACATTGAAGACATATTTATGATAGCTGCCCTTCGTATACCCATTGGTTGATCAGAATTCTTCAAAGAAGCTTTCTTCAATAATGGTAATAAAGACTAAAAAACCAGATGTTGCTTAATCTGACAATAAAATATACAAAATTCAAAATTACTCTAATTTACGTTTCAACTCGATGACTAACTAAAAGTACGTTACCAATTACACAAAATTGTCTCTTTTCGTTAATATGAGGTCATAAAAACACAAGCAATGACCTGATTATACAGTGGCGCTACAACCCTTGAAGGGCTCCGGCCTGCCTCACAACAGTTCTCCACTCATCTCTGTCCGCTGCTTTTTGCTTCGGACATCAAGTCTTCTCAGATCCGCTTCCAAATCCTCTGTCCACTTAAATCAGGGCCTTGCTCTTCTACTTCCTCTTCCCGGTTCACTCACAGAAACCTTCTTCATTACCCATTCTTGTCCTGCTCTCTGGACATGCCCCGTCCATTGTATGCGGTCCTGATTGATTTCAATGACAACATCAGGCTTTCCAAACAGCTGCTGGAGCTCCACAACGGTTCTTATCTGCCACCCCTGCCCTTCTCTAACCGGTCCATATATTTTTCTCAATACTTTTCTTTCCTATCTTCTTAGGGCTTCCTCATCCTTGGCGGTCAAAGTCCACACTTCGCTGCCATACATTACAATTGCGCGGATGACTCTGAGGTATAATGCTATTTTAGTAATCCTGCTTACTATGCTCGACTTTAAAAACCTCAGAAGGCTATAGTAGCTTCGATTGGGAACAGCTATTTTTCCTTTTACGTCCCCTGCTACAGAATTATCGATTTTAATTAGAGGCCCGAAATATTTGAAGCAACTCACTGTTTCAAAAGTTTTCCCGTCGATATTTACAGTGATCTCTTCTTCAATTCCTCAGATTCTACTCATGTGCATGTATTTCGTTTTATCTGTATTTACCTGAAGGCTCACCTCCAGTGAATTCTGCTCCAGCGCTGCATAGATCAGCTCCAGTTCAGCTCGCGACCTTGTCAGTTGCCGAACATCGTCCGCATACACCAGATTTTGTCACATTCTATTAAACAGCGTCACACTCAGATTCCCGGGCATGCGCCTCATGACTCCTTACAAAACTAGGTTAAACAAAATTGAACAAAGTACATCTTCTTGCCTTAAACCGATGGTAATTTCCAGTTGATCAGAGAGCTCTCCATCTACTTTCACTCTACTGGTGGCCCTACTCAGTGACATCTTAATCAGTCGTATGTATGTATTTTCTTGCTATTCCAAACTGCCTCAAAGTTTCATATAGCTTCCGCCTCTTCCCATTGTCATACGCCTTTTTGAAATCTACGTATAGCTGATACACATCTACATCATGTTCGTAACATTTGTCTAGTAGTTGTCTTAATGTAAATATATGGTCTGTAGTAGACCTATTTGCACGAAACCCTACTGTTAATCCCAGAGAAGGGTTTCGGAAATAAGAGCTAGTCGTCTGACCATTACTTTTTTTACGAATATAATGAAATCCTCCTGTAGTTTTCGCAGGCCATTTCGTTTCCCTTTTTATGTATAAAACATGTATTCCTTCGCTCCTTTCCTTTCTGATTAATTAGCGCATCTCCTCCGTGCGTCAGTGACTCGACTGGAATACCGTCGCCTCCTATTGTTTCTCAGTTTCCTGATTGCTTCTACTACCTCCTCCTTGAAAGAAGGATTCCATCCTGTAATTCGGATGTTCCGTCGTCTCTCTCTTCCGGAGTTCCATTCAAGAGCTCATTGAAATATTTCACCTGCCTGCTCAGAATTGCAGACTTCTCACCCTGTCTTGCCTTTACCAAAGATGGCGGTAAGTTAAAAACACTTCTTTTCCTCTTTTACCCTCTTGTAGAACTCCTTCACTTCGTTGGCTTCTTTTAATTCCTCCAACTCCTTTATCTTTCTCTTTTCAAAAGCTCTCTTCTTTTTCCGGTACACCTTGCTTGCAATTGCAGGGTACCTCCTATGTTCTTCAGCCGTTGTCCTCGTTCTTCTACTCCTCCTGCAGCTTTTGCCACGCTTCGTTTCTCATTGCATGCTTCGTCCAGCCGTCCAACGCCGTACTGCCCCAGACTTTGACTGCACTTGACACCACCTAGACTTTGGAGTTCACGTGTCTACTTTAGCATTTTTGTTTTCGATTCTGTAATCAGACACTGGAATTGTTAATACCGATTTTATCAACATTACTTTGACTTTCACTGACGTGAAGATTCTATTTAGAACGCCAATGTACATTACTTATGAAAGCTGCATGTTTTATAACTTTTTAAATAATATTTCAGCAAATTAATCCGCTTTGTAAGTTTTTAGAAACGATCAATCTTTCTATTGTACATTTAAGTTACGCTAAACTGTAAACTGTTTTATCTTCCAGAATACATTAACATTTGGTGACTATCGGCAAATGTTTCGAAAAGTCAAATGCAATGTTTAGAACCTTTACTACGGTTAAAAACAAAATTGGTGAGTTCCTAGTAACCCTTGCAGAAATAACGAAATGTCAGCAAACTAGCTCTAGTGTTCAAGACAAGGTAGGTTTAACTATTTTTGGCGAATGCGTGAAATGTGACCAAACAAAAATTTAGTTCACATTTAAGTGATTTCGTCTAAATACCAGCAAACAAATAAGCATTGGTAAGTCTGGTATGCCTTATTTATAAGCTGATAAGAATCACTTGCTCTCTACCTGAGAACGCGATGGAAACGTCCTTTTTCAAACTGAGGCTTTAAGTTTAGAGGCTATTAAATCTCAACTTCTTTGTCATTCCGCAGCGATACAATTTCTAAAGCCTGTTCTTATATCTTTTAATTATAAAGATAAGTTTGCTCGTCTCCAACAATTCCCCTACGTCCTAGTATCCACACTAAAGCAATCTTCTTTCCCATTCTGTATGCATGATAGTGTATATCTATCGAATGCAATACTGCGGCGCAATCAAAACAGAGGGCAAACGTGTTTTCTTTCGATTTCAGACATTCTAAGTGATTGCCATATAACTTCGGTCATGTAGACAGTGTTGCCAACAATGGCGGTTTTCCGCCAGATTGGCGTTTTACGGGATACTCATGGCGCGCAAAAGTTCTTGTTGGCGCTTAAAAATTATTTAAGTCTAACTCTGTTTTGACTTTAAAATATAATAACTATTATTACTTTTATTGCATTTTAGCAATACAAGTTTTACAGGGAATCTTAATATATGTGCAATTTGAACCGGTATTCGATAATGGTGCCCTCTAGTAAACGAACTGAGAATATACGTGATGTTTAAATGAAAATTTTACCGAGATTTGAATTGGCGCTTAATATGGCGCTTTTTTCATCTCAGATGGCGCAATTTGGCGCTTTGACGGAACGGAACTGGCGCTTCTATAAGATAAAATATTGGCAACACTGCATGTAGATGCTAGCCGATCTCTGTAATGTTCACGCAGCGGATTAACCAGTAGAATAAATTGCACGAACTGCTCCATTGGTTGTTTTTGAGTTAACCTAGGTAGTTATCACATATTTCACTAAAGCTTGCCAGGCGGTAAATAAACAAAATAGAATGTTCAGGGAGACAAAGGAGATCTTGGTGCCATGTAGCTGTTAGGACGAAATGGGTGAAATCGTATGGCTATCAACAAAATTGGTAACTATTGGCTTTCGTGCAAACAGTGTGCGCTGGTTTCCTTTATTAAAGAACAAGGGGTTTAAATGATTAACACACTCAGCTGGTTTTAAAAGCACCTGTTACATAGCTGATTTCTGCATTCAATTTTTTGAGAATGGTTTTCCTCTTTGAACTCGTTGTCCATTTTTGACAAGATAATAGATTTATAGATTCTAACAAGAACTTCTCTCGCTGTGCCCCATTTTATATTACCTAGGCATTTTATGACATCCAACACCCTTCTATAACAGTTGACGGTTTCAAGTATTGCAATTTTGCTAATTTAGCCAATGTAGTCTACTAAACTTAAGAAGCTAAAAAGTTCAAGTCTTTCCTTCTGAAGTATATGATTGATGGTAATAGGAAAAGGGCGATCTTGTCTTATAACACCAACAGTAAGAATTAAAAAGCTAAGTAGGAATATGTGCTTATTTTGTTGGCTCTTCTCAGATTCTCTTCCCAGGTGAAAAGAAAACAAAGAAGTGCAAAAAACCTTCCTTACTTACAAAGACTGGAAGCAAAGTAGGATGTGGTGTTGAAGAAAAGTAAGATAAAGATTGACCTTAAGCAGTGAGTTCTGTGACAGGAAAGCTGCAAGATGTTAGAGATTGGCCGAGCAAGCAAAGCGTTCTTGAGGTAAATTCCTTTCCAACAGAGGCGTTTGAAGTAGATCACCTGCGGCTTGTTTGGGTAAGTTTAATCTTTCATCGTTGAAGTCAGATCCCTAAATGTTTTCATACATTTAATGAATATTGCCTAGACAACGTTTTTGGAAATTCGTCATGTTGAACAGTGTTGCTGCACCATCAGTAGTTATTAGCGTTATTAGTTGGAATAACACAGACCACACGTTTCATCCAGTGCGACTCTAAATCTTAGAATTAGTTCGTTAGCACGAATGTAACGGCGCCTCACACGCTATCCGCTATTTAAACAAGCTTTGAAACAATTGATTCTTCTAACAATTTAACAATCCACAAACGCGCTTTGATACATCAAACCTTGCCAGACGAGCTCATAAAGCTTTAAAAAAGCAGACACGTTTAATGTGGCTGACTTCTTAATTTGGTATTTGACGTAATACAACAATATTTAATACCTACTTTGGTTAACATAATAGGTGCTACGGTATTCGCTGTTAAAGTATCCATCATCTGCTCCAGCTTAACTAAGTTCAGTCTGGTAAATTTTGGCGATATTCCAGCATTGTTAAACAAAACATTTAACCCATCGTCTTTGACAATATCGGACACTTTCTGAGAAAATTCTTTGTAGCGATCAAAATGTCTTACATCTGAAAGAAAGTAAATTAATAAATCTAAGAGATTGGATAACATTATTAATGAACGTTGTATTTTAATACAAGATTTTGTTGTTATTTTTCGAGCAGCCCTCATACCTTACAAGTTCGAAAAGCTTTTACATTGCTAAATAATAAGCGTGAATAATAAATCACATGTAAGTAGAATATTATGTTATCAACAACTTAATAGAGTTATTTCGATTAATTATTTATAAAATCGATAAACTGTCTCAATGTATGGAAATTTTGCTGCATGTCTTGCAGTATCATATTAAAACCAAACCAACTAATGCATATACTCGGGCGAATTATTTATGCTGTAATTATATTAAAACGTTTAGTGAAAAAGAAAACCGACAGTATGTTTTATCACTCGTGTATTTTTCCATTTCTTCAAAATGGTAAGATGTTAGAAACAACAAGATAGATAATTAGTCTTAAAACTCTTCTTTCGAAAAATCGTAGGCGAACAAAAATCAAATCACTACTTTTTTTACAATTTCTCCTTGCTTTATCAGAAACATATTTTCAAAATCCTTCCGCTCAAGTTTATGCAAATTAATATTTGGCAGATACATTCCCTGAAAAAACTAGATCTACTTCCTTCTGTTTTCTATTGTTTCTAAGTTCAAAATAAAATGTCGTATTGTTTCCAATATTTGTCAAATAATGTAAAATGTTAGAATATAATTTTCTATATGTTGGTGTATACTATTTCGCTTATTAGTTTTATATTTAATGCCCTTTAGGGGGTAAGTTTTTTCCAGCGGACACACGTTAAGGGAATTTAAACCTTAAAAATAAATTATTGAATTAAAAACTACCAATTGCAAATCAAGGGTGTATAAACAAAGTATCTTTCGCAATTTGTTTAAAAATCCTATCCCAAACCGTTTCGTTTGGGCGATCGAAAATGTGTCGCATAATTCCAACATTTAAAAGTCGTGCTGTGGGTATCCATATTGCAAGTTACCTGCGGTCTCTATCTTCAAAACTGCAAAGTTTCATGTTTATCATCCAATAAATAAAAAAGTTATTAAAATTTACATCGAGCACACGCACGCATTAAATTTGCTAAAATTTAAATTTGCAATAAATTCATTCAATTTCGTAATTTTCTGCCACTGATGGTGTAAATTGTTGTTGTTATTGATCTTGCCAAGGCAGAATGACGTCTAGAATTCCAGTGGAAAAGCCAAAACCGACTGAATGCTAAAGATTTTTCTTATCAGTCGGCGATAAATTCTTCAAATCGATCACGTTGATTAAAACCAAATTATAATTAAAGTGCGGAAAATACGCGAAATGCGCATCAGAAAACAATGAACTAGGTAATAATTTTATAATGTTTATATCGAAAAATACGGATGCACATTATTTCCGCGCTCTAAATTTATAATCATCCACAAAATAGAACATTCTTATCTATTTGAGAGAAATAAGCGGAAATAATGCCATTCCGTTTTAAAATTACAAATTATTTTAAAAACACCCTGTAATATTCCCAAATGTATTTACCTAATTCCAGGATGTGGACATTTTTATGTTGCTCGGCAATAGAACGGAGCTCCTGCAAACAAACAAAATTGGTGATGATAACATTCGGGTTTAATTAAAAAGTAGGTAAAAAAAGA
Source organism: Ignelater luminosus (assembly GCA_011009095.1). Taxonomy (NCBI): domain Eukaryota; kingdom Metazoa; phylum Arthropoda; class Insecta; order Coleoptera; family Elateridae; genus Ignelater; species Ignelater luminosus. The sequence continues at coordinate 9,216 of VTPC01000793.1, forward strand.
TAATCGATAATGTACCTTATATAATCAGATGTAAAAATGTTAATAAAATAACGTGTTTATCATCATACTTCAATGTATCATCACTCAAGTAATTACTTGAGAATTTAATGTAAATATTTTATCATGAAATTATTCCAACATTACAATTATCTCCTTCATCTATCATGTGTTATTTTATGAAATAAAGTTAATTTCAGTAGAAAATAGGGAAATTGTCAGTCTAAATTTATCTACCATTGTGGTAGATAAAATTATTTGTGTTATCTTTTGCGTGAATGCTTAATTTGTCTTTTTTTATTGCTTTTTGTGTAATATTAAAAGATTAAAACATAATCCTCTAATTTTTATAATTAAATTAATTAAAATAATATTAAACATTTATACATCTAAAATATGCACGTCAGCATAAAAACAGATAGTTTTAATAAATTTTCAATCATAGTTTAATTTTAGAACGAACATCTGCTTTTCTATTCGCGGAGGAAACTATTATTAAATTTTCTCTGTTTAATGTAAGAAAAACTAAATTTTTCGCATCAAAGCTTGAATTTAATTTAAAAAATATTCCAAAAAAAACTGAAAAAGGAAAAGCTAATTCAATTTTTAACAATGACAATGTTGCATAATATACTGATTTTTCTAGAAAAGAAACTATGAATTGCAATATGTAATTATTTAGAATTCTAGAAAGATTATCTGCTTATCATCTAGATTATTAATAGAAAGATTTAATTTAATGGTAAAAAATCAATGTCTGGTGGGGAGATGGGAGTTCATAACCACCGTTACTTCAAGGTCCTTTTCCAGAACGTTATCGCAAATGACCAATAGATGACGTAGGCTGCATTTACAAATTTCCAAGTCGATTTTAATTAGTCCGAATAGAAATTCAAGTACGACAAAATAATCTGATCGCACCTTGTATAAAATAAAGGTCGAGTTAGTAACTGGTGAACAACGAATTATAAATTACTTGAAGTGTAACCGTAAAGCAGGCGGTAGGTGGTTCCACGACGTTAAACGCTGCGTTCTTGTTTTATAATTTTTCGGTTGTATTTTAAAAAAGTGTTTGAAAATGGCTCCAACAGGTAAGCAGGTTGACTTTTTGAAATCAAAATTTTTCGAAACTATGACCTACTTCACATGATTACGTCGTGTTTGTGACGTCTTACCTCGGCTTTTTGTGTGTCTCTGCAAGTTGCTATCAATTTAATTGGAGGGTTTGGATCTCTTGTTAGATTCTTCACGAGACCTAACCCCAAACCACGATTACAACCGGTTATTAAAATTGTGTTCATCACGTTATTCGATAATTAACACTTTGGTTTGATAAAATAGACACTTGTAGTAGAAGTTTATAGATATTTTTTAACCTAAACGCTTCCTAACCTAAGTGTATATGTCAAGGTCAGTTTACTAGTAAATGGCGATTCCCGGTTTTTGTTTCCGACGTCTAATTTATCCTGGATATAATAGGATAATTGTCAGACAAAATGTTTTTGTGCAAAATGTAAATTTTAAAAACTTCGTTAGATCTTTTTCTAATGGTGAGTCGAACGTTAAATAACCATCGAATTGCACAATTATTGGCCTTCACTATAAACTAAACTTTGTAACTTTCCAAATCACATTTTTTGTCAAGATTATGCACGTCATGCTTTGTGGAAGTAGCAATTAATATCTAAGATAAGGGAGGACAATTAACACATTTACATGAAGTCACATAACCTCAGAAATTTACAATCTGTTGCATCATATAACATTTTACCATGAAGAGGTATTATAAAGTTACCTTATTTCTAGGTGAAGCTCCAGAATATGATCTTGTAGTACTTGGTGGAGGTTCTGGTGGATTAGCAGCAGCGAAAGAAGCATCCGGTTTAGGTGCTAAAGTAGCTGTATTAGATTTTGTGAAACCAACACCAATAGGAACAAAATGGGGTTTAGGTGGTACATGCGTAAACGTTGGATGTATTCCGAAGAAACTCATGCATCAAGCTGCACTCTTAGGGGAAGCTATTCATGTAATGAATTTTAATGTGCTCTTACCAATTTAAATTATTAACACTCTTTTAAATTATAGGACGCTCAGGCCTACGGGTGGCAACTGGAACCACAAGCTATTAAAAATGATTGGGCTTCATTGAGGCAAGCTGTTCAGAATCACATAAAATCAGTTAATTGGGTCACGAGGGTAGAATTAAGAGATAAGTAAGTTAGACTGTTGGTATTTTTAAATAAACAAACTATAAAATTTAATTAAATTGTAGAAAAGTGGAATATATCAATGGACATGGAATATTTAAAGATCCTCGCACTGTTCATACGGTTATAAAACAGGGAGAGCGTACTCTTACGGCAAAATACTTTATTATTGCTGTAGGAGGTCGACCAAGATATCCTAACATTCCTGGTGCTGTAGAATATGGTATTACCAGTGACGACATCTTCAGTTTAGAAAAAGAACCTGGAAAGACTCTTGTAGTTGGTGCAGGATGTATGTTTTAATGGTTAAACATAAATTATTGTGGTTTGATTGTTAAAGTGACAGTAATAATTATTTTAAGGTTAGTTTACTGTCATGTACTGTCAACTAACTTTTGCTTTATTTTTTTTATTGCCACCTAAACAAATGAAAAATCACAATTGTTTATCCCTATTAAATAACTTATTTGAGTTGATATTATAAATAATTCTTTTAAATGTGTAGATATTGGTCTTGAGTGTGCTGGATTTTTAAATGGTTTGGGTTATGACGCAACTGTTATGGTACGATCAGTTGTTCTGAGAGAATTCGATCAACAAATGGCTCAAATTATTACAGCATCTATGCAAGAAAAGGGTGTCAAGTTTCTATTCAAGTAAGCACTTAAATAATACAAGTTAGATTTTATACTTACTGATAACTCCATTTTAGGTGTTTACCACAATCAATTGAGAAACTTCCAGATGATAAATTACTAGTGAAATGGAAAAATGCCTGCGGTGAAGAGTTCTCCGATACTTTTGATACAGTACTGTTTGCTATAGGCCGTAAAGCACTTACTAGAGAATTACATTTAGATAAAGCAGGTGTACAAGTGGTCGGTGAAGGAGAGAAAATCGATGTTTCCGATGAACAAACAAATGTTCCACATATTTTTGCAGTAGGAGATGTTTTACATGTAAGTATCCTTTTTTACATTTTCATTCTAAACAATTAGTAATAAAATATATTTTACAGAAAAAGCCCGAGTTGACACCTGTTGCTATTCATGCAGGAAAGCTATTAGCACGACGTTTATTCGGTGGTGCTACTGACACTATGGATTATCAAAACGTTGCAACAACAGTGTTTTCTCCTTTAGAATATGGATGTGTAGGTATGTTATTATCTCAATTCTAATCACTCTTGATACATATTGATAGAATCTTTTTAAAGGTTTAAGTGAAGAAATAGCCCTAAATAAGTATGGCCCTGATGAAATAGAAGTATATCATGCATACTATAAGCCAACTGAATTTTTTGTTCCACAACGCTCCATTGCACACTGCTATTTAAAAGTAATTGCATTACGTAATGGTGACCAGAAAGTCCTTGGTTTACACTTTATTGGACCACACGCTGGAGAGGTTATTCAAGGATTTGCAGCTGCAATAAAGTAATAATTTTGATAACTGTCAATTATTTTATTTATTTAAATTTTTTTAATTTTAGATGCCATTTGACAGTACCAGCTTTAATGAGTACAGTTGGAATTCATCCAACAGTTGCAGAAGAATTTACCAGAATCAATATTACTAAACGATCAGGAAAAGATCCTAATCCTCAATCATGCTGCAGTTAAAATAGGAATATTATTTGCTTTATTACTCAATTCAATTTAGATGTATTTGTTAATGCACGATCATTGCCTGTTGCCAGTGTCGTTACTTACATTAGGAACAATTTTTTTTTATACCTACTGTTACATTTATCTCTTCGTATTTCTTACAAGTTTAGTGAAAAAGAAAGTGGATATTATACATGGTAAAAATATTTTAATAACGAAATTGTGTAAATATGCAGGAAATTTTATCATCTCATATTGCTTCTTTTTTTTCTGTTTTAAATAACCGTTAGTTTTTTAGAATCAAATATTCCGCACAAGTATTAATTACTAACTTATATCTACATCCTGTTATTCTTTAAACAGTTCTGTATACAGTTTATTCCATTTGAAATTAAAAGGTACAAATGAAATGTATTAATATTTTCTTTACATGTGTTTGTAACTTTTGATTTAAAAAAGAAATAAAATTGTGAAACAGTTACGCCTTAAGTATGTTTATATTTTCTTTTACTATGGAATAAGAGTTCTTCAATGCAACCATTGAATTTGTTAGCATTAAACCATTTGTGTTCGATTGTATTTGCAGATGATTTAAATTTTCAAATTGATTTTGCTGATTGCATTGCCAAAAACTGAAGATTTCAAATATGTACCTTACTGAAAATCATCAGCATAATAGAGATTTTGCAAGGCATTTTTAAAATTACTTTTTCTAAAATTTAAATTTTAATAACCTCAAACTTATAAACTGACGTTTAAACATGTCAAATTTAACGTGAAATAACAGCGCCTCTAGCGGAGAGAAAATCATAAATGAGCCCGATCTGCGATCGTCTTTTGTTTGGTTTCGTCTCACAACCAACCGGTTTTGGCTGCTACGACAGTGGTCGCCGTAGTTTCTAACAGAAATAAATTTTGCTATTTTCGCCAGCGGTTGGTGGAATGTTTTCTCAATCATAACAAAATTAAGACGACGTTGTAAACATAACCTAAAAAGCATAAGAGCTGCGACTCAATATACATCGGAAAAACTTGTCGCTTTATTAACACACGCATCAACTTGAAACGGGGCGCAAGATATTGTTTGAAGATGCGTCTATTATTTCGATAACTTCTTTTTATTACACCAGAAACGTCAGTGAAGCAATGGAAATTACAAACATCTTAATAACATCAATCACGATGCAGAATATCCACTTCCCGACATTTGAGAGCCAGTCTGTGTTACGACTCAGACTATCTACCCTTACAGTCGATTACCCCCCCCCCCTTTGTTCACACGTCGAGTAACCGTGCTCTTTTTTAGTCTTCTAATGAAGCTTCTTATAAAAATGAGCGAAACGTTGAGTGTATATAATATTTCAACAATGACGTAGTTTAATCCCGAAAGACGTCGATTTATTAATGATCCGAGCCGTGAAAATCTGGTATTGTTTAAGGTTCCACTCCAGCATGAACACGCATATGTTCTTTCAAGCTACTACTAAAAAACTATATTATACACTCGTAGGGTATAGCCAACCCGCACGTTTTGAATATAAAAATGATATTTTTCCCAATTTACTGTATGTCAAATTATTTGAAGCAAAATATTTTTTTATAAAACTCAAGTGAAATGGCGTGTACTTAGCTTTATTAACCTTTTTTCTACTCAAAATTAAGTTCTGCAGGCATTTTTAGAAAGATTAATCTTTGGTTTCTGTTTTAATTGATATTTTTTTTAAATTGTGGTTGTTTAGTACTGGGAATAGAAATGCTATTCCATGTATTAGCATAGAGAATTTCCCCCGCCACCTTCCCCTATATTAATCTCTTCACATAAATCTCATAATTTTTATATTAATTTCAAATAAAACCTTTATGCTTCCATACTGGTTTCGGTCAGCTGTTTTGTCACACATTGGGTTACATGTTTGTTATTGGTGGTTAAATACTCATCTATCAGAGTCATCAGGATTTTCAATTACCGAAATTAAAAATATCTAAAAATACCTTTGAGCACAGTTCCACCACCTCTAAATTTCGTACGTCCGGGCTCTAGGAGCAATACAGTAATCACAATCTAAAATAACCGTTAAGTGTAGGATAAACACACCATGCACTTTCTTCCCCCTTCACATTCCAATACTTCTTTTTAACATAACCTTAAAAACACGTGCGTGTTTGTCAACTTACTCTTGACCACTGTTGATTTCACTTACATAAAATGGTTGCAAAAAAGAAGAAGAAGGTAAGTAATTTTTTAATAAACTACTCTCATATATGGAAATGTCTTTATCGATAAAATTTTACGCAGTATTCCGTTGGGGAAGGTTCACAGTTTATATCGAGGAGAGCAGCTCTTAACAAACTGCAACTATCTCTAAATGACTTTCGAAGACTATGCATATTAAAGGGTATATATCCACGTGAACCTAGAAACCGAAAGAGGGCTCAAAAAGGACAACCAGGAATTAAAACTTTGTACCACAAGAAAGATATTTTATTTTTAATGCAAGAACCGATTATCTGGAAGCTAAGAGACTACAAGATCTTTAATAGAAAAGTTGGTCGTGCTAAAGCAGTAAAAGATTTCCAAAAAATGCGCCGTTATTTAGATAATCATCCTACATTAAAATTAGATCATATTGTTAAAGAACGATATCCCTCTTTCATTGATGCACTACGTGATTTAGATGATTGCTTGACATTGTGTTTTTTGTTTAGCACTTTTCCTTCTTTACCACACATTCCTCGAGATCAATTTATGCTTTGTAAGCGGCTAACTATGGAATTCTTGCATGCTATAATTGAAGCAAAGGCTCTTAGGAAAGTGTTTATATCTATAAAAGGTTATTACTATCAGGCTGAAATTAAAGGACAAACAGTTACATGGATAGTACCACATAACTTTTCATTTGCACCACAACCAAAACAAGAAGTAGATTTTAAAGTGATGTCTACATTTGTAGAATTTTACATAATTATGTTGGGTTTTGTTAACTTCAGATTGTATCATTCATTAAATCTCTATTATCCACCAAAATTGCCCACTACAGATGTGAGCGAGAGTGATAAAAGTCTTGTAGATGAAAATATATATGTTGCAGAAAGAATTGCAGCATTAAACATACCATTAACAAAACTATCGAACCAAACAGAAGAAGAGGATGTTGAGATTGATCAGTTTCCGTCAGATACTAGTGCAGAAGACATAGAAAAAGCAAAACAAGAGCAAGCAAAAATAAAAACACTTAAAACATTGTTTAAAGGTCTCAAATTTTTCTTGAACCGTGAGGTCCCTCGTGAACCATTAGTATTCATAATTCGTTGTTTTGGTGGTGAAGTTTCATGGGATAAAACACTTTTTGTTGGTTCAACATTTGATGAGAGTGATGAAACAATTACTCACCAAATTGTCGATAGGCCGAACTTAGATAAGCAATACATCTCACGTTATTACATTCAACCACAGTGGGTTTTCGATTGTGTGAATGCTAGAGAACTTCTTCCTGTTAATAAATATTTTCTTGGTGAAGTACTACCGCCACATTTGTCACCATTTGTGGATAAAGAGCGTGATTCTTATCAACAGTATATTCCACCTGAAGAACAGGCATTGTATGATCCTTCACTTCGTGAAACACTGAATGAAGCAGATGAATCAGATGAGAATGTAGCAGAAGAAGAAGAGAAAGAGGAAAATGAAGCTGAAGAAGATGAAACTGAAGATATGGAGAATTCAAATGAAGATGAAATGCAGAGTACAAGTAAATTACAGGTATTCGTCAATTTATTTTTTTTAGAAAAAGAAAAATCAAATACTGGATTAACAATTTTACTTTGTCCATTCTGTAATGAAATTTAGCAGCTTTTTATTCTTATTTTCAGAAACATAAACTATCTGTTAAACCTGGCCAAGTATACAAAGAAGAACCATGGGAAAAGACACGACAAGAAAGGCAAGAATATAAATTAAGAGAAAAAATGGTCAAGAATAAACATAGAAAACTATACAAGAGTATGATGCAAGGTAGACGAGAAAGATCAAAAGAGGTGTGGTTACTGAAAAAGAAGCGTAGGTTACATGAGGAACAGAAAACAAAGCAAAAGAGTAAAGCAAAACAGTAATAATTTTGAAATGTTTGTAATTGTTTTTTTAATTAAAAAGAGATGTTTATGAAATATTTTACTTAATAATAATGAAATACAATATGTATGTAATTTACAAAACTTTGCAATTGTGTAATAAATACATATTGTCATATAACTTGTCATTTATTACCTGTTTCAAGCAAGCAAGCAATGACGGATGGTAGTTGTATAATAATAATAATTTAGCTACATTTTAAAACTAGCTAATCTCGGATTCAGTTAAAACATTTATAATATAATTGAACTAACTTCATACAGAATAACTTAATAAACTAATTTGCCAACAAGCCACTTGAACAACATCGACTTAATATTATAAAATTTGTAAAAATTCAGTTCTCTTTTTTATTATTAATTTACATTATTTTAATTCTCCGTGTCACTTTCATCTTCTTCATCTAATTCAGGCATTGGAAATCGTAAAATTGCTGCTATCCCTGTTAGCTGATCTAATTCTAAAAAACAATAGACGTGAGAGATGAATATCAAATAACTTAAAGCTATAAACACTTTTATAACTACTTACGTTCTCCAGAAATATGCATACTTGAGAATATCTTAACCTCCCCACCTGCTTCTCGGGCCATATCCACAAGTTTAACATATTCTTTGCGTAAAGCGACATCTGAGCATCTAAATATAAGACCACAATTAATTGTTTTATTTTATAAAAGCCGACAATGAAAATACCTAAATAAATTATCAGAAATAAGCAAAGTCTCAATAGCTTGAGCTTCACAAGCTTTCTCAACATGTTTCTTTCCATAAAATGCTTTAGCAGGCTCGCACTGTAACATTGTATAAAAGTTTTCTAAGGCTTTTACTTCTCCTGCTGCTTTCGTATCAGACATCTTATTTATTACTGCCGAATCTTGTAATACTTCTGTGGTTAAAAAGTACTTATTATTAGTCATTCAAGTAAATATGCATGTAATTACCTTTAAGAGAATGTTTGAAACCAGATGAGGAATGGACAAGCATAAATTTTGATTTATTCTCTAACAACAATTTATTATCAGTTTTTATCGCAGTTTGAAACATATACTCATAAAACTGGTCCCTTACAAAACCAGGAGATGCTATCAGTACACACTTGACAATATCAAAATTAACATGTCTTAAAATTGCTTGCATAACGTTATCGTAAAATTTTGTTAAACCCTTCTCGTGTTGTTGGACAAAACCTTTTCTTTTCCTAGGTATATTTACATCGATCTTAGCTCTAATTAACGTCATACTAGCTGTGATTAAGCAAACATGTGCTAAACCTTCTTGCATTATAACAGCAGCAACATCAGCATTCTGAGTGGGATCGCATGCCATATCCACACGTTCTAATGCTATCGAATCCCATTCTTGCTTTTTCAAAGAAAACTTTCTATTCAGCTCAAGATCTAAAGTATGATAAGCGCCCATCTAAAATAAAACACTTTTCAAATATTGCCATAAAACTTAAGTTGATAAATCTACCTTAACATACTGGTTTTCCTCAACATTTCGACCTTTTAAGCGTAAGACACAAGCTTGAGTATCAAAATCAATGCTTTCAACACAAATTGTTAATGTTGTTCGAACACGATTTGATGTGGAGGAGCCTGTAGCCGATTCAGATTGTACTTTTCGAATTGTGGTACTTCGTACTGAATCCCCTTCCGATATGAGATTGTACGCGTGCCACATATCTTCTGGCTCCTCGGCGATGAGGCCAACAGTCCTAACAAAAATTTGAATTCCTATTAATATTATTATAACCAAAAACCAAGCAGGTGTCATACATGTGACATAACCTCAACTATCCTTTTAATAGACAGACTTACCCTTCCCCCTCTTTATCGACATTTTTGTAGAGAAGTTTCATTTCGTTAATTCGTATCTATTGAAATCTTCACCACAAATTGAATTTTTACGTGTAGTTGTCATTATTTTTATAAAAATATTTGTCACAAAATTATGACATATGCCGATGACACAGAACTCTCATCGCAAGAGGGCGTTCGTAGTCAAACGTCAAACTAGTTGTCAAAGTGCATGCGCGACAGCTGTTTCTGAACTTTAATTTTCCGATTCGCGTTAAAAACTTTGGTTTTTGTGTTTTTTTTGAGTGTTCGGTTTTTGTTACTTGTGTTTGGAATTTAATTTAAAAGGTATGCTTATATTTTTTCGTGTAACAGATTTCTCCAAACAAAATTTACTTAAAAATCAAACTGGATAATGTTGTATTGTAGGGTTTAATTAAGTTTTAATTACGTGTATGAAGCGTTTGTTATTAGATTAAGAGCAATTTACATTAACACCAGAAGCTTTGGGATTACGTATTTTGTAGATAAATGTACATAATTTTGAATTATGGTAAAAATAACTGTGTTGCGAAAGTGAGGTTATGTAACGGTCTTTGCTAGTAAACAGGTTGTTTTTCTAAATTAGGAAGCTATAAATAAATCATAAACTGAGTCAGTACTATTATTTTATTCATAGTATTAGTCTTAGTATGCCATAAAGTGCTTTTGATGTTAAATATTAGAAAAATGAGTAAACAACATCATCAAAATGTCCTTGTCATAAATAAATTATATTACTTTTATATTAGTCCAATTAAGAAATCAAAAACAATGGGATGGGTGCATTACTGACATCACTTTTAGATGATTCAGGCTTAAAAATATCACGCCTCCATGAAAACATCAATAATAATTTTTAAATAAAAGGAAGATGCACTGGTAACCCACTATCAACATGATAGCGTTGATTATTATAAACATTTCCTGCTGCTGCAGTCTGTGTTATGATGTTGTGGGTATTTTGAGAGAAAATAAAATTGTTGGGTAAATCTTACTTTTGAAAGTGATCTAATTATAGTTACGAAAGCTTTTAAACATTTTTGAGAAAATTTTTAAGAAAAAACTAAAGAAACTAACTACATACAAGTCATGATTAATTGGATAAATAGGTGATCTTCTAGTTGTTTCATGTAGTACACACTTTCTTGTTGGGTATTTTGTAAAATATTTAGATGATTATTTTATAAGCCAGTTGTTTAAATGCACTAGTTAAGGAGAAAGCTATATTATGTTAATTAATTCTCTTAATAATTAATAATAAATTTATTAAGAATCACATCATGTTAAGATTAGACCAAGAATTTGATGAATGATGATTGTTAAAAACATAAAATATGCTTTCTTTAAAGTGAAAGAATGGCTAATTTCTTGCTTTTAAATATTTCCCGTGCAGTTTATTCCATTTCCAGGTAGCTTCTTTATGTGTATTATTCATATTGCACCTGGTAAAGTGGAACAAAAAAAATAGCTTTTGCATAAAAGGGTAGATTTGTATGAAATCATTGTTTATTTTTTTCTGACCAGCTGGGTTTTGTGTTTTATATGTAGATGCAGGTTTTCCGTTATTATTTCTGTTGGTACATTATTTGTAGATATTTTACACTTCAAAAGTGTTGTCTACATGTACTGCTGATTACTTACCGATTTTAATTTTTCCTTTTATAATAAGTTTCAGGCTTAATAAAAATGAATTTGGTATGCATTTTTACATTTCTGACATTGCAGATTCGTACTGAATTAATAATTTTTTGCGTTTCTCTATTATATTCATTTTTCATTGTAAAAAACAGAGAAGGCATGGTTTTGTATATTATTTAATAGTATATGCAAAAATCAAGGTAGGCTTATTCATAAAAAAGAATTGCTAGAAATGTCAATGTCAAACTAACAAATATAAACAATGAGGTAGTCAGGTTAAGTTTAAAGATAAAAAAAATTAATAAAATAATTTTGACTTTAGTGGTTTGTGTTTGTATAGATTTTTATTGTAATAGAAAATCTTAAAATCTTCTAAATAATTTAGAAACAAATTATACATTATATAAGCTTATTCACCCTGCTTTCTTTTCAAATGAAATAATTTCATATTTATAGAACAATAACAGTAAAACACGCATAATCTATAATAAAGATTAATGTGATGTTTATTTAGATAACAATAACAACATGAATTATGTTAATTTTTCATGTTCAACCATGTGAACACACGGACATGTCCAACATTAATCAAAATAGTTTATTATTTGCTTGAATAATCTTAATTAATAAGAGATGTTACTCGTTCTGCACTAGTAATCTTTAGGGCATCTTTATAATTTTCATTTGATGTACGTATTACACATTTCTCAGCTTTAAAAAAGACGCCTGTAACAGTTGAATTGAAAAATACACAACACATCTTTTCTTACTTTTCTTTTAATTTAATTACTTTCTCGGCAAATCATAATTATTTAAATTATTTTATTAAAGATTAAATTTCTTATTTTTCAATCTTTTTCTCAGAAGCAAAGTTGGGTATGGTGGTCATCTGCAGTGGTCCATGTTCAGATTTTGTCTTTCTTTAACCCTCTGAAAGTAGCTATGTAGTGAGATTTAATTTATAAAGTGGCCATCAAAGATTACATCAGCCCATTTTTGAAAAGCATAGATTCCTTCATGACTGAATAACTTCTTGCATGTTTTGTCCGACAGGTGCTATTTAACATTTCCTACTCAAAAACATAACTATTTTAAATTTTTGTCCAAATATTATTTAACTTTCTACGCTTTCCTGCATTAGTTGGATATGAGGATATTTTATAGACTTTTAAGAAGCACCTGAAACTTGAAAACACAATTTAATTATACAGGGTGTCTTCAAAAGGTTGGGACATAGCTTAACTGCAGACTTCTGGGACAAAAATAAGATGTAACCCAACTTACCTATATCCAAAATCGTCTTGTTAAGTTGGTAGAAGGCGTGGAAGTTTTTTGAAAAAAATTAATTTTGCGTATAAAAATAGTAGGCTTTGATCGACTATAAGTCATGTTTCGAGATGGTTTTGGTCTTCACCAGTAAGTTGCAAGTGTATTAAACAAAAATGTCACAATAAAAATTTGGTGATAACTTTTCAGTGCCTAGGATCAAAGTTTATTAGTGATAAGTAATCTTAAATTACAACAAAAAAATACTAAACTAATTACTTAATTTTTATCACTAAACTTCTGTGATTTTGACATGTAACAAACAAATGATAGTGATTTGCTGTTTAAAGGTAGGTATTCTGGCTAACTAGATTATTCCTATCAAAAAAGCATTAATACTAATCAGATTTTAGTTTTTTTGTGGGTATAAGACTTTTTCAATCACTTTTGCAAAATTGGAGGTTATGGAAATAAGTCAATTGTATCACCTTTTTTTATGAACGGGCATTATTTTAGTTTTCTTCCATTTTTCAGGAAACGTGAAAGTTTTAATAGATGAGTTAGTAAGGTTCTTAAGTGGATATGCAAACACAAATCTATCTCTAACTAAATAAGTATGTAACATTATTAAATTGCAAGCACAACATCTTCAAGATGCTTGAGAATGTGCATGCAAAGGCATCTGCAATTTCTTGAGTGTTGATGGAATTATTGGTACTGCTGCTTAATGTACCCAGGATTCTTATTGTTCCTATTATTTCTCCTCCAGCCATATTGAAATGACCATGAAAATATTAAACAGCACTGTGACTGAAGAATATTTTCCTTACATAACTATAACATCTAAAACCAGCTTGGGCAGAGTATTATCAATGCACTGATGTAGCAAATGCACAAAACTTTAATTGCAGAGGCTTCAAATGCAAATTGTACTTTTATAGGACAGACAATATGAATTGGTTTTGATAGGGTAAGTTTTCCCAGTATATTGGAGGAAGCATCAACTTCAACAGTGGTCAGAATTTTGTTAAAGGAAACAGTATCACCCTCAGATTGTTGAGTTGGAGAGAGATCAGGAGATTCTTCTTTTACTTTTCCACTTGCCTCTTTCAGTTACTTCTTGTACCTATCACCGTTTCATATTCTAGCAGTGATACCATTGCAGTTGCATTTGAACCAACAGTGGATTTTAGTTTACAAATTTCACCAGGCACAGTTAAAAGCAGAGCCTTGAGTTTGTTTAAATCTTTGCCAATCTCGAGACTGTTGTTGCACTACCAGGATAAATCAAAAACCCTATGTATTTTGCAACCTTTCAATTTGGAAATGTCTAAGTATGCGATTTTATACAGATTGATTGATTTATAAAACATACATTACTGGATAAAAATTCGATTTGTGACTTATTTGATTACTATTTGAGTTGGACAGCGCTCGACGCGCCGCCACGCGGTAAATGCTGTCACTAGTATCGTTGGGGTCGAGTTTTAACGGCGTGGTTATTTACATTTTTACTAAGTAAGTCGAAACGTAGAAATAATATTTTTTGAGATGTCTAATGGTGTCACTTTAAGAACGACGATTTTTTCTTTGGTGGAGGTAAGTAAAGAATTTGTTTTGGTTTACTAAAAAGTAACATAATAGTTTAGATATTATTTATATTTTGCAGCTCATATTAATAAAATACATTGACTGAATAAAAGCTGCAGTCTCCAACCAAAATTTGTTATATTTCAAAGAAAGCCCTGCAGTATTTTCTAGGACTCTAGTAGAAATTAAAATGACGAGGACAAACGAGTACATGTAAATACTTATGATGATTTTACATCATACAATATTGAAAATCTCATGGACAGTATATATTATTATAAGTGCAGAATCCTAACAGGTGTTATAAATCCATCCAATCAACAATAAATGTAGTTAGCAACAGTAAGAATTTGCAATAAAACAAGTGAAGTGTTCATATTTTCATTATTGCAGTACTAGTACTTATTAAGCAAAAATATAAATATGTTCACAATATTTGTATTATAATACTACTAATTGTTATTAAAATAAAAGCACATTACATTAGAAATAATAATAATAATAATATTATACATAATAATTACTTTATTAAAATACACAAAAGAAAAATTAAATACTATACAAGAGAAAAATAAAAAACATCACTGAGCACTGGGTAGTTGTATCAGTTGTTTGATAAAATAATTAAAATAAACAAAATGTAACCTATTACCGCTGCTAGCACATCTAAATACCCCGACATTATCCACCATATTGTTTACAACCAGTGGGGCTACCAACGGCCATGCCTTTCTCGAATAAGAAGAAAGTAAAACAGAGAAGCATTTGATGAGAGTATGAATAGATTAAAATGAAACTTTTATTTGGGAATTCATTAATGTAGTTTACATCGATTCGTGTGTGCTCTTAAGTGAGATGCCCTAATAGATTAAGTTTTATAAAAAGAATATAAATCAAAGCCTTTCCAAGTACCTACATAAATAGTAGGTAGAACATTTGATCTTATTAATGTAGTTAGCGAAACAATTAACCAAGGCATACTGTGGTCTTTAAGTAAAAATTCTTGTTTCATTAATTTCTGAAAACAAAAGAGTGCTTTATATATCCTTGAAAAGCATTCAAATGGAACTATTCATTGATACCAAAATTAAGTAGGAGTTTCATTTAAATTATCTTTGCACAAAAACAAAAACCCACTGCACAAATATTTTTTTGGCATGGCCTTGAATTATCTAAAACTTATTTCTTTATCATTTTTTCTCTAGTCTTATTTGTTACAGAGATGTTAGGATATCTTCGTTTTTAGCGAATCTAACAAACCATGAAATTTCTTAAACAAGCAGAAATTTATCTCCAAAATAGGCAACTTCTCTCTGATTTCATTCACTTTGTATCCCTTAAATATACTTGCTATAAAAACCCATGGGGGTTCAAACCTAATCTATATAAAAACTTTAGTTTATTTATTTATTTTTGTTTGTTACAATAATACTTTGCTTGAGTAGCGTAATTTGACAAAACTAGTAAAACTAGAAAAACACTGTTTCAGAATTGTAGGCTATGAATAAAAATCTTGCTGGTGATACTTCTTTGTTTTATTAATTGCATCATTAATTACTAAATTCTTATTATTTCTATTTGATTTTTATCACAAGCAAGGTGTTGAAAAAAGTGAAATAAAAAATTAAGTTCAATAAGGTTATGTCATGTGTAATAGATTAACTACTTATTTGCTTGCAATAAGTAACAAAAAAACTTCCAGAATATACAGTACTGATTGTACCTTGCAGTCATCTCATAAGCTCCCATGAATAAAAAAAGGTAATAAAATCACAGCTTTAGTTTATAATTTCTAAACAAATTTTTATTACCTGTGAAATTCTTTACATCATATCAACTTTTTTTTTTAGATTATTAACAAGTCCATAAATGCAAATAACGAAAATTTCGCAGTTTATGATTTGGATGGGGATGGTGTAGTATATTGTTTTGTTTGCCAACAGTCTCAGCAAGCAATATTATTTAATTTGCTAATGTATGCAACCCAAAGTACACGTCAATAGATATTTCTGCAATACACAGTTTTAGAAGAATGAGAATACATTTAATTATGTATATGTGTGTTAGATGAAGCATAAATTCTGCTGTTGTGTAGGTATTTATGAGATGAGATTATGTCAATCAACACATATATTTTTTTACTGAAAGTTGCAAGTAACTAATAAGAAAAACTGGCAGACTAATATGTTTAGGAGTTTTATCACTGTTATAACTTTAAATGGTAGGTAATTCATGTATTGTTTGCAATTTGGTATAAATACGTTCTGCAGGAATTCATGTATCCAAACAATTAGAAGGTGTGATAATCATAAAAGATAATAAATTCAATGAACACTCAACATTTCATAATGCGAGAACATTAATACTGAGATATTATTGAAATCTGTGTTTTACATTACGATATCACACAGCATTGTGGATTTCAATAAATATTAAGCATGAATAATGGTGTATGTACTTTAAATATGAGATTGAAGCGTTTTAATTTGAAAAGTGTCATGTCTAGGAAAGATGTAAACAGACATAAGTAATCAAGAAAGAAAGAAATGATAAAAATGAAATTTAGAATCGGTTGCATAATGTAAGTTGTTATTAGCACTTTTTTTTTAAATTGTTAAAGTAGTAACAAAGGCGTAAAGTTAATTTGCTACATTTCAAGTTCATTACCATGTGCAAATGTGTAAATCTGTGAGAAACATAAATTTAATAATATTACAAGGATCGTTGGTTGTTAAATTTCTCAACTACCGTTTCACCATTTCACTGTATTTATTTACTACAGTCAAATACTGATGGTGAATGGGTGGATTTAATTTAATTAAATGGTTCTTAATTTATTTATTAAATTGTCAAAACATTAAACTATAAATATTACTCCAACAATTGTCATTTTATGATTTTATTAGAGGAAGATTCTTTTGTTTTTCTCTAAATGTTTTTGTTAAAGTTGAGGACTTTTGATTAAATAAATAAATAAAATTGAAGAACAATATGTGCAGTATTTTAATACATTTTTATCATCTTGATTTTGATTTTGAAATAAAACTTGTTTGTTTGTTTTTTTTGTTCATTTCTTGTTCTTACAAATAAAAATATTTTTCATGGCCTAGTGTTTTTGAAACTGATGGGTGTAGAAACTACAATAGACTGTAACTCTAACAAACGTTCAAAAATAAGTTTTTCAGTGGTACCAAAATAAGATAGTTTCTATTTAAAACAATAAAAATTTGCTTTGTATCCTGAAAAGTGTGAAATTTGATAAAAATATGAGTAAAGTATTTTAGAGAATGCTAAAAACTGAGAAACTTTTTTCTCTGATATTTTGCTCTGCTGTTAGAAATAATAAAATCAGAAAAAAAACAAAAAAACCGAGAAATCAACTAGGATTTTTGGGACACCTTGTGTATATTTTGTAATTATTTCAAATAGAATTATTATATCGTTCAGGTCTTTTTGTTTACCTTTCAGGTATTTTAGTGGGATTTAAAGTCTTCTATTAAATACTCAAAGTTACAACTTTAACATTAAGTATATACATTTAAATTGGATAAACCAATACAACTGAAAATAATCTTTTAATCTAATTAACAAAGTTTAGTTTTGAAAATCTGAATAGATGTGTAATAGGAATCAAACTCTCATAATTGCTAAATAACCAAAGTTATTTATTTCTTTGAAATATCGACAGCTATAAAACTGTCACACGGTGTATTGCTGTTCAATAATTATAGATTCCAGAGACCTAAATATTAATGAAATGTTTAAATGGCCATTTCTGATCAAGATTATTTCTGTTACTTCTGGAATTTTATCACTTTGATAAGCAGAGTATATTTTCGATTTTCCTGAATAATGAATTTTTGCATTGTACACAATTTAACGATTTGCTACACATCATTTTTCTTTTTCTGAATTTTTTACACAATCTACCTATATTGAATTCACGTGTGCATCAAGGTTAATAAAACAGTTATGTCAACAGTCAACAAAACGTGAACCATATACATAATACCAAATAGTTGGGATATTTTTAAATTCTAGTGAAGGCATATTCCTCTTTATGATTGTTAATTTGTTACCCTTTGAAGGTTATGTGAATGGAATGATTGTTTTACATTTATTCATTGTTCATATATGTTAAATATTTGGTTTCAATTGGCTTTTTTTCATGGTTTCATTTAATAATACCATTTACAATCAGCATCTGGAAACAAACACAAGAGGAATTACTAATGCAGTTACTGTTAGCCATCAGGTTGTTCTCGTTTGGAGAATTTTCAAGGACAGGTACATCCATTTTATATTCTGCAAGTGCAGGAACTTTCACTAAGAGATTCTGCCATGCCTTTTTTCGATGGGTTCTTGAAATGAAGTATTGAAAACCATAACTTTTTGTGGACATTTCTTTTATGAACAAAACCAATTAAACCATAAAAACTAGACCTGGAATGATGAGAATCTGCACATTTTCAGAATCAATGTGTCGATGGGCATTGTTGCTAACTTTTTAATTGGTCCTTGTCTTCTTCCACACTGATTAGATGAAGTTCCATATAGACAGTTTCTCCAAGAGAGTTACCGAGTTTGCTGGAAGATGTACCGCTACTTGTAAGATGCACAAGGTAGCTTCAGCTCATTTTAGTGTACAGTATGTTCAATTTTTGATGTATTTCAGTTATTATAAGAGATAGAGCGATAAGGTTTGCACTGTACTATCCTAATTTCCAAGTCAAATTCATTGGTGAAAAAGAAATTCAGCGTCCGTTTTTTGTTTTCGAGTTATAAGCAAAAAATTCGAAATTTCTTATTTTCTTCAAAGTGCTGCTATTGTTTTCCTGTCGGAATAATGAAAACGGTTACCATGGGTTTTCCCAAGGTCTCTAGCAAACAATCTAACCACGTATTTAAAATTCCAACGCCCCCATGATTTTCAAGTTAGAAGCAAAGTTTTAATTTTTTTAATGTAGGTCACGGCTGTCCAAGACAAACCTAGTGCTTTAATGATTTTCAATATTTTTAGTCAAATATATTTAAGAAATATCAGGTTGCAAACTTGCTTTTTCGTTTTTCCCCAAAATAACATTTTGCGATTTAATTATTTTCAAATCCCTTCATACGGATTTGAATGTTGTATCATCAAAAACAATCTGGTAGCAAGCTTCACAAACTATTCTTCATTTTTTCCTTCTTATTAAAGTAACAACGCGGCTGCATCTTGCCCTTTCAATGCCACGTGTCTTCTTTCTGTTACTCCCTGGATAAGTTGTTACTATAGTTACTCGAGGAAACGCTAAACTACTCTGTACGTGGACAAAATATTATGGACAACTTAGTTTTCTGTTTAACTTATTTGTAAAATGGCACGCATGAAGTTTTTAAAACAGCCAGTAAAGTGTGTTATACAAGCGTAAAGTTTTATTCTTTAGTCTACCATCTTTCGTTACTTGTAAGTATCTCAAAAGCAACGTAAGTTATTGAAATGGAGCTTTTTGCATAAAATGGTGCTACAAGTGTCTAGCATTTTATAAATTTTTACAATTAATATTCTTGTCAGTGGCGAAGCTGAGGGGGAGGGGGGACAGACATACTTCTTTAAACGATTGATGGTACGTGGTTATCATTTCTTAAGTTTATCTTAACGTAGTTAAAACTCAACACATAATGTGCTAAATAATTTTGAAAATGATTGAATTATTTGATTTCTGAATAAAAAATGGGCTCACGGTGCTTTAGCATTTCTATAGAAAAAATGCTTTTGTTGAATTTCCTTGATAACAAATTTTATTTATCCAAATATAGAAAAACAGATGGGAACAGATTCGTTTTCAGTAAATATGTTCCGCATTCTTTTGGAAATAAAATAGAAAGATATTTGTTGGAATACCAACTAATTCAAAGTTAGAAGAGAAGTACAAAGAACCTGCAATTTAAGTGTTTGGGGGGGACTTAGCAGGGAGGAAGTGGTAGACTTTACGGAGAATACTCCTTCTAATGTGATCGAAACACATGCCGAAACTCAGCGTTCCCCTAATTAGTTGAGGGTCATCAGTGAGCTACTGGGAAAACTTAGAGGACGCGCAACTTAGTTCACCTTTAGACGATCATTTTTCGGAAAAGTACGAATCTGACGAAAGGCATACAGAATCTTTTTTTTTGTAGAGAATTTTAGCTTTAATTTTATATATAGCTATTTTTACCGTAAAGTTGATGGTCAGTCGAGAAATTGACGAAAAACTGGTTCTCCACCCTGGAGGGGAGGAGGCCGACCTCGTTGGAGGGGGAAAACATCAGGATTTTATAGTGAATGTTTTTACAGCTAGTTTACTTAATTGCTTTATTTGTTGAAATTTCTCTAGTGAGTTGATAAAGGAGAAAAATTGAAATTTTGCTTTTAAATATCTTGGACTGTAGTACTATGTAAACGTGTCAGTAATGAAAATCTCGAAGATGGGACACCCTGTACATACAAGTATTCGTTAATATCGATAGAGCGCCGTTCTGGGTAGATGATGAAGTCGCATGTTTTGGCATTTAAAATTATTTTTCTTCTACTTTTTCTATAAAAGTGGTTGGCGTCTAGAAGAGAACATCTTCCCCCATTATCAAGTACTTTCGGGTTGAAATACTTGTGTCGCCAGAGCGCGAAATATGTCAAGGCTAATAATGTAATTTCCATTTTATTGTAAAGCCGAGTGGAGGAGATTCTTTTGAATACAGAATATTCTATTTGGCCGTTGTCCAACTGGCTTAGACCTTTAATTTTATAAATAACCTTTATGCGAAGTGCAGAAAAATATACGCGACCGCAGATTGGAAAATGTGTTTTAATTTTTTTAACGAAAAAAGGTATTAATTAATTTTTTTCTATGTTGTGCCTCTTCATTAATTAATTTTGGTGTGGATGAGTGTGTTTATTTGCTATTTAAATTAGTGAGTTGTGAATAGTTGGTACGTAACTTTCTGAACATCCGGGTTTGATCATGTGGGTGAAGGAAATAGACGGATGTCGTCGTTTATGTGTTGAATTTGACACAATCTTTATTTTTTAAAGTAAGTTAATTAACTTAATTAATTGTGGTTTTCTTTTTGTTGCAGAAACCTAACTCGAATTCGCTGCGAAACGAATCGTAATTATTGATAACGATATTTTTAAGAAATTTGACGTAAGTTCTAAATATGCTTGTTTGGTAATAATAAGAATAATAGTAATAACAATGAACGAAATAACGTTGCAACCTTCAAATATCAATATCCAATTATACCGCATATAAGGCTCTTTGACTGGTTGTTTTCAAATTGGATGTGTATTAAAATGCCAACTTTGGTACATGACCAGAATGAATTATTAACTTATTGTTGCGATTTATGGAGTGATGTTTGATTGACATAATTGGAATTTTGCGACGAAGGTGTGGAAAATATAAATGATTCTTTTCCTTTTTTGTAATTTCATTCAGACCATAAAAATCTTCGAGAGTAATTAATCTTTTATACGTATAATAGAAAATGTTGACCGTACTGTCTCCTATTTATGTAAAATGATATGTATAAAAATGACTACAACTTAACATTTTAGAAATTTGTTACAAGAACAATCTTTCGAATATTAAAACAGTCTTAATGCATGCAATTAGATTCGTGGGCAAAAAAAGTTCCTGTGTAATCATAACATGTACATTGTAGTAATTACTTTTATTACCTTGAAAAATATTTTATATACTTTTTGAAAAATCGCAAACAAGGAATTGTTTGTTTTTCGCCCACATCAAGCTTCCCAAGGCATTTAAAGTTAATAAAATCCCTAGAGAAAATAATAACCGATAACAACTTTTTTTTTTATTATTGTGGATTATTAGAGATTGTTTAAGGTATGTAAATAATTCAATTTTTTGATTTTCATGGGAGGATGTTATTTTCTCCGGTTTCCTTCTTTTAGATTAATTTTGTGTATTGGTGTTCGATCTTAAAATTTATTTCAAAAATCTACTCGTAATTAGAAAATTCCATGTTAAGTCAGTATTTTAGTAATCTTGGTATATCGTTGTAGTTTTTAATTTTATGCAGATTTTCGATTTGGATGCATTAATTTTAGCTTGATAGTTTCATCCGCTTTATTATTATTATTTTACAGAAAGGACCACCAACGTTTATTGTCCTGAAAGCTATTAGTGGGCACAGATAATTTTACATGAAATCTTAAGTTTTTTTGAAACGAAGCGAAGCGAATTTAATCGGAATCTTTTTGACGCCAGAATTATACTAGAATAGCACCAAAGTTCGTAAATATCAGGTGTTTATTAATTATAATGTAGCTAGCATAAGTGAATTATGAAAATTCAGCATCTTCATTTGTCATTGTTATTGTAATTTTACTTAAAGAAATCTTTGAATTGTTCCATAATAAGGTGTCTTCTCTCATGAATGGAAGGAATAAAAAACATTCTAACTTGATTTACTATTACTGTTTACTGACTATTTTATATTTTTCTTGTAAATCAAGTTAGCGAACTGCCTTATATCTTTGAAAGCAGCATAAAATATCTTGTCAAGTCACGTAAATATCAAATATGGCATTCATAAAAAAAATGAACCTGATGATGGTTCCCCGAAACTTAAACATCGGTCGACAATTTTGACAATCTGAAATTATTAATCATGAAAAACTGTCTTAAAAATGTTATATTATATTGTAGAAATTTTAATAATGAACATAAACCATCATTTCCCCCTTTTTCGGGCATAAGTCGAAAACAAAAGAAATTAACTCGAACATCTTTTCAAAAATCAAAATTTAAATCTAGATCTCTTATGATAAACTACATTGTCATGCTTAAGCTCGGATTTAAAGCACCCTGTACGATAAAACGCATCAATAAAATATGATCTTGTTTCTAAATCTTAAGATTAAGGTGGCCATCAAGCTTCAAAACCAAATCGGCTATGATCAGCCCCTAGACAACCAGAAACCTCACTCTACAAAACTTTTATATTTCCGTTTAGAATTGTTATTAAGAATTGCGTTAAGCGGGAATAAATTAATTTCTTTTTGTAGTTGGCCGTGATAAAAACAAACAAAAAATGAGAAACAACCAAAAAACTTGACAATTAAGTGTTGTTGAATTTCAATAGGTTATTTTATTTTCGTACAAAGAAAACGTGCCAGGATAATAATATCACTGGACTTGCAAATTTCCAAGTTAGAGTAACTATTAAAATTCATTTGTTGTTCATTTTGCATTGTTTGCATTACCATGGTCAACTGTATAAAAAAATTAGTTTGTCGATTCTAACACGAATTTTAATAACCTTTAACGGGCAAGCACAAAATTATTTCTCTAGTTGTTGGGGCCGATTGCAAATCGATTTATGAAGTTCATGTTTCTGATTAAATTGGAAAAGGAATCAACAAATTAAACGTAAACTTGCTTTCACTTCACTTTTTTACAAGACCCCAACGGTGCTTTGGATTTTTTTCAAGACAACACCCAAATGCTGCTTCGTCGAACTATTGAGAATCTGGGTTGCTTATCGAAGATTTTAGATGCAATTTCGCATCATATCTTTGAAAATTTGAAAAATTTCACAGGAAATATTAGTAAAGCATGTTTTAACTCGTTACGAGACGGGTGTTGATTTAGAAGTTCTAAGAATCTTGGGACGCGCCTGGTCAATATCACAAATTCGATTTTAAAATTCATTCGTTGGTAATAAGTAAAAGGAAAATAAATATTTACATGTTTTGAGAACTTTCCCTTGCTTCAAATGAACCTACTCACTTTGATCAGTATTAAACTTCACCTGTACCCTCTCGCCGTTGCGCCGTCTTCTTACACCCAGACTTTTATTTGTTGTCATCATTGCCGTTATTTCCCCGTTGCCTGAACAGAGGCAACAGTTGTTATGATTTTGAATCTCTGAAAAACTTCACCAATCGAGCTTATTTTATGTAGATATCGATTGACTGGGCTCGGCTTCTCCTGGAAAATAGGGAAAAAGTTTAATTAATAGAGAAAAGGTCATGGAAGTAGGGAAATATAAATAATAAAAGTCTGGAACTTCTAATAACAGCAAAAATACTGACGTCGCCAACAGGGACATTTTTGCAGTCGAAGGAGGGGTTTGCATTTTGGTTTGGAACCTGAGGAGTACCCCTATGTCTGTTTTGAAGCCCTCTGTGGGCGTGCAAAAACAATCTTTGCTCAAGGGCGCTGACATACTTTGAGCCAATTCTAGTTTCCAATAGAAACGGAATGATTCTTGAGGTGATTTCTGCTAAATCTTAATTGTTTAAATCTGATTTAGAAAAAACACCAATGAAAGACTTAAATTTTGTAAATATGAACAGCTACAACCTACTGTTGCAAGAGCTAACAATACATCTCCGATTTACAGTTTTCTGTATCTATCGCGTGGTGAAACAGTTCAGTTTGCTCATGAGCCTTTGAATAGCAATAGACTAGAATACATGGAGTTTTCAGGAGAATTTTATGGAAATCCTGGAAAAGTCAGGGAACTTGATTCCAAACCCTGATTGATCTCATGGAATCTTTGAATTTTCTGAAAGATATAACCTTCTACTAAACCACCATTTTGGATTCCGTCTCGACAGATCTACGACAGACACAGAAGTTACGGTTTGTGAGGGCATCAGGCTGCAGGCCACTTATCTTCCATTCTGCGTATAGGGACATACAGACCCCGACTGGGATTATCTTCATTTTCCACCGGTGCGCGGTGCACGTCCACGCCCAGGGATTACTGCTCCGCTCTGCTGGTGTTTCAAAAACCACCCTAATAGTTTTTGAATACTGTATAGGATCACAAACCACCATATCAATGATCAACGTCAACGAACCATCATCCACACCATTGGCGATATCATCATCGCCATCCTAGTCAGCATCATTACCAACCTCATCGGTTTCCCTACCTACCCTTTCGCTATTGTTTACAACAAACACCGGATGTAGGAGCAACTGACTTATATTTCTCTCTTCTCCACTGCTGCGAATACCAATAATTCCAACTCCACCAGTTAAGGAAGCGAGCCTAAAGCAATCCACGATTTCTTGACAGGCTTGATTTGAACCTTTCCTCTCAGTTTAGTATCCTAGTAGTCTCGGAGGGTATCCGGCCTCAGATTATCTAGTCCCTGTTTCATTACGAGTTCATCTTGCAGTATTCTTCTTGCCTTGTAGCCCAACGAATATTTTTGTGGTCTGACAGGACTATTGTTACCGGGTTCTATGCATTCTGGTGGTGTGAGCTTAAAGCGGGTCTCTGCACCTAACAACTATTGCGAGGGATAAACTACTAGCTACCCGATTTCTATGACTGCCAGACTGCCTACCATGATTGCTTTCTGATTTCCTACCGACTATTGTCGCGATTTCTTTACAGTTGCTGACGATTGGCTATGATTTCTTAAGATTGCCTAGACTGCCGACACTTTTGTACTTTTGTTTAGAGTAGTCTGTCGCGTGAATATAGATGTTTGTTTGATTTCTCACTGACTGCTCTGATTTCCTACTGACTGCTGCGATTTTATTTATGATTTTGATGATGGTTTATGATTTCTTAAGACTGCTGACACTTCTGTACATGACTGTCTAGAGTGATTTACCCCTCAAACAATACTTAGAACGCCACCACCAACCCACCATGTCTACACCGAAGTCGCCTTGCTTGTTTTTCAATGTTATTTGGCCGTTTTAAGTATCCAACGTACTTCTTCGGCCTAATGTGGAATGTGAATTAACTGGGTAGGCGAGGCAGATGACGTTCTTGATTCTAGTTCCCTCGCGCTGGACCAACCGTTGGAACATGGCAGGTTTGGGAGAGCAGCAGCAGTTTTAGCGCCAGCAGTTGGTAGCGTGGATGGTGAAGTGACGTCCGGGTTGAGCTAGGCAAGTTGGAATTACAGAGCGGGGCGGCGATTGGTGTCTGTACCTGAAGTATTATTAGTGGGCGGTCGTTGGGTGGGCATGGCTAGAATTGACTGTAGTGTTAATGTATAATGTTGGTGATGAATGATGTAAAAAGGCCTCTCCCCCAAGGCAACGCGAATGGAGAAGGAAGGGACACCGGCCCCGGGATTGAAGGCCGGCGCTGGTTTCCAGGAGACAGCAGGTAACAGGATACACCAGCTGGGGGAACAATGACGCGGACTATCAGGGAATAGGTGAGGAGGAACTACTGCCAACGCGGAACTGCGATGTCGGCTCCGCCACCATCACTACTAGCTAGTGCTGCTGCCATCATTATCAATACCTACATGATGGGAGAACTGCAAAGGCGAGCAACTATGCGCAACTGTATTATCTGAATATCACGACGTGACAGGACATACATCTATGATAGTTACCGAGAAATGACATTGAACTTTACTACTCTCACTTCTACTTTTTATATTCTATTGTTATTCCAGGATCCATTGATAAAGCTCTCCCGGGCTGAGACCACTGGACCATGTGAGTTTATTTGTACAACTTGGAAATCAAATTATAAGTACCCTAAGGCGTATAGTTGCGACGTGCCGCAATTTTGTGCAGCGACGAGATTTCAGATTTTATCTACTAACGGCGCTGTCATTTAGAACTCCCAAAGAATGTTTCGCCCCAGATGGCTTCATATTTGAGCTCATAAGCGTCCATGAGGGGGTCGGAGTGGGGGTTTTGCGAAGATATCGAAACGGCATTTAGTACACCGATTGAGTGTCTTTACCTGCATTCGATCTCGCTTGAACTAATCTTGCACTTCTTACAACTTGGCCGCTAGAAGGCGCGACATATCGAACAAAAAAGGGCTTCTAGCTTAAAAACTATAAGGGCTGCTGAAGTCTGGTTTTCACCGATCGACGAAGCTTCGCCGGCACTATGGCGGGATAGGAGAGAAAGTCCGGTGACCAAGAAATCCGGAAGCTCCCAAAAAAAAAACCGTTTGGAGAATCTAGAAATTTTGCAACCCCCACCAAAACCGTCCGGATAGTCTGACCAACATAATATTCGAGACTTGTGTTTTAAGAATGCTTATCTGCTTACTCGAGAAAATACGTAATGCACTTTTTTTCTACAAAGTCATCTTCTAGGTCGAAATAGCGAAAAACTGAAACGGAGGCCCTGAAATGGACACCATTTGAGCTGCAGAAACGAATCCTTTGCAATAAATGTACTTTAGTGACCTATACGTGATTCTTGCCAAAAAGATGCCCGAAACCTGGGGGTGCCGTTTTCTTTCCATCTCTTCTAGCGCATTTATTCTTAATACTGAGATTCGGCATGGAGCCTTCCCAAATCTTTGTACATTTCGTTTTCAAACTGGGTTAAAATGGCAGGAGGAACTTCGGAAATAGGAAATTTTGAAATCTTTTGTGCATTCTTAGTTTTTGGTTTTTCGCCATTTGTGCTGGAACGGTGTGCTATCGACTCGAAACCTTAACCGTCGTAAAGAGAAGGTAAAATACATAAAAAGTGTAGCATGCCCTTTTTTTAAATACCAACTTTTGTACCTGAAAAAGACAACAGCAGGGAGTTGGTGTCCATAGGCGTGCGTTCGGGTGATCTGTAGAAGTGTTGCGGGGGGATAGTTCGTGCTCTAGAATATTTTATTCTTATGATGAGGGCTATACCAAGAGTTATCGCAGACATAGCACGTGTGTTAGGAGGCGATATGGGCCGACTGGCGATTTTTACAAGAAACATGCAAAGTAAAATCAGTAATAAACAGTTATAATAAATCAAGTAGGCGTATTTTTGTTTCTTTTCATTCATGAGCGAAGACATGGAACAATTGAACGCTGTTTTTTTTCTAATAAAAAAGATGTGAAGTTTTATCTAACTTGCACTAGTTGTCCCTTTGTTTTACTCAATGTACCAAGTACTTCTCTAGCTTGATATCTCTAGGGATGTCAAACAAGCAGCAACAAATGATAAAGGTATTGTTGGTGCACGCATAGGAACATTATCTTAAAAAAAACTGCATTATGGTGTAATTTAAAACAATTTTGATAAAATATTTGTTTTAACACGTCTTTGTTCGGAGCAGTTGGTCTATTTTTCTTTTGTTTTCAAGGGGAAAAATTCTAGAAAAAATTGAATACCATGGAAGATGATTACTTCTGTTTTTATGTTTAATGGCTTTCATTGCTACATTGATCGAAACAATAACATTATGCACATCCATTTATAACGTTTGCATCTTAAGCTTTCTGTCTTTAACCTTTGATAAAAACGTCAAGGTTGTGAAATAGAATAATAGTTTATTATTGATTTGTAAAACTGTAGAAAATAATATAAGCTTCATTCATTTGGCAACAATGAAGTATCGTAGCCTTTTAAGAAATAATATTTGTTTCATTTTCAAATTAAAATTAGAGAAGTCTCACTTTATGTGTTGAGATAAACGGGCTAGTTCTGGTGAACGACCTGGATATAAAATCAATATCAACAGAAGGGGATAAACAAATTTTAATAACAACGCGGCATAAAAAAACCTTATCTAACACAAATAATAATTTTACCTTTTTTAATTGCTGAAGTAAATAATACAATAACACCCCAAACGTATTGTTATGATATTACAGGATTTAATTTATTTGTATATTTAGAAAAGACGGAAGTTTGATGACCTAAGACTGACAATAAACTCCTCGAATATCGTTTAAAAATGGGTACAATCCAAGATCAAGAATCATCTCAAGCAATAAAAACCGAAGAACCTACTCCGTCAACCGCGAACAATAATAATTCTGAAAATAACACCAATGTTGATACCGATAACACCACAGAACTTATAAATGATTCATCTGACAATAATCCAAGTGGAACTACTAACATAACCACCGTGTCCGGTAATACTACTAGTGATGATAAAAAAGATCCTCCGGGTTCGTTACCTACAAGTACGGACAATAGTGGTGAGAACAGTAAAGATAGTGAAACTAAACCTAATGACCCTCCGTGTTCGTCGCCCGTCGATGGTGGCGGTGAAGGTTCGGTAGTGAAAATCCCGAAATCCGGTGGTGCAACACAAAAAGCTTCTGGAATCCCAGCTCTTTCAAGGATCGCAAGACCCTGCGTCGGCCAACAAAAGCCAGCGCTACCGCCTGTCACGCCTACGAAAAGTGAGTGAATTCATATTTTTGTTATATTAATAATTGTTTTTTGCATGAGTGATTAATTGTTGTTGTCTAAATGTAGGTAATGCGCAATATTTTAAAAGTGTGTTTTTTTTCACGTCAACAACAACTTGCAATGAAGTGAAGCTTTTTTTTTGCTGAATTAATTTCTTGAAATACAATTAGGATTTTAGGCGAAGAAAAGCAGTATTGTTAAATTAAAAATATTGCGAAATTGTGCTCTTACATTTTTTTTTGGTTTTCAATTAAATGGGTGCTCTTAAAATGGGCTTGAGCGAAATTGAGAATTTAATTGTTCGTTTTAATAATAAAAGGTATCTGAAAAAAAATCGATTCTGTATATTATTTATAAATGACTTTAAAGTAACTTTGTTGGCAACTAATTAATATTTCATTTAATTGTTGCAGTAAGTTGCTCTGATATCGTAATCTTATTTACATATTGATATGCATGCCCAAGTTGCCAAGTTTTTATAATAGGAATCAATCTTACTTCAAAACATTCATGATATCTTTAAGAAAATGTCAGTCTTAATTACAAATTAAATCTAAACCATTTAAATAATCATAATATTAACTTACAATTAGATAGTTTTTGGAAACCTTTATTTAAACCAGAAAACAAATGAGCCTTCTCAAGTTAAACATAATGTAATATTAAGTACATATGAGAAAACAACAATTCCACTGACATCTTTGGCATTTAAGCTCGTACGACTGCGGTTACAGTTTTAGAAGCTTCCATGCAAGCTTTTATGTATTTTGACACCTCAACATTTCCCTGAAATGTAGAACAAACGCCATAATATTGTCTTGGGAAAAATTCTATACACAAAACATTTAAACAAAATATCATAATGTACAGAGTGTTCCAGATTCGATGGCGTAAAAACAAAAATTAGTTACATATCCTCAAGTATGTTTTTTGTCTGATTTCTACAATTGTCTGTATAACGCCGTTTATTTATTTACTTATTTATTTATTTAATAATAATAATTACATAAAATTTACAATTTCGCTCAAATATAAATACAGGGTGGCTTACATAAAACGCTCCCCTTAACAATTTCGATAGGCAACCCAAATTACAATTTCATAAATACCGTTGATCCATGTTAATCTTCAGTTAAATTTATAGAAATACAATTATCAAAGATGACATATTTCAGAATGGCAATACACGTTTACATGTTATGTCAGGGTTATGTTCTAAACCATTCAAAACTGAAAACTGTCGAGCTTTTAATGGTTAAGTAAACAATAAGGTGACTCTCATTAACTTATTTTATTTAATACGTTCTTGAAATAAATAAAAAATCAAAAAATATTGTACAAACTCATGCATTTGATTTGATTCTGTAAACTGTTAGTCAATTGGAACAAGCAAAATATTACGTTTGTAGGGATTTACTTACATTTAACAAAAAATAACGTTCCAGAGGACTGACGCAAAAACAGAGGACTGATTATAAACTGTATTTACTAAACAACAAAAAACATCAACATTCTAAATGCTAATACCAGGTATCTAATATACAGGGTGTTAGGGTATAACTGGCCATTTGTTATGGGTAAAAACTGTCAAGAATAAGCAAGAAATTGTTGTGCAACATAGTTCGTGCACTCAATCGTTTTCAAGAAAAAAAAATGTCGAAATTTATCCATTTCAGTAAGAAATGTAACGTAATGGAATTAAATCTTGGATAACTTTTGTAATTTTTGCGGAAGAAGAAAATCACAAAGTCCTACTTCACACATTTGATTTTATCGTTCTTGATTGTGGTAAATAAATAGAGAAATACATATCTGACATCAATGTCGATGTTTTATAAACAATTCCTAAATATTCGAAGACTTGTATTTTACTTGCAAGGTAAAAAACCGATTAATTCCAATTCTAATCCTACTTTGTTGCCAAGTTGCAGAAAACTTTCTTATTTCTTATCTCAAGAACTGTTGCGACAATAAGTTGTATAACAATCTTTTTTTCAACACAAAGACACACATAATTACGCACTCGAGGAGCCACGACGAAATGAAAAGTCTGTCATAGACTACATTATTATAGAAAAGAGCCATAGAAGAAGAGTGCAAAACGTTAAAGTTAACAGAAATGCTGAAATAGGAAAAATTAAAGATACAGGCTATGCCGGAAATAGTAAATGGAAAATGTCTACACCAGAGAGAAAAACAATAAAATCATACAGGCTACCTAAACAAAATATAAGAAATTATATAAATCACTCAAGAAAAATTTAATGGAAAATGACAAGAAGGGAACTATATCGAAGAGCAATGGGAATTCTTCAAGAGAACTTTATTCCAAACAGCAGAAGAAGCTTGCGGATATACAAACACGGGAGGAACAAAGAAACGAACCAGCTGGTGGAACACAGACCTAAAAGTAGCCATTGAAGAAAAGAAAATCGAGAAATCTACTTTTTTTTAAATATCTCTGAAACTATCCAAGACATCTAGATTTTGCAAACGCCAACAAAAAGGTCCTATGAATAACCAACTTTCATCTCATTTAACCGATGCTGTATCTCTTACCGTTTCCAAAATCCCCATGCTGTGCATCCTTATCTTGGACACACCGTATATTTCATAGTTTTGTATATTCTTGTCTTTTAAATATATTTTTGTTAGCGTATTTTAATAGAGAACAAAAAGTGGCAATGGAAAAGTGGTTTTAGTTTTCCGATATCTCTTCAAATAAAAGAAGAAATAATAACAAAAATCGACAAATTTACTTTTGTTTTAAATATCTCTAAAACTATCCAAGATATCTAGATTTTGAAAACGCCCACAAAAAGGTCCTATAAATAGCCAACTTTCATACCATTTAACCGATGCTGTATCTCTTACCGTTTCCAAGATCCCCATGCTGTGCATCCTTATCTTGGACACACTGTATAAAGAAAAAAAGAAGACTAGTTAAAGATATGGCAAAAAGGGCAAAATTGGAAGAATGGGAAGAGTTTGGGATGAAAATGGAAAAGGACAGCAAAGACAACTAGAAACTATTTTATAAAGTACTCAAAAATATGAGAGGAAAGAGGAGGGCTAACCCAGGACGGATAACAGATAGAAACGAAGAAGTATTGACAGAACCACAAGACAGTGTACAAAGATGGAAAGAGTATTTCATGGAACTTTTAGAATCATCAGCTGCAGAAGATGACAACCGAGAAGAAGACACCCAGACGGTAATGGAAAATAAACTAGAGAATATAACAATAGATGAATTGAACGAAGTTATAAAACGTTTGAAAAATTGAGAAGCAGCTGGAAATGACCAAATAAAAGCAGAATGGATAAAATGTATGGGAGAAGCAGCAGTACAGTACCTTCATAAACTGATAAAAACAGCATGGGACCAAAAACAAGTGCCAGAAGATTTGACAACAGCAGTAATTGTAACAATACATAAAAAAGGAATCTCACTGTTGAGCATCCCAGGAAAAATTTGTGAAAGAATACTCGAAACCAGATTACGGATAGAAGTAGAACCAAAACTACACAAAGCACAAAGTGGATTCAGACCTGGATACAGTGTTTAAGATCATCTATTTACACTTAGGATATCAACAGAAAAATTGTTAAATCAAATTAAGCGCCTTTACTGCTGTTTCATCGATCTTGAAAAAGCATTTGATAAAGTTCCCAGACAACAAATCTGGAAATCGCTTAGAAACCTGGAAGTAACGGAAGATTTGATAAGTGCGGTTAAATCTATGTACAAAGTGAGCTGGAACTTAGTAAAAGCTATGAACTGTGAGTCATATAGGTTTATAACACAGGGTGTGAGACAAGGCGGAGTACTAAGTCTGCTACTTTCAGTAGTATTTATAAACGAAATCCTAAAAGAGTGCAGTGCAAGATCATATAAGAAGTAGGACACTATAGACTAAACAGTGTTAAAATAGGTGAGTGTGTTTTTGCAGACGATATAGTTCAGACTCGGAAGAAAAACTGCAGAACAACCTGAACTTATGGGCCAAAGAACTCAAAAAAAGAGGGATGAAGATCAATAAAACCAAAACCAAGGTGTTACTAATATCTAACACAGCAAGGGAAACAGCCATACAACTAGGAAATAGTAGAATAGAGCAGGTAGAGGAGTTTGAATATTTAGGAACAAAAATTGATAAGCATGGAAAACTACAAAAAGAACTAAATAGTAGAATTATCAAAACATCAAGACTATACCATGCACTTAACAATGGTTTTATAAATTAAAAAGAAAGTAATAAAACCAAACTCACTATCTGCAAGACAATCTGCATCCCAACACTTTTGAATGGAAGTGAGACATGGACGCTTACAGAGAAACAAAAACGAAATTTGCAAGCTAGTAAAATGACATACCTGCGGAGAGTCCAAAAAATAACAATTTTAGATAAAGTAAGAAGTGAGACCATTCGAAATAACTTCCATGTCGGCAGTGTAAATAATTTGATTGAAAAAAACAGCTAGGATGGTTTGGACGTCTAAATAGACTAAGCACTAATAGACAAGTTAAAAAGATATGGGAGGCCAAACAGACGGGGAAAAGACGACGAGGGAGTACCTTAACACAATGGAACGATGCAATGGCCAATATATTGAAAAAGAAAAACCTGATCTGGACCGAGGCTAATAAAAGATCAGAAAATAAGAAAGAATGGAAGAAAATCTTAGCAAACTAGAAGGAAATGAAGAAAACACATATGGACAGAACATAGATCTCTACACCTAACGGTAGAAGAGATGCTGATTATAAAAAAGATAATCCGCCAACTTTCTTCTTTCTACTTTTAGTAACAAGCCATCATTAAGATTTCAGTTTCTAGAAGGCTATGAAAAAAGAATTTATCTTAGCTCATTCCATAAGATTTTCTGTCCAAATCACCTTTTGCTTTAGAGTTATTCACCATCATCTGGCGGCTTTTCATTAATTTTCCTATAGGAAGGGAGCAAGGGGGGCCAAAGTTGCTTTGTTGTCGTTTAGTGGAAACGGATTGCCGGTGGTAAACCAAGAGACCCAGAATCAACAAGAAGTTCCTGTAGATGATTTTAAAAACATCATCTTCAGAGACCATTTTTAGGGAGAAAGGTTGAGTAAAATTATTTTTTGTATTACTGTTATAAAATCTTTTTAAAGTTTCAAAATTATTGTTTTTTACAGATTGAACAGAATTAATGAAAAAATCATTAATCTCACCGGCGTTTCGAGGTAACTCTTTTAAGTTTTGTTGAACGACATCAAGACGTTAGAATGCAGCCCATGCAGATTTTATATTAGCATTCCTTAGTGTGTAATTAAGTTACGCACGCTTTTCCAGTTTTATTGCACCTGAAGTGAAATTCCGGAGTGATTTATAATACTCCCAGTGGGCTTTTAGCTCTTTTATAGGCCTTATCTCTTAATGATATCATAGCCTAATATTGGCAGTTAACCTTGGAATAGGTTTTATTGAATGTTGATTTGTGGTAATAGGAGCGTGAAGCTCTACTAACGAGATAAGATTTGCATTAAAAAGACTAATTTTATCATTAACATTGGGTAGATCGTAAATTATTTCCCACCTATATTGTCTAAGATCATTTAAAAATTCATTGGTATCAATATTATTGTAATTTCTAAAAGATCTTTGAACAACAGGAGCTGAAGAGACTTTATATTTAGGGAACAAGCAATAAGACAATGAACAGAAATGCGATGCATGGGAATAATCTCGGTAGTTATAACTACTGACCCCTCAAAGACTAGTATGTGGTCAATTAATGTAGCTGATTTAGATGTAATACGTGTTGGAGAAGAGATGATTTGTTTCAGACCATACAGCTCAGTACTATTTAAATATCTGGCAACTATAGCATTTTTTATATCTAATAGGTCTATGTTGAAGTTACCCAAACAGATGAAATGATCGAATCGCGGTGCAATTGCATCTAAAGATCTAGAAACTGATTTTTTTGGACTGAAACGATCTATTTTGAACCGAGGAATCCACCCTTAAACGTTTCTCATTACTTTTCATACTGTACTCGATTTATACATTTATACGCATTGTATTAAAACAACGGTAGCATTCGTGTTCTTAAAATATTCTGTCGTGCTTAAAAATGAATCCTGTTTTACAAATATTGTTTACGTGTGTGTCAAATAAAGTTTTAGAATCAAATTCTACCCCCCAAATTCGTAACCTCGGTAGTTGTATTTAAATTATTTTCTCTTGTGGCATACGGAAAATATTTTTGATCATGATTACATTTGTTTGTACTCAAAAACAATCTATTTCTAGTACAGTATTTACTCGTACAACAGATCTAAATGACATTGAAGTTTCAAACAATCGTCTGGAGATGAGACTTTATAATCAATTTTAAGATTATTCGCATGCAATAGAAATCCACTGCTCTGAAAAAAGTATTGATATGGTTAATGTATAAGATAAACAGAAGAGGACCCGAAAGTGATCCTCGTGGAACGCCAGAACTTGAACATCTGTCTGAGATGAGATGAGAATAATGTTGTCGAGCAATTGTTTTAGATAGTGTTGCATATAGTTCGTCATAAATTGTTTCAAATAATTTTGGTATTGTAGAAAGTATTGTAACGGGTCTATAGTTACTAACCGGATCTATAAATGGGAATCACGAATGGTTTCTTTCGAACGGAACTGCCAATAGGTTTTTTAAATAAAATCGACAAGAGACACTGTACGTTAAACTACTACAGCAACTGTTTAATAACAATGACCGATTGCTGTGCACAGCTCCCCTCAAACCTGCCCCTCACATCTCAACAGCAGATTATTTAGGTTCTTCCTCAGTTTCATCAACAGATTGAGCAAGTTTGCACTTTTCAAGATATAAAGCAAATATCTTTTTTAATGGGAAATGTTGTTTGTTTCAGTACTACTGGGAAGTTTATTTATTAAGAATTTCGAATATATAAAGTTTGTCCGTATTGTTCCCATTAATTAGCGAGTTACTGCTGCTACGGTCTGCAGTTCAAAATCAGCAGACCATGGAAAATCTTTTTTTAAACTAGAGCTAAACGAAAGATCAGCAAATAAACAAGTTCTTCTTACTGTACAAAAAAAGAAAAATCAAAATGTAGATAATAAATATTTGTCCAAAACGGTTCTTTCGCATCGTTTTACTAGTAATAATTCTAATTTAGTTTAATTGTGCGAAAACGATCAATGAAATAAAAAATGTACAGGAACTACATAATATTCCATAGTTTATTGGTATTACTTTGAAAAATCGCAGTATTTTGTTTCAGCTTTGTTAATTTAAACAAAAAGTAGGCTATGATAAAACGTTAGACGCAGGTAAAAACAAACAAAACTTAACAAAACAGAAACATCAAAATCATCATATCCTAGATTTTGAATTGAACAAATACATTTTCCATTGTTTTTGAACTGACGAATATAGAAACTAAATGGACTGCAACTCAGTAATTAATTGAAATAATGCCAACAAACCCTATATATTTAAAGACCTTAAAACAGTGGTTCTTAACCTTTTAGTGATGAGGGACCATTTGACTAATTTTTTGTCTTGCCATGGACCACCGACTCTTTGGTGGTGATATAAATTATTATAAGGTTGTTCTATAAATAAAACACGTAGGTATAAAATTATTCGAAACCAAGAGTATTACATTATTTTCGAAAATTTTACATTAATAATATTATTTTAGTGCGATTTTTGTGACTGCATACTGTTTACCAACTGCTGAATCCTTGGTTCAGTGCTACTCAAAGCCAAACGCATGTCAGCACTGACATTCAAACGAATTCGATGTTTGTTTTTAATTATCAAAAACGCCGAGAATCCAACTCGCATAAGTATGTGGTTGAAAATAAAGTAAGGTAACTTAAAGCAATTTCTCGAATTTAGGGAAAAAATTGCTTTTTGGCTTCAAAAACCTTCAAGTTTAATTCCTGTCTCGAATGTATCTTTGCAGTTACTATCATGTTGCATTTCAATTAACTCTTCCTGAATTTCATCAGGCACCACAGAAATGTTGACAATGAAAGGATTACGGATCAGTTTCCGAGTACCTTTGTCCTCGCAGTCAGGAAAATAGCGATTGAATTCATTTTTCAAGTTTTGCAAATGAAGTGTAATGTTCTTTTGTATTTGTCCTTTAATTTCAGCACACTGTCCGTCAATAATTGGATTCAGCGTATCAAACGCTCGACTTTGCTGATCTATTGGTCGATTTTAGCGACAAACGCACTGATTTTATCTTCAAATGCAAATATGTTGCTCGTGCCTTCCAACTTCATATTTCCTGACTCTTGCAGCTGAAGGTTCAGTTTATTTAGTTTTGCGAAAAAATCCACTAAATAAGCAAAATGTATTTGAAATTTGAACTGACAGAACTGCTTCAGCAACTCTTTGTTTTCCTTATTAGTTAAGAATAATTTTACTTCCTCTCTCAGGTCGTATAACCTCGACAGCATATTTCTTTTGGAAAGCCAACGCACTTCGGTGTGAATGCTTGACGATGAATAACACAGTGCGTCGGTATTGCAGATGGATTCTTTTTTTTTTTTAATCAAAGCTGCAAGACCAGAGGGGGAACCAAGCATTGCAGGAGCACCGACCATACAAAACCCAGCAAGCTTTTGCCACATAAGTCCATGTTTCTCTAAATATTGACTTATTACATCCGCAACGTCGTCTCCAGTTCTCGAGAAAATAGTAACTCCTCTTCAAACTTTTTATTGTCATTCAAAAATCGAATAAATACAAGTAGTTGACAACATTGTGAAACGTCGGTAGTTTCATCATATTGTAGCGCAAAATAAGGACTACATTTTATCTTGTCAATAATTTGTTCTTCAATGTCATTTGACATTTTTTGAATACGCGACTTCACTGTGTCGTTTGATAGTGGAATTTTCTTTTGTACTTCCTGCCCTAAAAGCTCTTCGGCAGCTTTAAGCATACAAGGCTTTATTAGAGATTTGCCGATTGTGTGTGCTTTTTTGGATTTGACAATCAATTTTGAAATTCCAAACGATGCAGCCAGTGTTTTTTCAGATAGGGTAATTCCGGGAGAGTTCGGACACTTCCCCCACCTCGTAATGTGCACGAGCGATTTTTTGCAAGATGTGTTTTGACATATAAACAGAAAGGTAAATGCTAAAACTCGGTTGTCTTTTAGATTTAACAAATGATTAATTGCGATTGGCATGAAATTGCGAAAATTTACCTAAAAATTTTCTGTTTTTTCCGAAACTGGTTATCTATTAGCTAAAATATCGATTTCTTTTGCGAATATGCAATTTTGTTTAAAGGTTGGATTATTGTAGGTTATATTTTTTCCACGTACATTATTGTTGATCGCTACAATGTCGCACTGTGAAATGTTCCTTCTCTTTCCGCAAATCGGGAAAGTTCGAACGTTTTTTTTCCGGGAGAGTTCGGACACTTAAGTGTGCTGAAAAATGACGAAAAGTTCTCCAAAAAGCTTAAGAAAATCTTCAAACGGCGCTGTAGTTTTGACCTCAGAAGCTAACCGAAAGCAAGTACTGTACTGTAGAAAAAGGTAATTGATAATGACGAGATTCCAAACTTTGACAAAGATTTTTTTAACGACTCAGAAGAACCCCCAAAGAAGAAAAAAATCAAAATGCCAAAAATAAAAAATTAATCAAGAAGAAAACAGCGTCGAAAAAAAAACGACACGAAAGATAAGGGAAAAAATGAATCCAGACGTTGAAGAGTTAAACGAATACAAAGAATGCAAAAAACTTTTTCGACGACCTGAACCCCAAAACCTTGCTTAGATGCAGCAAATCTAAGTAATGGTTGCATGTTTCATGTACGATTTTTGATAATTGTTGAATTGATTGTGGAAGAAAATCGAAAGAAGCGAAGTGAATGTGAGTACCCTTTTCATCTCGCTTTTGTATCTTCAACCTTATTTTCGTAGACGTATGCAACCTTTTTTTATGTAAATTTGAAAAAATATTGTTCAAATTAATAAAAAAACCTGCATTTTGATATCATCTTATTTTTATATAACATTCTGATAACAAGATACTTTTTGTTTCAGTGTGTCCGAACTCCCCCGGAAAAAATTTTAACAACGAATTTTGAACATTTTTGATAAATGAACGTAATGATTATTAAATGTTTGAAAATATTATAACAATTTAAAGAGATTATTCTAAAGGGTTTATATTAGTAATTAGGATTTCAAAGACATTGATTTTTTCATTTTTGCGACTGCCACAGCGATTTCAAAAAGGTGTTCGAACTCTCCGGGAATTACCCTACTGCATACGTGTTCCGCTGGGTCCAAGTTTCATTTTTTTAGATTTATTCTCGCGGACGGTCACAATAATTTGGATGTACGGTCTCGGCAAAAAATGCCATTCTTACGCGCTACAAAAAACCACTGATTTCCCGTACTTAATACAAAAATAACTATTTTTTTAAATTATTGAAACCAGAAAAAAACAAAAGTTGCCTAATCTTTGTTTCGCCAGTGGATTTCTCCTGGAAAATTAGGCCAATAATGTGTAATCAGGTTCTTTTGTAGCTGCATTAATAAGAGAAATACCTACTTAATATCATCACCTTGAACATTATGTTACAGTTCTTCTATCTTCTTCTTCTAGTTTTCGTGAGGTTATCACTCCACTGATTGATTTCAACTTTACTATTTGACTGGAATTATTTAATGAGCAGTGTTTTAACCTCACCTGTGACGGTAATGGAGCATGACTTGGCATGGTATATGGTCTTTAGATATTTGTAATATCTCTGAACGCAACTATTATGAACAATTATCATTCGAGGAAAATTATTAAAGAAGTGTTCCGATTTCTAATTTTGAAGAATTGGGGAGTTATGCAGTTACATTTTGAGAACTTTTAATGTTTAAAAGTTATACTGATACCTTCCTTGAAATCGGATATTTCAATACTATTCATTAATAATGGGCCAGGGTTACAACCCTGAGGAACTCCAAACGTATATCATACCATTCAATTCAATAAATCACAAATATTAATGTTACAAACGCGCACGTTTTATTCAGATGTAAATATCAGTATAAATATGTATTTATATAAATTGTAACATAGTATGTGGTTGAATATAAAAATAAAGAGCGAAACATCAATAAAAATGAAATCATTTAAATTTAATTATAACTATCACCTTGCGTTGATCGTTTTATTATAAGCAGTGGGTGGTACGAATTATTAATTAGAAGTTGAAAGGTACAGTTGAAAACTTTAAATACGTCACCGAGTGACTTCATTGTTTTAAAAGAGCTGGAACGTCATCTCTAGTATTAATAAATAAATCAGTGTAATCCGCGCGTAGGTTAGAAGAGACAAAACGCGTGAATATTAATATTTTAGAATTTTTATATGTCGTTTCGCGTATATCCATCCACATACACACATATAGCGATACTCGGAATCGTATGTTTTTCCAATATAGCACACACAAAAACAAGATTTAAAATAACAAGTGAAATAAAGGATATTTTCCCACACCTTTTCCAACCTACTTAGAACACCAACTTGCTTTGATTTGTGAAATGTTAATTAATAATTTTCTTTAAAAAAATATTACAGTAAAAATGTTATTAAAAAAATGTTAACCTTGTTTCAGGTATGTCGTATAAATTATACGTATGGTGCAATAAAACATCATTAAAATAAAATTTCTGCTTTAGAAAAAATAACTTAATAGTTTCTTTGCATACGCCGTATATAATATATTTAATCAGTCAAGTTCAGTATTTAAATATTCTGTTAATTCAGCAATATACAGTGTGTCCAAGATAAGGATGCACAGCATGGGGATTTTGGAAACGGTGAGAGATACAGCATCGGTTAAATGAGATGAAAGTTGGCTATTCATAGGACCTTTTTGTTGGCGTTTGCAAAATCTAGATGTCTTGGATAGTTTCAGAGATATTTAAAAACAAAAGTAAATTTGTGGATTTTTGTTATTATTTTTTCTTTTATTTATTTGAAGAGATATCGGAAAACTAGAACCACTTTTCCATTGCCACTTTTTGTTCTCTATTAAAATACGCTAACAAAATTCCTGTACAACGTTTCGGTTTCGAGTAAC
Organism: Ignelater luminosus; assembly: GCA_011009095.1. Lineage (NCBI taxonomy): Eukaryota > Metazoa > Arthropoda > Insecta > Coleoptera > Elateridae > Ignelater > Ignelater luminosus. Next base: position 50,745 of record VTPC01000793.1, read on the forward strand.
CATCATCAACCTCATTTTTTTAAATATACGGAAAAGCAATTGAAAATCGTTTTGAATAACTCTTGTCACGATTTCAATGATGTAAACATGATAGGGTTATTTTGATTTCTTATGCTATAAATTAATGCATTCTGCAGTACCCTGACCTGCACGATCACCCGATCTAACACCTTTAGATTTCTTTCCTCTGGGGTTATATTAAGAACCATGTGCTCAACCAAAATTTTGAAGATGAACAGCAATTATTACAGTTGGTCGCAAGAGCTATCCAAAACAATTTTCAATTTCAATATCTAGATTTTGCAAACGCCAACAAAAAGGTCCTATGAATAGCCAACTTTCATCCCATTTAACCGATCCTGTATCTCTTACCGTTTCCAAGATCCCTATGCTGTGCATCCTTATCTTGGACACACTGTATAGAGGTACCTACAGGATGGGTCAAATTGGTTGTCATTACATGGTATCTGGCGTAGTATTCATGATGGCGAAAAGCGGTTTTCATCCTGAAATCAAATGTGAAAACGAACCTCGAATATCATGGCCTCCTTTCGAAATATTGGCGAAAGTGTTTTTTTTTCTAAAAGCAACTTTTCCTCATTACTAAAAAATTTCATGTTGTCGTTGAGATATTAGACTTCAAAAGAAATTAGGGTATTTTACTTATTAGGAAATATCCACTCAGCCATGGATATTCGAAAATAGCAAATACCAATAAATTTATCTCTAAAACACATACATGCTATATTAAATATAATTGGTCCAAGAACTTAATCTTGCGACACTCCTTTATATTTTTCAATAGGTAACTCGAACGCTTTAATAATAAAGCAGTTGTGATTTTCTTTCGCGCACAGCACAGAAAAAAGAATTTTACGAATGTGCAATTTAGCAACGATAATACTCGCAATCTTGTTTAAATAAAAAGACTTGACATTTAATGAATTAATGATATTTGCAATTTTATGTTTTTCTTTTGTCGACGTATTGTGTAAAACTATCGAGTTTCATTTTTATGTTTATCTTTACCTAGCGTAGTGGGATGCACATAAATTTTACTTTTTTTTTGTCTTCTATACTATAGCGTGAAAAATTTTAATGACACTTTGATTTGGAAACATGCTTGCTTGCATTAAAGTTAAAACAAAACTATTTTTATAAAACCTTTACATTCATGTCACTTGTATGTATAACATTTACTTTTCAGGTGCAACTCGAGCATGTTAATCGATTAAGATAATGACCGGTGGAACACAAATATTTTAAGGTTTCGTTATGCAGAAGGTAACAGTACTTCCAGATTAATATCTAATGTTTATTAAGAGTGACAGAAGTCGTTTGTAATCAAACGTGTTTAGTTTAAAATAGTTTTGAAAACGTCTGTATAAAAGGTAAATTATAATTGTATTACGTAAATTCGAGTCAACGAATATTGTTACATTAAGAAAGTTTTTATATACAACACCGTTTGCCAAAGTCTCATTGGATCTTCTTTGCATGTGTCTTCATTTTATTAAAGTAGTTTAGAGTGATCTTTCCAAAATGGTTTGTTACCCTCGAGAGAACTAAAAATCCTATTTAGCAAAAAACTGCTTGTAGGTTTCTCGTGGGATGCTTCGCTTTTGAGTGGATTCTCTGCGGATCTTTCGAATCCAATGATCCATTACACTGATTAACAAATTGAAACTTTTTTTCTGGTTCCTAGTTACAAATAGGCGATCTTGAATCATTTTTTCATGCTAAATCCAAATCTGCTTTTGGTTTTTGTCTAGCACGTATAGTTTCCGAGAAAAGCATGATTTGTTTCGAAATAAAACACTAAAGTAATTAGATGCATTTTATATTACAAAATGTACATAAAACCCAATAAAATGTTCTATTTGATAGTTTTCTTTGGTGTAATGATGTATTAGGGTCTTCTCTAATCAGTAACCAACCGTAATCACCCAACATGTTCGAATTTCATCTTCCCTGGTACCCGTTTTCCAACGTTGAAAGGCCTTGATGGAAACGCTCCCCATGCTCATCACTTACAGCTCCCTAATTGTATGGAAGAAAATCCAAATGGGAATGCTTTCATGTAAAATATTTTTCTCCTACAACTATCTGCCTACTTGACCAATTTTTCACAATATAATGCTGCGATTTAGCGCGACCGTCCCACTCGCACAAAAAGCAACTATATTTTGTAAGTCCCAGTTGCATTCCTAATAACAAAGCTGTAACTTTCAAATCTCCACAGATTTTCTACTCGTATCGTTTATAGCCTACGCTCGTTAAAAGTCATTTCATATTTTCATAAGATTCCTTTAGGTGAACTGAATATGGAATGGGAACTGAAGACAATGCATTGCCATTGTGCAGTAGAACTGCTTTCAAACTAAATTTAGATGCATCAATGGACAGTCGCCATTGTTCTGGTTTGTGTTTACGTCCAAGGGTTTTCATCAAACCGTCAACATCACTGCAGTAGGTAAGATTGTCGTCCATAGAATAAAAATCAGAAAACTTCTTTTTGCGGTTACGGAAATGACTAATTTTGGTACTGTGTTCCAATAAATTCCGACTTTTTAATCGGGAGCCAAGCAACTCGGCTTTGCTTTTGCTTAAGTTTAAATCACCAACTAAATCGTTTAGTTGTGTCTGTGTGATCAAATGTGGCTCAGTGGGACCTGGAGGAATAAACTCTGGATCGTTGCTACGAACAATGTCGACATTTTCTTTATCCGTTCCTTCAAATGTTTCTGGTGGCATAGGACTGGAAGATCAGTACAATGGCCAACGGGTCTTATCGCCGATAGGATACACAACAGATTTTTTATTTTTTCCAGAGAAGCCTGCTATCTTTGTTATGCAGAAGTAACAATCGGTTAGATGATCCTTTTGTTCCCCCCATATCATAGGTATTGCGAAGGACATACATACATGGGAACCTTTTATCCACCGTCAAAGACGATTTGCACATGAATCACAACAAATATGTGGTGCCTATTGCTTATCTTGATCTCCAACTTAGCATCCAAAGTACAGACGATAAGTTCTCCTTATTAGCGCAGTAAAACATCGTTTTTAGTGTTTAGCAGTAAACTCTCCACAAACGTAACACAAACTGTCCGGATCGTTCGCACATTTACAGGACATGATTAATGTTTCTATAGTTATCACTCAAGACACAAGAAATTTTCTTTGTTAAGCAGTGATAATGCAGCTTTATAAAAATTCGCTCGCTCCACAAAATAGTACTGACACTGAACCGGTTCATACATAAGTGACCTCACTTATGAAAAGTGGGCCACCAATTACCTCTTTTAGGTAGGTTAATGGTAGGTGAATTCTGACTTGGGGCCTCTGCATAACGCGGACCGTAGTGACATATAGCTCTCTTAAATATGTTAATGGAGGGGTGAAACGCGGATAGGAGCCGCCGTAGGTGGCCTGTGCAAGGGCGGAGCTCTAGCCGTAATGACATTTAGTTCATTTAAGAAGGTTAATGGAAGGCGAAGCCTGACCAGGCACCACTGTGCGAGCACGTAATCAGAGCAAGGGTCACAGATGGTCGCTTTTTTAAGTGGGAATTTACTAGTTTTAATCACTTTCTCTAAAAGTTTCTTTTCTTTTAAGTTTTACTTACTAGAATCACTTTCTCTAACCATCATTATTACTTGCGTTATTGTACAACGCTATTATAGGGTATATAAATAAAGTAGAACCAAAACAAGGAAATTAAGGTAAGTAAAGTATTTAAGACTAAAGGTGTTCATAATGATTAATGCACAAGTTACATCTTCTTAAAACCGAATTTGTTGCTTTTTTAATGGAACACGCATCAAAATTAGCAAAAACTTTCAGTACAGCTTCTCTAAAGTCGTCTACTGTGTCGTACGACTTTTGATATACTCTATCTTTTACCATTTCCTATAAATAAAAATCTAAAGCAGACTGATCGGGGGATCGAGGTGGCCATGCAACCGCGCCGTTTCTTCCTATCCATGAGTTTGGGAATGTTTTATTAAAATGATTTCGTACCGTTAGCTGATTTTGTGGTAGTGCCCCATCGTGTTGAAACCATTTATTTATTTATAAAAATAACTGTGTCAAGTGGTATATCGTTAGAATCCTTGAAAAAAGACCTTTTTTATCAAGTCATGGTCGACTATGGTTTATATTAGAAAAAAACATAAGTTTGTGTTATAACTCAGAAATTATAGCTTAAATGAAAAATTCGGTTAGACTGTATTATTAAGCACATAATAACCTACAACTTTTTTCTTTATTCATTTTTTTCTAAAGTCAATAATAACAGAGCCATAGGCATCGAACAAAAAACAAAAAGCTCATTACATTGAGCTCGTAAAACTGCAATTCCTTCCCTATTTAATAGTCTCTCTATCTCCGCTAGTTTGCGAGATCCCCATATGAAACATCAGAGAAAACTCACCCTGTATGCCAATTAACGTTTAATTATCCCCAGAATGTGAATATGCTAAAACGACTGCCATTTAGTGCTTTTGTGTTATAGAGCCCCCCCACTGTCGAGCACTAGGCACTGAAATTTTTGTATAAACTCGATCTTTTAATTAAATTTTGTTTATTCATTATCTAGATTTGTGAATCTTTTCGTCATTTATTTGGCAATTACGTTTTTGCAAAATAAATGCGATTTTAGAAACTCTATGTTCGTAGGACCTAGTCAGAAACTAAAAAATATAATAAAAAGGAAATCAAGTGGAAACAAGGATCCGATGTTAGTAAACACAAAAATTAAATGTACAAATCATAATAAAATAAGTTTAATCAGTGGTGCAGAAAAAAATGACCCGAAAAGTAGGTTGTGATAAATGCTTTTAGAATGAAGACACTTAACAATTTCATAAGACAAAATTAAGCGTACACCTTTAGAAAATGTCACTGACAGTATCACTAATATTTTGTATAGTAACCTTTGGCGTCAATGACTGCTTAAGTCGTGGCATCTATTCCAGTAATTTTCGTGTCACCGATTCTGGAATACTTGCTCATGCTTTCTCAATTTTTTTCTGTCAGTTCCTTTTTGTTGCTTGGATCAACACCTTTCGGTCTTTCCTTAATCTCCATCCACAGATTCTCAATCAAATTGAGATTGGAGGGGAATTATTTAATAACTTTGGGGCATTGTACAACAACCAGTCTTTGACAACGTATGAATTATGCTTAGGATTGTTGTTGCGCTGGAAATAAAAACGGAGGGCATTTTTAGTTGTTGAGTTGCAGGCTTTAGGTTATATTTTAAAATTGATAAGAAAGTTTACAGTGTCAGAAGCAGCCTTGCAGTCCCATAGCATAAAAGAGCCACCCACCGTGCTTAATAGTTGAGCAAAGATTTCTTTATTCAGTTCTGTGTTTCGTTTCCTCCACACCATTTGCCCGCCGCGGCGGCGCGTCGTCTGAACTAAACAGATTTATTTTTGTTTCATCTGAGAAGATGACATGACATTACTCCAAAACTGTGTGTCACAATTTATATATTTTTGTGCAAATTCTAGGAGTTTTAAACGATTTATGATTTATGAAATACAGTCTGTTCAAAGTTAAGTTGGCACTATTGCTAACTTTGTTATTGTTAGAGATAGAAAGTAGGTTAAATTTGCAAATTAGTAGTATAATCATTATTAGTAGAAATCAGTAAAACAATTAAGCATCGTATTTGTGAGTTATTCAAAAAATAGTAAATTTTTAAATGGAACGCCCTGTATATGTTTGTTCTAATCAAAAGAAAATTAAATTTTGAACACAAATTGTCCTTTGTGCCATTGGTCTAAAATTAAAAATGAACAAGATATTTCGGTTTTGAAGAAGTTCTTAAGAAGGCTATGAGTAAGAAACAATCGTTCGTAAAATAACTGTTATTTTATAATAATACAACGAATTCTTACAATTAAACAAATTAACAGAATTAAAATTAATTGTTTAGTTCTAATAAATGTTTAGATACGTCTCCTCCTCGTTCCAGACATTTTTGTGCAGGTTTATAAACGCTCGTCGTGGACTTCATGATAGTTCTGCAGTCGATAATTCTTATAATATTAATAATGCTTTCTTGAAGTTCATCAAGGGTTTCATATGTTCTTTTATCAACATTATTTTATAAATAATCCCAAAAGAAATAATTTAGTGGGGTCAAGTCTGGCGAGCGAGGGGGCCATCTGATGGGACCACTTGTCGCTAACCACCTGTCCTCAAATAATCCTTGTAATAAATTAAGAACATCGTGAAGATTATGTGCTGGGGCACCGTCCTGTTGGAAAAATACAGTTTGTCTTTCAATTTAATTCAAATTATCTAAAAACTCTTTCATTGCGGCAGTTAATAATTCTACGTATCGTTGTTCTGTTAAGGTTTCTTGATAAAATACAGGACGAATTACTCTCGATCCGATCAAACCACACCAAACATTAATACTGAAGCGCTTTTATGGGTTATGAGCATCATATTTTTTCGGTTCCAGTAATGATGGTTTTTCTACTAAACATACCACTATTGGAGAAATTTGCTTTGTCGCTCCATAAAATTAAACGCCAAAAGTCTAGATTATTTCTAGAGGCATTTAAAAACCATTGACAAAACTCCATACGTCGTCCAGGATCACCAGGCGTTAAGCATAGGGTTAATCTGTACTTGTAAGGCACAAAAGGATATTTTTTCAGGATTGTACCTAAACATAAGCCAGTCTCACGCGATAAATCTCTAATGGAGTTTTCTCGATTACCTTCAAAATACGCCAAAACTTCAACTTCTCTCTCTTCACTGATCAGAACAAACATATACAGGGCGTTCCATTTAAAAACTTTCCATTTTTTTGAATAACTCAAAAGTGTGATCCTTAATTGTTTTACTAATTTCACCATTGTGCAATGAGCAGAAAAAATACTACTAATTTGCAAATTTAATTTACTTTCTATCTCTAACAATAACAAAGTTAGCAATAGTGCCGACTTAACTTTGAACAGAGTGATAACGTTCTTTCCTTGCAACTCGACCATAATACTGATATTTATGTTGATACCGGTTTGTTATTTCGTGCTAAGACTTCTCTGCGTAACTTAGAGACTTTGTTTGGGATGATGTTTTATTTTTTGTAAACTAAATCGTTCGTGTGTGTACTCAAAAGTCTCTTTCTACCACGGCCTTCTTTATTTTGTAGTGTTCCTTGATGTCGACTTCTGGTGCAGAGCGGCCGCTTACTGGGACAAAGTGCCGGTTGTGATAAAATTATTTTTCTTTTAAATATAAAACTGAACGTTTTACGATTTTTGATGATTGAGTCTGTATACCATTTATGTATGCATAACTATACAGAATGTTTCATTAATAAATGTTATGCGCTTAACCTATGGTTAGAATTGATTTTGCGATGGTGATGGTTGTAATCGTACGATTGATATCAGATTTTGTATCAAGGTATCCTATGTGAATATCGGCAACGTTTCCAAGTGGACAGTCTTTTTGTGGTGACAACCAAGATGTTTTTTTGTGAGTTACATTTACGAAAATTGCTCTTCTAGACATTCTGAAAAGATAAGTATGGATGGCGTTAATTTCAAAAACAGATAAGTTAATCAAGAACACGCGTGAAGAACATTAAGCAATTGTTTCTCGAAAACGCTGATTATGGTAAAAAGATTAAATCTTAATGTCAACTTCTGATATTTCCATATATTGTATGACATTATAGGCTTAAAAATCATTATTAATAATTATTAATTAATAATATACTATTAAACTGAAAAGAAGCGTATCGAGATTTTAATTATGAGAAACTTATTGCTGCTTTTCACTTTTAGAGTCGATTGCACCAACGATTTGATTGCCGTTTAATTTGATTGATGCTCGAAAGCCCATAAGCGAGGTACGGTTTTTGATCTACAATCAATTTTAACTGGCAATCAAATCATTGGTGCAATCATAATTTTGGGTCTATTACGTGAGAAATTTGTGAAAACGTCTGTGATTGACATTAAGACTGAATTCTTCATCTGCCTAATATTTTTCATACATTTTCTTGATTACCTCTTTTGTTATGAAAATAACCCCATCGATACTTATTTACTCGACTTGGCAACGTTGCCGACATCAAAATTGGGAGCCGCGAAGCTGCGGAAGGAGGCCTCTAGGTTGCTAGCTTTAGTACATTTGTAATTATCTCTTTTGCACAAGAAAGCCAAGAGCTTCTTGCGCACTTATCAGTGACATAACTACCAAGGCAGCTGGAATCGGTGATTATAGTAACGTTTGAAAGAGGTTTTTTATAAATTAAACTTAATCAAAATTCTTAAGAAATATCATACAATTTATGGAGCATCAATTATTGTAACATTTTGCGCCAGAAGCGGCCTAACGGTTCTAATCTAATAAACCGTACCTCTTCAGAGGTAATAACAGTTTTCCATTTTTTATTCTCTTAACTTGAGTTCCAAGGTTTACCCTTCATGATAGTGTAATTAGTTTCTAATTTTAGTTCTTAAAGAAACTGTGTGCTGTCCAAGAAAATAAACACCACGAATACAATACTAAAGACAAATTTAAAACTTGATCATGTTTGATGCTTTAGAAACCATAATTGAGACAAGAAATTGAAATTTCAAAATAACAGGAGATTTCGTTAAGAACTTTTGTTTTCTAGAGTTGAGGGAAAAAAGAATCCGTGAGAATTAACAGAAATAGTTGTAAAATAAAAAGATCCTTGAAACACTTAGAAATTATCGCACAATGTAGAAATTAATCTTTTATTATTTAAAAACATTAATACTATAGTAGTCCCATGATAAAATATTTATTAATACCCCCCTTCTGATTATTTTGAAATCACACGAGGAAAAATAAAAGGTAGGTATTCTCTCACGGTTTGCGCAATCTCTTTCTTTTTTACTCTAGCAGTATCTTCTAAACGCAGAAATTTTAAAGCTTAATTAGTTTTCAAGACTGTTTTTATATTTAGTTTCTTTAAAGAAAACATTCTTGGGCGTAATTACCTCGTCCTACACTGAAATATTAGTGCCGTTAAGTGGATTGCACCTGAATTAAACTGGAATAATGTCTCTTTAACTGTTTTCTGCACGTTCATTCTTTTATTTGGTAATTCTGGAAATTTATTTATTTGGTAGTTTTTATTTAAAATTTAAATAAAGAAGAGTGACTCACTTGTATTATCCACACAAACAGGACAACTTGTTTGCGTGGTTTAATCTAAGTATTTAGCTACTTTTGAAGCTAGAATGTGGGGGTGATTGCTAGATTTAAAGAAACACAAAAACGCAAGACGTAAAGATAAAATTATAAACACGATAATAAAAGGAGAACACAATGTAAATATAAATATTGCTTTGTAAAAATAAAAATATAAATAGAATTATAAAATTAAACCGTAATACAAAATGAAAAGTAAATACAAACAACAAATTAGAAAATAATAAAACATAATGAAAGACATCATTCATTAAACTCATTAGCGTTATCATCCGTATATTATAATCGGAAATGTAATAACAGGTCAAGGTAAATAATATGATGTTAATTTAAATAGCTCTTTTTGCATCTTGATTACTGAAGTCATTGACATGAATGTTAAACTTATTGTTATGACAAAATATAAAGTATTACAAGGCTTGTTTGTAGACTCTCGTCTATTTTTTTAAGTGTACTGTTTGTACAATTAATAGTCTTGGTGCACCATTAAATATTAACAACATTGTTTTTGAAGCCATAAAACGCATTCGAATTTAATCTTTATACGGAGAAACGAATTTTGCTGATTGTTCGATCCAATCACTTCAGTAATAATTGTAGGGGCCCATATACCGAACCTTGGGGGACATCAGTAGAGCTATAATTTTTTAATTAGAAACCGGAAGATTAAAAATTCATAAACGTGTTCCGCTCAACCGAATAAAGAAATTTATGTTGACTATATATCTAAAGCGAATGGGAATATGGATATTTATGGATAGTAATGGATAGCTGAGTAACGTTCTTTATTAATTGTAATTGGTTTACTTGATGTTTTAATATCCGTGGTCGTTCATTATGTATTTTATAGCCCACAACGCAGATTTAATCACTTTTATGGATATGCTATTATTGGCATACTAACGTACTTTTCATAATTATTTTCCTGCTTTGCGTTATTCTCTTTAGATTTGTTTTTAATTTGGCGTTCATTTGTGCAATATCCTTATTACCATTCGCGTAAGTCATTGATTAAAAGTGAAGTTACGAATTCCTTTCCTACTGTTTGAAAAGAGTATGTTTTTGCGGTCGAAGCTTTTCAAACAACCTAAAGCTTTTAGATTATATTTAGAATTAGGTAAAGCATGTTCTGTATAAGTTAACAACTGTCCTTATCTTTTAGCGCATTCATTGTAAGCAACTGTTTAGATTGGTTTATCACTATATTCACTAATTCATACTACATCAGTTTATAAAAATATGGCTCGGCAGTTAACAGAATTATATAGTTAAAATTACTTAATGGCTACTGTTATGAAGGGTGAACAGTGAATGATGCTTCACCGCTTCCCTGGTGGTTTCTTCTTCGGTAAGAGTAAAAACAAGCTGCGGTTAGGCAACCCAAACTGCAGACATGCCGCCCACCTTGAAGGGTGTCGGGCCTTTAAAATTAATACATTGGACATTACAAATGAAAACGTCAAATAAACCCTTGCATGCATGCATTGAACAAATGTGATGAAGTAAACAGGATAAAATATAGTCTTGAGACACAAATTATAAGGTTTCTGAATCTGCCGTGGGCAGTAGACACAGTTTAGTCACTGGGCGTTTATACACCCCACTCAGGCACCTTATACTCATCACACGCACAACACTGTCCTTCCCAGGGTACAATTTGTACATTTGTTCCTCTGGTTTAGTTGGGATATGTATCCTTTGCTCCAACGGCGCTGTAGTAGGTTGTATCGGTCCAGTCGGTTGAGGTTGCTGTTTTGGACATTCGGATCCGCGACAGCGGTATTAGGGCGTCCAATTAAAAAATGTGCAGCGTGAGTGCTGTGACGCTTTTTTCGGTCGGCGGACGTCTGAAGGTGACGTCTCTGCTCGAGCGCCAGAATATGTGACGCGTTGTATTACTAGTGCTCGGGCACCAGATTTTGTAAGGGGGTTTACTCCCCCCACCTTGCGCTTGAGGCGGTCGGGCAAGGGCTCACCGGGCAGCTGCGATGGAGGCTCGGTGACTCCAGGGGTCGACAGCTGAAAGAGAAAGGTCTGCGGTGCAAATAAAAGTCACAATAAACCTTAACAATATTTATTATGCAGAGGCACCAAAATACACATAAATGTAGAAAGCAGGTGTTAGAACCACAAAATTAAACACAAAACTATTATTAACACCCAGGCAGTATGGCAACGGGTCGAACTTCCGGTTAGTTGGGTCGGTTACAAGTGTTTCGGTCGGATCAGGTACTCTACAGAGGCTAGGATAATAACGGGACCGGAACTGAGTTACCCAGCGGTGATGAGTCGGGTCGACCGCCTCACCCGTGTCAGAATGACCGGACTTGGACTGGACCGGCGATGTGTCGGATCGACCGTCGCACTGGCAATGCAGCCGCAAGTTTGGGTCGGACGGATGGGGTATATAGGACGGTAGAAAATGAGCTGGAGCCGTGGACCGGATGAAGGTAGAGAGCAGCGGACGGGAGAGCACCCTGACAACGGATAGCGAGTCTGGGTATTTAATATCCCCAGAATATTCTTTAGTCAGTGAATAGAGTCGTTAGTCCCTAGTGAACCAGAAGAGCTGATTCAATGCAACCACAACTCCCTTTCGATGGTCGGACATTCCAATTTATACCCGTTCAGTTTCCCCACGCTAGCAAGCTTTTGTAGTGCGAATGCTCTGCGTGGGAGCAAACGGTCTAGTGGGGGAATATACTAGAGGTTCCCCCACCCATAAAGCAAATAATAATATTAGACTTAATTACATATAATTAATTCTAATGACGGGACTAACAGATACAGTTCAAAATACAATTTATTAATCGGTCGGAATTGCAAAATCTTTAGGGGGGGGGGGGGGGAGTGAAGTGCCAGTTAATACCTTCACTGTTAACGCCATCAACAATAGCGATTTGATTTTGGCTTATCCAATTGTACATGGTTTGCAATTCTGCATTGGCACCGTGAAAATTAGTACCGTTATCGCTGTATATGTGCAGTGGCTTGCCATGCCTGGCAACGAATCGTCTTAAACTCGCGATAAACGCTTGCCTAGAAAGGCTGGTTACTAGCTCTAAATGAATCGCCTTTGTGCAGAGACAAATGAAAACGCTAATATAACCCTTTAGTGTGTTAGACCTTCCTCCAGGCCTATCCCTCAATGAAATAGGACCGACGTAGTCAATCCCGACAAGATGAAATGGCGGCATAGGAGTGACTCTTGCCGCGGGCAATTCGCCCATTATTGGGTGGACACTATGTGCATTGTAACGGAAACATCTTAGGCATGTTCTCACTGTACGTTTTTCTAATGCTCTGCCCTTGATGGGCCAAAACCTATCGCGTATTGAACTTAGCAACAAGGTAGGACCTGCATGCGATAACCTTAGGTTACTGAGAAAAAAAATTAACTTTGTTAAGTGGTCATGTGGAAGTAAGATTGAGTGTCGCTTGTCAAAGTGAAACTCGGATCGTTTAAGCCGTCCACCTACTCGTATGAACTCGTTCTCATCGATGAATGGGCAGAAGGAATGCAGGTTACTTTTGGGGTGAACACCATTTCCGGCTGTCAGATCGTTGTATTCCTGTGCAAACGTCTCTCTTTGCGCACCCTTTATCAACGTCATCAACGCGAAGTCTTAACTCCACGCTGCGTAAGGAACCAGTAATTTGGTTTTCCTTCCGCGACTGACAGTTTTTGAGGAAACGCAAACACCATGCTTGATTTCTCGTTGATATGGTTAAAGTAGAATAATACCTTCCAATGGGAAGTTGCGTTTGTTTTCGACTAAGTCAAGTATATTTTGAGTTAGCGCCGTTGGACCCCGCCACCAAAGGTCGGAACGCACCAATTGGCGGGAAACTCACCCAATTTGATGTGCGACTCTTTTGCCACGTCATTTAAATTCAAGATGGCGTTAACATGATTATTAATAATTTTTGTTTTGTTATTGTACCTTTTGCATAAGGAATCCCACGCAACTGTTGTATCTAATTCAACGTAGCGCGTAAATAACACAATTTTTGACAGTCTGATAATCCAGGATTATTGTGAATCATTGCCGTGAAATTTTCTGAAAATTCGCGCCATTTTATAAACGAACCATCGAATTTCGGAAGGTCTATACGAGGTAGCTTTACAGTGTTGATGCGTTTCCATTGAACGTTCGATTCCGTCTCAGTGCTATGATTGATTGATTTACTGAGATGTTTGTCTATTATAGTCGATGCGTTTGAGGTGATTTCAAAGTATGAATTTTGGAAATATTCGCGCTCGTTTATACTTTTATCTACATCTTATTCTAATTCGTCAAATTTTTGTTGAATATCATTGAAGTTGTTTAATAAAGGTTCTATAATATCTAACCGCCTTTGTAAATTTTTTATCGTTAATCGTCATTAAAACCCGTACCTATCCCATTGTTTAAGAACTTTGTAAATAAAATTAATTGAGTTTTGAGCAGTGCTTTTTCCCGTATCAATTTTGCAAGATCGGACGAGATTGAGTAGATTCTGCCATTTTTTATATAATTCAGATTGAAGTCACTGAGGATTAACAAGATTTTTATGGATAGAAATATTTAGAACTTACATACGAGCTGCAGACTCCGCTGCCGTGTGCTCGCCCCAGGAGTCCTAGCGGGTTCTGGTTTTTCCATCCGGCTCGAAGGACCATGTTTAGATTGCTTGATATTTCTTTTTCTTTGAAGACAATAGCTGTTCAGATTGGTTTATCACTATATGCACTAACTTATACTACATCAGTTTACAAAAATGTGGCTCGGTAGTTAACAGAATTATATGATTAAAACTACTGAATGCTACTGCTATGAAGGGTGAACAGCGAATGACGTTTCACCGCTACCCCTCTTCGGTAAGGGTCAAAACAAGCCGCGGTTAGGCAACCCAAACTACAGACCAACCATATCCCATATTTTTTACAGCTTGCAAGTTAGACCATTCTTAAACAACGTCCGCAAGTGCAAACTTTATAAAGATTCTGTTTCCTTTTAAGTTGTAAATTGCTTTACAAACACGAGTGAAAACACACACACACACAGTTTTGTATAATTTTCAGTGTCTTGTCAGTTATCCTTAGTTTTTAACCATGATATGTTGGTTTGTTTCAGTTTTGTTTATGCCATACGAAAATGTTTTATATGCACTGTTAACATTAAAATTAAAGATATTTGTATTTATTACGTTGCCTATTCTTTTCCTCTGACGCTTGCTTGTTTCTATGTCTAGCATTCTGCTATTATTTTTGCCGTCGCCTAAGGACGTTTCCAAGAAACAGCGCCCTCTTTCGCTCCGACGTATACGCACAGAAATAAAAAAATAATACATAATAGTATTAATAATAATAAATAAACGTTACATTCTTACACTGATCGAGACACGAGTTGTTGACATTGGGTTTTAGTGTTTTGGAGTATTTTTAGAGGTTACATATTCAGGGTGTTACAAATTCGAGTAGTTGTATGGGGATCTCAAAAACCGTAAGAGATACGAATTTGTTTAAATTATTGCAAAGTTGCGCATTTATGTGCCTCACAACATGCCGTTTAAAAAGTTTAAAAGTTTTGAATACTTTCGGAGATATCCGGAAAAAACCGAAATAATAATGTTTCGTATTTAATTTCTTACGCCTTTGTTTTCAAATTTATTTAAAAACTAATAACACATTATTAGAGCACTTCTTTATGTTCTTTAAAACTGTGTAATCATTTTTTAAATATGATGTTTCGTATTTCAGATATCATCATCAGGTTAATTTTTTTCAATACGGACCTGGTTTCTTGATATGTTTTTGTCAAAAGCTGGTTTTCTAATCCCATATTTTAAAAAAAGATTGCGTTTTGTAGTAAGGAAAATGATGCTTCTTTTATCGTCTAATTTTTTGCTAGTATGGTCTTGGATATCTTAATCAGGATTCATATGCTAAGACAAATTAACATAACTGTAAAACGCGGTTTGATAAACATACTCAGTCTAAGTTTATTTAAACTTATTTTATTATTTTGTTTGCGTTAAAATGTATTTGAACAAACGAAAAGGAAAATTCACCATAACAACAACTAAAACTAGACTGAAATACTGAGAAATCTACTAACAATAACAACTATTAAAATTAAATTAAAAAAATAAATAAATTTTTAATTTTTTCGTAAATGCTCAAAAAGACTACTATTTGCTTCAATAAATTGATTTATTTTTCGTCTTATGGTTATTACCCCTCCTTTCCAAAGAAGTAAATGTATTGAAAATGCTCAGTATTTCAGTCTAGTTTTAGTTGTTGTTATTGTAAATTTTCCTTTTCGTTTGTTCAAATACATTTTAACATCATTTTAAAGGGTGTCAATCAAATAAAATTAAATCAGTACGTTTCTGTCTCTAGTTCACGAACGGCTGGGCTGATTTAAATTTTCTTTGATGTAAAAGATTGAAAATTTTTAAAAATGATATATCACACATGGGGTGGTTGGGGGAGGGGAGGGTGAGAGTTTCCCAACTGACTAGAGTAGGTTATTAAATGTCTACCTCTAAAACAAAATCGACGCGTTTCAGCGATTTTTGATCATTTTACTAATTAAAGAGTTATTCAAGGTGGGAAGTTTTGAAATGATCACCTTGTATATGCCAATCTCTAAACTTCATATTAATCCAAAACCAGTAAAATAGGAAAGTCCGTCCACAAAGGGTTAACAAGAAATATCGTCCTTCTTGTACTATATAAATAGTAGACTGATCATTGATCAATAATGTTTATAGAAAGAACGACGAATAGTTTCTGTTTTAATTGCTATCGCATTCTCGATGTTGACAATTTTAAAGACGTGATCCATTGCCCTCTAAGGGAGGAGAACACTGTAAAAGATAAAACAAGAAATTGTGAGATGAAAATTAATCGACTTTACTCGAACACAGTGCACCCTATGAAGAAAATGATGTAACATTCCTATGCTGCATCTTTGCTTCTGACGAGTATAATATCTACCACACAGATTTATAGCAAAAAAATACCCTGTATTTAGTAAGTTAATATGTTCTATTTAGTAAAAAAGCAGTATTACCTTTTGTTTATTAATTGTACACAAAAACCTTTTTATTTAAGTCCCATTTATATCATTGAGTGCTGATAAAACTAAAATATTAATGGAATATACCCTTGACACAGGTAGGTGCAACAATATCACGATCGAACTACACAGCAAGAATATTAATTATATCTAACTAACAAGACGAACTAACAAAATTATATGCATATTCACCATATTCTATTTACGTGAAGCGTGTAATTGAAAATTGTCTTATTACAAAATAGCCTTTATCGTAGGTCATAAATTGATCATTCTTATTATTGATTAGTACTCATGGGCGTTAAGTGACATTTTGTAAAGATGTTTTTCGAATCGTCGTTATAGTTGTTGGAATGGATACTGGCCAATTTACTTGGACGAAAAACCAAATTCATTTTATAAACATAGACACCTTATTGTATCGTAACTCCATTGTTCTAAGCTATGCTCTGGTACAATAGGGGGAGCTCCATTTTGCATACAAAGCACTAATGATAATTAGATAATTATTACTTATAATGTTGCATGCACTTCAAATTCTTATAATTGCCTGTAAACAATATAAAATTTATTTGTCACAAAATTAAAAGTTATTTAAGATATGTGGAGTGCATTTCAGTTGGCCATTATAAATAATATAATAATTATTCTATTCTTTGATGTGTTGTTTTCAAAATTTGCTCTTATTTTAATAATTAACGATTATGGCCTTCAGTTTTAGGTGTATACTTTTTGTAAGATCTACTAAAATATGTTTTATCGTCCTCTTCGATATTTAAATATTGTTTGTTTTGTTACGGTTGTTTGCGCTATGTATTGTCGATTCTATATTTGTATGTATGTTACATAGAAATTAATAAATGTAGTCTATTGTTATATTAAACCCGTTATCGATACAGGCGGAAAGTGTATTTATATTTTAGTCACCCGCACAACATTTAGAGTTGGTCGTACTTTGCAGTTTGACCATTACTTCCCTTTTAGAGCTGAGATTAATAGAGTTATTAAAGATATCGTGTTAACTGTATTATGTTTTGTTTCTTTGAAATCACTTTCATCAATTGCATTCTCATTCTGTTTCTATTTACATTGTACCACTGATTAATATTAAAGGTTTTAAGGAAATTGAAAGTGTATTGAATACAGATTTATTAATTAGTAAATCGGTTTTAGATAATTATTGGTTTGATTTGGTACTTTAAACATTTTTCTATTTAATGGGACAATATAATGGTGAAATTAAATTGTTTCTACGTAATGGGTAAATCCAATTCAATTATTATTAAATAACAAGTTTTCTCAGGCAAGTTGTATTTATTCTATGTTTTATAATACTATAAATCGGTAACCGTATTGCTATGCAACATTTCGAAATTTGAAATTTAAATGATGCGGTAAATTATCTCACGATTCTAATTTTAAAAATTAGAACAGAAGTTGCAAATGTGTAAAGATGAAAGTTGAGTATTTTACATATTTATTTGTTGCAATAGTTGGCATTAAATATTATACTTTTCTGCGTTATTTGATTTGATTTAAATTTAGAAATTTAAAATTTGTCATTACATGTATCATGTATGTAATAATTTCCTAATTGTAAATGCAGTCAGTCATTGTGGTACATTTTCTAATCATCATATACCCAATAATCAATGATCCAAAAAATAGCGAACCAATATCGATTAGGCTTACTTATATTGTTTGTTAGTTCATTAGATGTTATTATTGTTGTTTATTTATTAATCTCGGTACAAGATTAAAATTGTTTATCGTAATAACTGTAGCAGTTCTTATTTTAGATTATTACATCTTATTCGCTTAACGACATTTATAAAACACCTACATTTTTTTTAATCTGTGTAATAATGTGCAATCCCTAAATAGTTAAAATAGCCCACGACATTTTTGCAGTATCATGTGTTGACATTGTTTTAGTTTTAGTTTTCTATTTATACATGGAACTTTTTTTTTTGAAAAATTATTAATACTCTGTGAATTTACAATAGGAATTCCACAGAGGAAAAACTCCTGCTTTCAAGGTTTTCGCTGAGATTCATTTTTAATTCAGCGTAAATGGCAATAAATAAGAATTTAGAATCTGAAAATGAAAACGATAACTTTCAATTGCATTTTAAGAGTGCAGTTGTTTCTGTAACTATTTCTCTACAGCGATGGGGAAATGGCCTTTAAAAGGTGTGTGCGGGATCAGTCGTCTTTTGTCTTTTTGGTAAGTAGTCTACATACAGGGTGATTCGGAAATAAAGGGTATCCTCTTAAAGGTGGATAGCAGTGTGATAGTACATACATTTGCGATAAAACACGGTAGGTAAAAATTGCATAGTTTCCGAGAAAAATGCGATTGAAATTTAATCGCTAGGCCAAGCCGGTCCTGCTCTCTACTTTTACTTAAGCAAAAATCGATAGGGGTTGACTGACTGTCCTTGTCATTGGCAGGTAGTTCTTGCTATTTATGTGAGGGGTATAATAGTCTATCTGGTTTCTACAATGCCATAAATAACCAGTAGGAACTTTTACTTTTTAATCTGCAAACGGAAAAATATTAAAATTTTACTGTTGGTGATTTTTTTCTGTAAACTTCCGAAGAACCAAAAACTTCAATAAGCATTATGCTACATAAATAAAAATTGGTTGAATTTATTAAATTGAATTAAATACAGAGGTGATAGTTAGTAGTACCTTCCATACGCATGTTTCATTCAAGTAGTATGTGTAATTGAGTGCCATTTAAAATGTTTCTTATTCATGTGACTAAATAATAATAAGGGATTAAAATGTTGCTTGTGAGACTGGAGTCTATAACATAAATTTTGTTATTATTTTTTTACTGTTTTAACGAATTTCAACAACTCTGCATGATAAACATACTTCAGATTTAAGAAGGGAAAGTTGTAAAATGTCCAGGGGGTAGCTTATGATGGCATTTATTGTTCATTGTGCTACTACAGCTGCACTATTAGTTCCAAGAAAATAGGCATGTCTGGTAAATTTTTGTTCTTGCACTACAAGGGTTTAAAAACATCGTAAATCTTCTTAACTTTCACTTTTTAATGCGACAATACAAGAAACACTTTTCTTTTCCTAACTAGAGACGGCTTCAGTTTGTAATATTTAGGAAAATTGTCAAAATTTTCAATTTCCACGGAGCCACTTCGTTTTTTCATTTTTTGTCTCCTTTTAACCTCACTTATCACCTATTAAAAGGATGCCCTTTATTTCGGAATCACCCTATATATCTTAAGAACGGCTGGCGCTGTCGAGATGAGACTTGGATCGCTAGCTATACTGGAAGAATGGCTTTCAGAAAATGTGCGCGGGACCGACTTGCCCAATATCACGCATCCCATTGAAGTCTGATCCTGGAGAGATGGAACTTGGACTGTTGGGTGTGGCGGGGAACAGCTTGGAAAGGATTCAGACATCATCGCTCGAGGACGTAGCCCGACTTATGGCCACCAAAGGTGGCCTGTTGTAGAATGCAGCCCGAGTTGGGGCCACCTTCGGTGGCCCATTCGAGGATGCAACCCAAGCTGAGGCCACCTTCGGTGACCCATTCGAGGGCGCAGCCCAAATCGGGGTTACCACGAAAGTCGTCCGTTCGAGGGTGCAGCCTGAGCTGGGGCTATAATAGTTTAGATACAAAGGTCGCTAGATAAGTCGTGTGCAATACACCTATTATTTTCCACGAAGAGCCACAAAGTTGATATTGCTGCGTAGTGCACATTAATAGAAAGTCACATGTAACGCTTGGTTAGAGTGTCTCAGCACGTCTTTGAATACGGCAGGTTAGACGATTGTGAGGATGGCGACTTGGTTAAGAGACGAAATTCGTACAGTTATAAAGTATAACTTTTTGAGAAGACTGTCAATCGGCGAGTGTGTGGATAAACTAAAAAACGTTATGGGTGAAGACTGTCTTCATCAGACAACCGTATTTCGTTAGTACAGAGAATCTCGAGGCAGAAATTTTGCCACAAATGACAAACCGCGATCAGGGCGTCCATCCGACATGGTTACTCCAGAAGTCATCAATAAAGTGTCGAATTTAATTACCGAAAACAAGCGAATATCTTATCGTCAGATCGAAGGAACATTAGCGATTGGTGCACTAAGTGTTCATAAAATTCTACACGAACATTTAAAAGTGAGGAAGGTTTGCACACTTTGGGTCCCCCACTCGCTTACAGTTGAACAAATGGCATGTAGAGTGATTTGGTGCAAAAAAAATGTTAAAAGACCACGCAAACGGAGCTCCACAATATTTAAATAAAGCGTAAGAATCAGGTGTGATTAAAAACGAAGAGATGCCAACGGAGGTGCGTAAATCGCGATCAATAAGAAAGAAAATGATCGTTGTGTTTTTTACAGTTAGAGGTATTTTAACGAGAATTGTACTCGATAGTCAGCGTACAGAAACAGCTTTTTGGTACAGCGTAAATGAATGCCTTACTAAGGTGGTTGAACAGCTGAACAAACTTCGCCCCCGGTCAAGAATGGATACCTGGAAAATGCTGGTCTAAAAATAACTTGCGCATCCCTCCCTTTTCACTAGTGAAGGACAAATTAAAAAGCCGCAAGTTTCGCACCGACGAGGAACTTTCAGTAGCGTGGGACCAGGCATGTCCAGAGCTTCTAGAATCAAAATGGCAGGACATTTTTAATTATTGATTTGTTCGGATGAAGAAATGTATAGATTGTAATGGTGATTATTAAGAGAATAAATCGATAAAATTGTATTGCAAAACTTACCTAGTAACCTATGTACATCCCGCATCTCAGAAACGGCTGATCCTATAGAGATGGGACATTGGATAAGTAGGTGCGGTGGGAGAACGGCTTTCAGAAGATGCGTGCGAGACCGACCATGTTTTGTTTTTGTTTTTGGCGGAGGACCTTGCACGCATCATCTGCAACCAAAAGCGAGCCCGACCACTGGCCGTCACACTCTACATTATTCCAAGAGTCGGAGCGCCGCCCAGCGGAGCCGCGAAGCGGCTGAGCGAGGACCTAGAGGTGTGGCAGCGGCGGATCTCCGCGATAGTCGATTGCTTCTTACTCGACGTAGAATCGGCAGCTACATGACTCAAAACCGCCACTTCCACTTCTTCATTTCGCACGTGGTTCTCAGCATTTCTCTTTTTATTGGCCACGGATCCTGTTTTCTGGAATTTTGCCACTAACTCTAAAACATACTTGCGACCACGGATGTCCGCTCCTAAGGGATATCAAGAGACTTTTACAGTTGAATGTGTTACATGTATTTATATATGGCTTATATTATAAATTTGTTGGTTAGCCCCCCCCCCTTGCTTGCGACCTACATATTTTTCTGCATGCCGTCGATTGAACAGCTCGGCGGTTTTGCTTGCATTTTCATTATTTCCAACGAAAAGTGCAATCATTTCAACCCTTTCTGCAATGGAGTAACACATAATGTAAGTTTTTTTTTAATTTACAACAGCAAATACTAGAAAATTCACTTACCGCCCACACTTAGAAAATAAAAACTAAATATGAGAGACTTTTCTAGAGTGGATACAAGATTATCGAATTAAATGAGAACGAATTTCAAATGTAAAAATTTGAAGATAATGAAGCCTTCTATGTTTTAGATTTAAGCTAATCGACCGAATTTAAAAATTCAAACGGGCAGTATGGTGAATTGAAAGGCCTTTCTAGTGATGTGCCTCCTTCCCATTAGAAATCCTTGAAGGGTTGACACCCCTTCCCCTAGGAGGTTGAAGTTTAGGATTCGAATTGTACGTCAAAAAATGTCCGCATACCAATACAGATCGACGTATTTTTGCATTTTTTCAAGATATTATTTTCGTAGGAGTTATCCAGTCTGTTTCGTTTTTGTTAGGCCACACTGTACAGTAAAGTCCGCTTATAACGAACTCCAAGGGACCGTCAAGAACGGTTCGTTATAACCGAAGTTCGTTGTAAGTGATAAGTTACAAAAAACTGCTACCGTCTGATTTAACTGTTTTATTTTATTTTTTACATTTATAAAATATAATTAGGAACAAAGAAAAAACATAAGAGTTTCAGATAGTTATAGCCAGGAGGCTACAGATATTGTATTTTTCTTTTTATATAATTTTTAATAAAGGCGATTATTATTATTATTATTATAGATATTATGGATATTGTAACGGGAAAATGCCCAAAAGTATGCACGAGTCCCGTCAAGACCAATGGCTGATGTTAAATCCCGTAGCTCATGCCGCAAATGGGGTGGATTCTCAAATGACCTTACCTAAGCACACACAAAGCTCACCGATTTCCAAAACTCTTACTAGACTGATAGATGTTCACAAAAGAGAGCGCCAGCAGTCGTAGATTGAAGGGTTTTGATGGTCGGTCACGCGACTGCTCGTGAATCCGACACCCTATATATAGGTTTCTTACGAAACCTCACTCTGTGTGTAACTTACCCCGTGGAAGCTTTATTAAAATTCGCTCTAACGTTTCACAATCGAAACTCAACACAAAATAAAAACTATATAAACACGTGATTTGTCTTAAATAATTTTGCCGAGGAAGTCCTCTGAAGGCTTCCTTCTTTTAAAATAATCAAAAAAAAATACAAATTAGTATTAACTTTTCTCTTGAACAAAGGTATGTAAACTTTAAGTGAAATTTAGAATAAGCACCACCGTGCTTTTTAATAGCCAAAGGAACAAAAAAACAAAATTAACGCTGCTTCGTTTGGACCAGGGATCCACTTACAAAAAAAAACAAAATACAAATAATAGACCTTTCTTGCATTTATTAATAAACAATAGTAATAAAAAAATGAATTAAACACACAAACAAGAATATAAAAATAACACTACAAAAGAATGTCAATAAATAGTGTGAATTGATTTCTTTACTGGAGAACAAAGTGTTTATACACAAACTTTAAAACTGAAACCACTTTGAGTCTCGAATGCTCTTTGATTTATTTAATCTATTAGGTTCACGGAGCTTCTAAGGTGTAATACACACAGTTCGATTCTTCGCGGAGCGGGCAGTTTCTGTTCTCAACAGACCATTAAACGTTGCACCAAAGGGACCAAAATTGTTGCGTTTCTACCCTCTCCAAGTTTTATTTCCTGGCAAATACCAGCGTAACTTTAGATGAAGCTGAACCGCTTCCCACAATAACAACTATTCGAAGTATCACTTTTTTGGTAAGCAAATCGATTTTCTTCCGTGAATAACACGACAAAGACCCAACGAAACCCGGATTTCTCGAGTCCGATCTCTCTTTCTTATACTAAGAGAATCGCTTAACTTGAATTAGGTTTGTAACCATTTAAGGGTTTGTAGAGGTAACGCCGAAAAAGAAATATCCCCGCACGTCGATTCAAGTACGCAGTTACCAACGTAATCCCTATTCTCTCTGCGTCTCCTGTCACGCAGCTTGCGCTTACCGGAGTGAGGTTGGGAAGCCAGATGCACGACCTAACAGGTCAAAATGCTAGTATTCTTATGAGGCAATGAAAATTTCCACTCCTTAGATTTTCAGCCTGAACCTGACTTAACAAAGACCGTGTGACTCCAGCATTCGCGACTAAGATTCCAGGAACCTTTTATTTACGTCTGGATCTTGATATTGGAAAAATAACAAAAGGCACGTCCGCTGGAGCCCAGAAGTCGAGACCACAAAGTTATCAATTCTTTAAAATAAAATTTTAACAAACATCCGTTCATAGAATGAAATAATTTAAATATTACGCGTCAGAAAAAGAAATATCTCAACGAAATTGAAAGACAGGGGCGGATTTAGTGCGAATTCTAAAATAACACTACAATATATACAACATCGTACTTAAAAAATTCATATATTGGACATTTTTCGACCAACACAAGAGTCTCCCTTGAACCGTAATGTTTTATCCGGCGTGAGTTTGTAAACTTATCCTGTTTCATCGGCGTTAAATATGTCCTCATCTTTAAAGTTTTCCCTAATAAGTGGCCAACTATTTTGTAGCCACTTGTTTACAACATCAATATTAATGGCGGCTGCTCCACCAATAATTTTTTCACCGCTTATGTTACGTCGTTTCTTAAATCGTTCGACCCAGCTTCTGCTAAGTTTCTATTCACCATTTTTTAACAGTTTACTGTCGAAATCTTCAGCTGTTGTTTGTAACACGGCACCACTTACAGTCACGTTATTAGCCCTTTGCTGACTAAACCATTTTAACAGGTGTTGGTCAACTTCCAAGTTAGTGCGTTTTTAAATTTTTTCAATACCCGAATTTAATTGTTCAAAATTTTCCAATGTTTTATCTTTTGTCTTCCAAATTGTAGCAACTGTTGATTTACTTAATTTCATTTCACGACATGTTTCACTTTGTTTTTCACCTCTTTTTAAACGTTTTATAATGTCATATTTTTCTTTTAATGTAAAACAGTTTCGCTTTTTCTTTAAAACATTCGTCTAATAGTAAGCGCAAGTAAGCATACCCAACGATTGGGGACACGATACTGACTATTGAATGCTGTTTGTATCTAGAATGTGCCAGTACGTTTTTACTTTCGGGAAAGTCACTTATTTTACACTTAAAAGTTCGCTATAACCGGAAATATTTAAAATTTTATATACGAAAACGGTTTGTTATAGCTGGTTTCGTTATATGAAGAAAACCTTAACACTGTTCTTATGGAATTGTGGTTCGTACCTTTCAAATGGTTCGTTATAACCAAGAGTTCGCTTTAACCGGGTTCGTTATAAGTGAACAGCACTCTATAAATGTGCACGTATTCGTTACATTTAACTGCTTTCTCTTTCGAATGATAAGAATAAAAAATATATAAAATCAAGTCGTGGGTTTTTTCAATGATAAAAGTTCAGGAAGTATTTAGGCCGTTTACAGTTTGGCGTTTGTAAATCACCTGTGCACTCATATGCAGTACTGCATTGCAAACATATTTTTTGTAACAGCTGACCCAGTTCTAAGGCATTTTTTTAAAATTAAATTAAATTTCCGCCTACATTTCCATGTTCTGATTTTTTGAAAGACTTAGTAAAAGAATATTATGTGAATAAGAAAGTGTAAGAAATTTGCAGATTAATTACAAAATTGTGCTAGACTTTGTATTCTAGAACACCCTGCTCATAATAATAAAATTACATATTCAACAGCACTGACGTTATTCG
Source organism: Ignelater luminosus (assembly GCA_011009095.1). Lineage (NCBI taxonomy): Eukaryota > Metazoa > Arthropoda > Insecta > Coleoptera > Elateridae > Ignelater > Ignelater luminosus. The sequence continues at coordinate 76,206 of VTPC01000793.1, forward strand.
AAACGTCCTTGGGATATAATATGCAATATCTCTGCTAATAATAACATGTTTAATCTTAAAATGACTTAAAATAACATTTTTAATCTATTTTGAAATTGTCCAATTTGCCTATCCTTATTTTTAAATAAATTAGTCATTTAAAAGAGTCGTGAATGGTAAAGATGTTCCCTCCACGGTTGGTTTGATTCACGGTTGTCCTCACCGGACTTGAGGAAAACCTTAACATTCTCTTGTTTACTCTTATGAGTGTTACTACTCGTGTCTGTTCTAATTGTTGTTAGTTTGTTATACCTCGCTGTTTGGATTATATCTCGCTTGATTTTTTTAACATCAAAACACCGATAATATCTTAACAATTTGGATATGAATCACTACAATCATTACGGTAAGAAATTAAAAAATTAAAACATTATTCTTCATGCGTTTTCCTCGATTACTATTTTAATCTTTTCTAAGTTTGAACTTGTAATGTACTGAGTGTTAATTGTAATTATCAGTGGTGCTGAATTTAAACAAAGAAATCTCCACAATTGTTTACGATGAATTAACCAATTGCATCGTGGATTGCTATAAATATATGCTAATCAATTTCTCATTTAATCTGCAGTTGACATTATAATACCAAGTGTGTTATTAACAAGAACTCTTCCTGCAATTATGTCTACTTTAAATATTTTCAAATTGAATAGGGGCGTATTACATTAGTTTACACTACGCTAAGCATTTTGTTTGAGTGTTCTACTATTGATGACAGTAAAATCAATTTCGATCTTTTTTTCAAATGTCAATCAAAGATGTGTAGAAAACGAGTGTGGGCTTTTAAAGTGACGAAAGACCATTAAGATATATTAAGTATGGAAAATGTAACAATGTAAATGTTTAAGCTTAAATTACAATGGCGTGTGGTTGGTAGCATCGTATAATCGAGTATTCCACTCGTGTAAACAAAAAATTTTCTTAATACACGTTTAGGTAACTGAACTTAAAAGAAAGAGTTGTCAAATTAGCTCTATTAGACTTGATTGTCTTAAAAGGGAAAAAAGTGGCGTCAGTAATAATAGTACGGTTCACAATGTTAATTTCCGCGAAGTTCTTATTATGATTGCGAAACCGTCCTAGATAAATAAGAACTTGAAGCATTTTAAATCCGGTAAAACACACCTACATGTAAAAACATGTTCTTCTTAAATAAGGAGCTGTTGCGGTTGTACGATTATTTTTATATTATTATAAAATACGTTTTTGTAATCAGGACGTGCCTTAAATATTAACTCATCATCTTCTCTCTTTTTAAGGGTCACAAATCGAGTTCAAAACTGAGTCAGCTATATAAATAGATGTGTAAGAAGATAAAGGTGTTTATTGCGATGACACTCGAGAGTGTCAAGTGCAACAATTACAGCCCACAGATGTATTATAGTATGTGTAAAAAATCGTTTAAACCGGAAAGAATTTAGCATTTTAGATGATCATTTGACGAAAGTAATTTTGCAACATTTCTATAATGTTGTTGTTATTATCATAATTGGTTTTGTTGTTATTATTTTATCAAAACAATGGCGGTTTTAGAAATGCAATTGAAAGTTTCCCTGAACTATTGTAAATTGTACGTTTTGTAATTTTATTAATTTCTTCCGTTTGGAAACTTTTGCTTTCTTTGTTAGATGAAAATAAAAGTTTATAACTGAATTATTTAACCGTTATACAAACTTATGGGAATTCTAAACTAAAACAAAAGCTTAAAATAATTAAATCTTGTTATTTTGATCTCAAAACATAACAATAGTAATTAAAACTTTTGTTGCTGCTAAAATTTAAACCGAAACTGCGTATTTAACACTTGCGAAATTTCGACCTTCTAATAAGAGAGACGAACATTTAACGCCGATTTAACCGTAATTTGTAATTATAATAATTATCATCTTAAAGGTTATAGCTGTAAACATGATACAGGGTGTTTCGATGATCTAAGCTTGAAAATTAAAATTTCCCTATTCTGAAAGTCCAGCTACATCATTTTCGTATGATCGTTATGCTTCAAATTGATAAATGGTCCAATTGGAAACTTTCTTTACGTCCTCTCTGAGGGAAATCACTATCGATGGAGAAATTCTAAATTATGTGTGAAAAACTTGAAGGACCTGTTCTAGAGCTCAAAACAAAACAGAAATTCAGAGATACAGGATTTTATTTAAAATCTCTTGTTTTCTCAATATCTCAAGAACAAGATATGAAATTTTCTACATCTTTGTTACTCTGAGGTGTCTACTACTATTTTACGTGGTTTTATGTTTAATATTCTTGCCAGAGGTGAGGAAATGGGGAGACTAACCCTAAAGAAAATTGTTGAGCGCTACTGAAAAATTAAAAAGTTTATTCTCGGAATAAATAGAGAAATTCTTTAATTCTTCAGTGGCGTAAAAGTTGCATTTAGGATAATAAACTAGGTTTCCCCCTCTTTTCCTATTATGTATCTCGGAAACAGTTGAGTTTCGGGCCCTGTTTATCAGACTTTTTTGTTTGTTTTGAGTTCTAGAAGAAGCCCTTAGAGTTCTTTGCACGTTCTTGCACCATGTATACGTTCTTTTCTGTTTTCTCTCCTATTTTATTTTCTGCTAAAGCAGTTAAATTTGCAGTATTCATATGTTCTATATCTTCCCTTAGCTGCGTTAATGTGGGTTTAATTTTTTTCTTTTATATCTTTTTCAACCACGTCTTCCTGTCTGACTTCTTTTTCTGGTAACTCCCATCTTTGCGTCATCTTACATGCTTTTTGAAAAGGACATTTCTCCTACTTTAACAATCTACCATTATTTCTAACTCTAAATTCCAATCGGTCCTTTAATGCTTCCGACAAGAATGTTCCAAAATTGCAATGTTGAGCTTGAGCTTTTATAGTTACAGTTTATGTGTTAAATTACCTCGCCTTCTTTATGGAATTTGAAACGTTTTGCTACTCCATTTGTAATTGGTTTCAAAGTTCATAAGTTTTATTAAATATTTGTATGTGTGTCACGGGATATCATGTAGAATTTAAAAAATACAGTAAAACCTCCCTTAGGCGGATACCTGCCGTGGCAGGCGAACTGTCCGCCTATGAGAGGTGTCTGTCCAAAAGAGGTAACATCAAATAAAAACAAAAAAATATAAATTAAGATTATTTATTAAAAGATTTCTCACATTTTATTAAAATAATTATTTATTGTACATTGTTTGATGTTTTTAAACTTATTTTTTAAAATCTGGTTTTCGACGTGTGATATTAAAGAATTGGTGTTTTCTAGGACAATAAAATCGTTTGATTCCACAAAATATATTTCAAGATTTTTTAACAATGCGTAGATCTTATCTATGCGTTTTTATTTTTGAACTATTTTCTTTTTCATCTCGTGAATTTTCATTTTTATTATTAAAAGATGCTTTTTACTAGTAAAAATACACATTAAAGCCCTTACCTTCGGTTTCAATACATTTACTTCTTTGTTGTGAATTGCCGACTTTTGCATATAATTTAATTATTTCTTGTTTGTTTTTTAATATGTTTGCAGCTTGCGTCATGTCTAGTTTAAATTTTGCTGATATATTGCGCACACTTGAAGGATTTTTGTTTTTGCAAAATCTATAATTTCTGTTTTTTCGCGTCGAGTTAATTTGTTTACTCTACTCCTGGACATGTTGAACGCACAAAAGAACAACTTCAACTAAAACTAAAAATTGTGTAGATGTTCAACGTATTATGTATTTTGAATTTCTTAAAAGTCCACCAGTCATAAATTTATGTCACTAAAATTTGCGAATAATAACTTTTAAAAGATTAGGAGAAAGTAATAGACTTTCTTTAGGTAAATACTTTCATTTGTAATTCGAAGATGCTGTAAAGGGATTGAGCGGTAAGGTAAAATTGACAAGCTCTTGTCGTCATCTAATACAAATGGAAAATTCCACATCTGACAGCCCGTAACTGCCCGCCTGAGAGAAGTGAATTTACTATAGAACTATTTAATTTTGTTATACATTTAGTGTCCGCGTCCGTCTATGAGAAGTGTCCGCGTAATAGAGGTATATATCTTGGGGAATCAAATACTGTTCGCCTAAGAGGAGTGTCCTCCTAAGGGAGGTGTCCGCGATGAGAGGTTTTACTGAATATCGTATCGGCAATTGAAGGTAAACGTTACGCCTCTAATGAGTGCTGAACTAAATTCTGAAATTATCTTTGATTTTGTTTGCATGTTGTTTACTGCGTATTTCAAAAATCAATTCTTTATTTTAAGGTCAATGTAATTCTTTGTATTTTCTTTTGGTATAACTTAAGTGTATTTTATTGGTAAGGTTTGTCATAAATCCACCTACAGTTTATAACCTAACTGCCAATTCTAAACGTACCCGGTAATATTCTTAGTCCACATACAATTACATTTCCGGTATTGAAAATTGCTTCAGATGCTGGGAGTCACATTTAAATTAAATTTTTCGAAAAGGCCAAGCCTTACACGCACTTTTTTACTGTTTGGAACGAAATTCGCACAACTAATGATAAGCGTGAGGTGTCTCACCTGTGTATCAAAAGCAACTGATTTGAATTAATATGAAAAAAATCCGACTGAAATTACAAGTTAACTTAAAGAGAGTAATGGTAGCGCCACTAATAATAAATAATCTATTTTATGGTATAATTGGGAAAGACACTATTACTAAGTTGAAATTGTTAGTTAAAATAATAAATGTGACGTTAGTTAGTTATCTGGCAAAGACGTGAGGATGTGACATCCGAAATTGTTCAGTTACAAAGATAATGAAGCTTCAAAACATGAAGTGAATTTTTATAATTAAGAGAAAACTGTAATTTGGTTTTGTCAAAGCCATACCGCACATCACCATACCAGAAATCTTGAGTAAATGAGAAATTGTAACGAGAAAAAGCTGAAAAAGAGGCCCAATTTCCGTGTAAGCCAGAAATCGGAAGATGTTCACTCCCGCAGTTGGAAGTCGAAGACCGGGGGGGGGAGGGGTTAAAGATAGTAAATAACCCAAGTAATGATGTTCTTACCTGAACTTAAGCTTAGATTTTGACAAAAAAACCCAAATAAAGATACCTAGAGGGCGCCAGGAAACTGTAACACTAAACGATGTAATTCGTCGATCTCTCCCCACATCGCCGAACACCCTGTTTATAGGGACCTCACTCCGTAAACACCCTGTATATAAAAACTTAAGAATCGCGTCCTGATGTTAGAATACGCTCTCTCTCTCTCTCTCTCTCTCTCTGTCGTTGTCATACTAAAAATGAACTTGCAGATTCCAAAAATCAAATAAAAAGTAGGGTATTCCATTTAAAAAAACTAAGTTAGGTAGCGCGCATTTAATTTGAAAACTTTATCACAAAATATGCGCCCCTACCTTACATTTATAACCAAGTCTTCAGAATTTTAAAATCTGCATTCGTTCCCGAGATATCGCGCTGTCCCATTCCTCGCTGAACACACTGTATATCGGTATATAATAATGCAGTGTTCGATGGATGTTCACACTTCAAGCACGTGTTTTTCAGCCAATTGAAAAGAGCTTGCATTGATCACGCACTTTTATTACTGCATTGGTTCGCCGATTTTAGTATACCACACGTGAACTCCAGAATTATTTAATCCGACTAAGAAAATTGTTACTGTGTTTTCAAAACCAGCTTTTGAAAACCCTTACAATACGAAAAACAAAGGAAATGAATTCACGGTAGAAACTTTGCGTTAACAGACAAACGGAGCCCGGAACGGGCATCGGCCCGACTCATAGTGGCCCATTTCATAGAAAAGGCGGACAAAAACAAAAAAAGATTTGGATTAAAATAAAAATTGGTATTTAAGGGTGTTGAGGGACGCTGATTATCAATCCGAGCTAACGTCAGAGTCGTCTGAAGATTCAGCTGTTGCGTATCTATATGGGGGTAACACTAATTGTATAGCCTCAGATGACAATGCTTTATATTTACTTGGTGTTCTTAATCGCAAACTAGAAATAAGCGGATCTGATGGCACGAGCAACCAATGCAAAACATCTGTCATGATACTTTCCCTAGAACATTTTCACGAATATTTTTTTGGGTATTTCTTGATGTCTTTGTTTCACGATTCTTGAACTTCGTCGGACAGTTGCCTGATTGGCAGGGGTGCCCATTCAACAATGAGGGGATCATGAATCAGTATTTCATGAATTGACGTAGGCATACAATACATGGAAAACTTTCCACTAACATGTTTGCAGTATTCAGGCAATAATGTTTAAGAAGATCAACATTAACACCGAAACCGCATTTGAGAACTTGCATTATAATGTGAGCGCAATGAAGTAACTTGATGTCCACACCTAAAATTTTGGCTGACACAGAAGAGTTTTCAGAACATCGCCTAGCCGTATTACCATCACTGCTGGTATCAAATCTCCCCTCTTTTGGAGAATCAACAATAAGTTCAATTTGAAATTTGAAATTCTTCTGTATTGCTTGTTTCCGATTTCTACATTTTTTGTTCTCCTCGGATCGTGCCTGCCATTTTTTCGTACTCAGTTTATATCCTATGTGTAAAAAGTATTCCATAAAATGTATCTAAACATGTAAAGTAGCTAAACCAAACTGAGCATTGTTCTCATTTACTGGTAATGACATAACCTCATCAGGTTGTTATTTACATTGTCTCGCCAACTGCACTCGAAATGAACGGTATTCGCCAAAAAAGTAATAAATAGTTTAAAAAGGTAATAAATTTAGTCATTGGAAACGGACATTTAGCAAAACAGTTGGTTTCAATTTACAATTACACAATGAAACCAACTTAACTGTCCCGACTCTACCGCGCGCCTCTTGACTAGCCTCGTGGCAGAAGATCTAGGAAAAAAATCAAAACACTACATCACAAACTTTATTTTAAAATACTGTAGATCATCAAACTCGATCAAACTCACAACTATCATTCTAATTTTCAAAAATATGAATGCTTAAAAAACAATAAAGAGTTACGTTTGACATCACTGTTTATACTCGGGAAAAAAAACATAAAATTGTATTAAACAACTAATGGAAAACATTTTACATACCTTCGACAACACTCTCCATTAATTTTGAGTGCAAAAAGTCACTTGAACTAAAATTAACAACACTTTAAACATCGCCTAAATTTATGCTACAAACGCGTGGCGAGAGCGTCGCATAGATGAATCACTTTGATCATGCTCACACTTTATGTTTGAAGGCCCAACTGATTGTCTTTCTACAACGATGTGCAGTCCTCCCTCCTTTATCAAATTTCGGGGTACTAAACATGAAATTGAGAAATTCAGTTTTTCGATTTTTGTCCGCCTTTTTCGGGAAATGGGCCACTGTGCGACGCCGAAGCATCCTTGTTGGTGGCCGGGCTATCACTCTCCTAGGGACACCCAGATTTTTTAACACGTAAGTGATCCAGAATTAATAAGGAAGCCGGAACCACATTGTGTTACTGATACTATGGACAGACATAGAGACCGTGGAAAATTTCCAGCGTTCGTGGTTCGAGTATAAACTGGGCTTTCTTTAAAACATAAAATGCTGAAATATCAATAGAGTTTTCTACGAACTGATATCTGCAAAAAATGTTTAGGTGTCTGTAAGACGATTGAATTTTACAAAAACTCACGTACCGTAACAATTTTAACAACAAATTTTTAAAGAAACCTTTAATGAAATATCTGTTAACAAAATAAATAGCTTATTGAATATTATACAACGAAATGAAACAATGGATTCGTATTAAATGAATGCATTTAAAGCGAAACTCAGAGCAGAACTCGGATGAGTACGCAAAATTTTGAAATGACATTACAAAATCAAGGAAATGCTTCGTGAAAGTATAATTACCAAATCAGAATCTGAATTCTCGTCTTCATGCATAGTTGGTTTCGAAAGATTCAGATCGTGTCAAGATTGTCTGTCAAGACAGAAGCTGGTTGATTTTTTTTCGTTTGGCAGGAGACATAATAACTGAGGGGTGTAAATTCTTCACAAAATTTGATTTAAAGGATGAATTTTTGGCAAATTGGGATAACGAAAGAAGCAGGAAAATTTAATTAGAGTTTTTCTGTTTGGACACCCGTTAGTTTGGGTGCGAGGTAGTTAGGACGAGGCGCAAAACAAAAATTGTATTTCCCTTTTTTGAATAGATCTAAGCTGAAGGTTACTTTTGTAAATTAAAATCAGAATTAAGTATTTGCCAAAAGCGTATTTCATCCATAGTTTCTGGGTCTGCTAAAGCAGCTTATGGGTATGGTATAAATTGTGTGTGTGAAGTTTCGGAAGGTTTTATTGAAAGATGTCCTTTTAAAATTTCAAAATTAAAAGTACATGGAGAAATTTCCTGTCTTATGTTCATCTTGATTACGATGGCAGATATACGAAAATATTATCACTAAGTAGGCTAGAAAACAAAAGGAATAATAAGACAATATACTAACAATTCTATATTTGATTGTATGAATATTGTTATAAATTGTGCATTTTATACGGCATTCCGATTCCCCTTTTCTCTTATAATAATTAAGCAAGGATAAAATAATTGTTTGATAACTTGAATTCAGAAGTTTACCCTTCATGACAGCGAAATTGGTTTCTAATTTTTTACACGGTTCTTAAAAAATACACGAGTTCGCCTTAGAATTAACTTTTATTACTTTTACTACTCACTTAAACTACAAAATATAATTTTCTAATTCACCCCCTGCTTAAATAGAAGGCTTAACGTTTGAATTTATTATTATAAACTCTCAAATCATTAATTAAATAGGTACTGTGGAATTTTAATTAAAATTATTTACAAAAAACTTAGGATTGTGCCTTAGTAACCGACTTCCAAGAACAATTTACTAACCGTTATTTAAGAATTTGTTTTATCATGCTATATAAATTAAAAATGCCTTTCATGTACTTTTATTACTATTCCACATTATCCTTATAAAAACGAAATGCCAAACAGACCTTTGAAAAAATGTCAAGATAACATAATTGAAAATCGAATTAGTTTAGAAAGTTCGTTATATAAAGGTAATCAAGATTTATCGTCGAATCTTTTTTTTTCTCTAAATGTATTGCTAGTCAAGATCGAAATCTTCTCATCGGCGAAAAGGTCGGTTAGATTATTAAAGACTCATCGCGGCTATCACATATAAAATATAATGGGTAAGGAATGCGGCACTTCTATTAATTTTGTCTTTTATCTTCCACTTTCTTTTCTTCTATTATGCAAATTAAAATGCCGCGAAACGAATTTAAAGAGTCCGTAAAAAAATTTATTTCTCATTGTCTTCCTGTAGGTAATGTAACGAGTATGAAGAATTGCGATTAGCACATTGTAATGAAGACACCTAAAATAATAGATTAGTTTTGATGATAAACATTACAGTAAAAGTTAATAAAAGTGCGTTTTATGAGATTGTTATCTTTTAAATTAAAAATTGTTACAAAAAGCCGTAGTCTGATATATGATGCTGTGTAACTGCATTGTTGGAAAAATAAACTGAATGTGCCTGTTAAATGTTCAAAGTTGTGACAAATGCGCATCCCTTCGTTGGATGAAGGTTAATTAAAAATTAGACGTCCGTCGCCGAAATTAGGACGTCCTTGTACTATATGAAACGCTGTTCTCAGAAGGATAAGTAAAGCCTGGTATTTTTAAGGGTAACCAAAGAAATAAAAAAATGACGAAAGAGACAAGAAAAATGAAAAGAAATAAATTTTACGAAAACTGCAATATCTGTTAAAAAACCTAGGATCATCGGCGACTTTGATTGATAGATTCGCCATCGCTTTTTCCAGTCGGTAATACGTTCCTTGTGGAGTAGCACTTACCTTTTTTAATTTTGAATAGGCTCCTTGCTTCATCCTGAAGTATCTCTCTGAGATGTATGACTCAAGAATTTGAAAATACTGTTTGGGCAAGAACGTTCTCGGCTTGTGGGTCAACCTTCACGCCATATCTTGCCAAAAACCTGGGTTACATCTAGAAAGATTTCTGAACAGACTTCTTTCTCTTTTAACGATTTTGTATTATTATGTTATTAATTCCGTGCACTTGATCAATTGTAAAATGTTTATTTCTAAGCCCACACTGGTGGATATGATAGGATTAATTGTTTTTCTTTGGTGATTGGTTTGAATAACTTCAGATAGAAGGAAATTGGCCTATGTAGAAGACAAAGCTTCGTGTGGGGGTTTTCTAGATTTAAGGATCGTAATGAACTCTGCTACTTTACACAGCCTAGCTACGTTTTTCAATCTGAAAGCAGCGCTTACAAGGTGGTCAGTTTAATTATGGCTTTTCTTGAAAGTTGCTTTAGTATTTCACCGTTTTCTGGTTGAAGTGAGGCTGATTTCCTTTTCTTCTTGTTAGAATTAATTCTTCTCAAAATGGCTCATTTTTTTGTTCCCTATTTGATTGTTGGAGACTTCTTTCTAAGTGATTTTTTAGCCTAGCTTCTGTCTTGTCTTATTGGAGGATCTGCGTTATTGATCTTCTTAATCTTTTGGTTGCTTCTAGTGAAAGTAATTGGAACTGCTGTCAACTGTTAGTTCTTTCAAGCATTTTTGATTTGCTGGATGTTCCTTTTGATCCTATGATTAATGCTATTCAGGGCCGTTTCCTTCTATGGAATTCTGGATTGTTTCCATTTTCGCCTTAGCTTCCCTCTTTCTGAGTTTAGGTCTCTAATTCCTTCTCGATATTCTCCCAATGTGCCTGTTGGATGTTCTTTCACCGTCTTGCCCATCTATGGTGCGCGATGGAACTTGTTAGCCTCCAATCCTTTCAATCTTTTTCCTTCCTTTTGTCCAATACCTCGGCATCTTTTCACTGTGAGTCTTCCTCCGTTTCTATGCCCAGGCTGCGCCGGGCCTGATAGTTTGAACATCCGAAAAATGGTGGTTGTCGACCAGTTATCTTCAATGTCTGTTCAGTAGAATCGTCTTGTGTGTTATTTTTAGTTTACTCGTTTTTATCATTGTTTGTTGTGCATGCCACAACCAGGCCGTGTGGCAGTTATTGATTCTTTGCATCTCTTTAGCAACCGAGCAACCTTGATTTATCTTTTTTTTTGTTTCTTGCCGTTCTTGGTAGGATAGCTTCTCTGACATTCCACTCTATTTTTAAAAATAATCTAGTTAGGAGCGGTTATTGAAATCAGAATTTTTGTTTTCGCCAGTGAATTCTTCTTGAAAATTAGACCAATAATACACAGTCGAATTTGGAACACCCTGTAAAAGGCAGATTCACACGAAAATAATTTTATAACGTAAAGGTTATCTTTCTATTAAAACTTTGCACACTAATATTATTTGGTGTTAATTTCTTAACTTGATACTATTAAAAGCACGAGAATTAAGAATTTTCTAGTCGATTTAACATCAAAATTGAATGTCAACAAATTGAAATAATAATCAAATATGTTTTTGGGAGCACAGTGATAGGTAAGAATATGTTTTTAGACATTTACAAGGACGCTGATTTAATTTTAAATAGAAGGAAAATAAAAAGCAGCTATTGTGGATGATACAACGAAAAAGTAGATAAAACAACCATAATTATACGCAATTTATCATTTTTATAGATTTTTAAACAGTCTTAACTCGCAACCCACGACTTTGCTTTTACATTTTACTGTTTATGAAGATGATTTTTTCATGCTCTTCAGTTTCATTTTCACACCTGTTTTAGAATTTAACATTTCAAACGGATTGTTGGGAAAACGGATTTGTAAAAACTAATAATAGTAAATTAAAATTGACTTTAAGATAATAATTTTACTAACAATACTTCCCTGTTATTCTTTAGATAAGTAAGCAAAAAAATAAATGCGATGCAGGTTATGTTTCAAGGGTAAAATAAACAAGCTCTGAAAGTACAGTTTTATTTAAAGGAAAACTTGCAAAATTAATTACAAATGTAAAATTATGAAGATAATTATTTCTCTTGGTTAATGATGTTATTTATCAATTACGTATGGGTGATAAGAGAAATTCATAATACCTGCCATACGTATTCATTGGCGCAGTAAGCATCTTACCTATGGTGCCCCTGAATGCCATCGACGTTCGAAAACTGTTACACCTTTACGCTACTATATTTTATACTAATCAGGAACGCGTGAAAAATCTCTCAACTGTTTATTATTTACAGTTTATGACACAATCACAACAAGGAAGAGGAAATCAAAATTGAACTATGACTACTAACGCCCATAATAGTCAGGCAATTAATAATTGATATTTTTTTGGAACCACAAATCACTTATTAGTGTTTGTCGGCGGATTAAATGATAACGACCGTTTAAATTTTAGTAGGAATAATAAGCTTATCAGGTAGTAGATTGAGGAACAGAATTGTAGTAAAGATTTACCGGCAGTTTTTCTTAATTAAATTCTGGGTTATTCCATTTTCAATTAGCAAATGGTGGTTGTCGCATGGTTTTCGATTTTGACGATTTTTTGCGGATAGTCTGAAAAAGGTACAAAAATATTTTTTTGATTTTTAGAAATCTGCAGTTTTTGTGCTACCTGCCTACCAAGGACGTTATTGCTCTAATTTTTCAAGAAAAATGCGTCAATGAAAACAATGATTTGATAACTTTTATTTTTAATAATAATAATAATAATAATAATAATGAGTGACTTCAATCAATATGTTCCTACTTACCATCTTATAAGAGAATCAAGCTCGCCTTTTCCCGGAATAGAAATACTAGGCGGGAAACCTGGACGTAGGAATAAAAGACAAAAACTTCTTTGATGATGCTGATTAATTAGGTTAGGGTTACGATACGAACCCTCCAAAACTAGAATTAGATGGAATTCGTCAAAAAGCAAGGAGAAATCTAGGTCTGGGACCTAACGCAGCACCTAGCACAGAATAACATTCTTGCGTGGCAGAAAAAGTAATGTACTCGTGGAGCATACGGCTGCAAAGAACAACTTCTTACCAAAAAGTTTCCCTCATGTTCAATCTAAATCGACGAAACTTTGTCGACATAAACTTTTTGGCATAAGACTCGGCCGACCATTAACAACAATTAAATATTTTGATAAGTAAAATTGCGTTTTTTTTTTAAGTTTTCAATCTACAACTAAACTATACATTGTTGAAATATAGAATGTATGTCACCGAACACCCTGTATAGAGAATATACATCAACTAGGAAATTACTTCTATGAACAGGATAACGAAATCATCCAAAATATTACACAAATAGATTTAACTCGTTTAAAAGACAGAAAGTCTGAAATAACCATCACTAGCACGCAAAAAAGGATTAAAACTTGAAAATTCATGATAATTCACGGAAGATACTCAACGGTCCTATCGGATCCCAAAGTGAATGCAAATGCGTCACTGACCTGGTTAACAGGAGGCAACCTATTTGTCGAAACGGAAGGACACATTGACGCAATGCAGGATGCCATAGAAGGTATGAACAGTTCCTGTCGACTACTAAAAATAATTTTTCTTTTATTGTTATTACTTCAATAAATAATTTTATTATTGAAAGGACCAACTCTGAATTTGGCGTGCATTTTGGTTTTTTCGATATTCATCACCCTTTTCTTTATTTTGAATAGCTTACTAAAAACTTCTTAGCTCAATTAAGACTCGAAATACTAAAGGCAGACTCATTAATCTAGATTCGGTAATTCTGACGAAAAATAAAAATTTGTAGATTTCCTGACTTAAAAAGGTCATGTTGCATGTTTGAACGACAACGTTTAATACATGTTCTCAGAGTTAGGTTTGAACAGGCAAGCCATACCTTAATGTCTAGATTTTTGAACTTGAGTGGACTACTCGGACTCTTTCGAATTACCCCGGCTTTCCGAAACATATGTAGCAGGAATCTAATAAAATTTTTGGATATGACTGTGTTTTTCTTTATTAAATAACCAAAATGCACTATGTGGAGTTGCGTAGAAAACAGAACAATTAGAACAGGATAAAAGGAAGAATAACTTAGTTATTTCAGGTTTAACGACAATCAAGAAAGATGAAACGGAACAAAAAAAAGAATTACAAACTTTTATAAAAGAAAAACTTAACGTAGATGCAAAAATAAAAAGCATAAAAAATTCAGGAAATAAACGATATATATAATAGAAATAAGATCTTTGGATGAAGAAATAAACATATTAAGAAATAAAAATAAGCTAAGACGTGTTAAACATAAGATAATACATATTAATGATGACTTAACTAAGAAAGAAAGAGAAATACAGAACAAAATAAAAGAGAGGGCAAATGGTGAGAAAAACAAAGGAAATAGAACCAAGATAGGATACAAAAAATTGATAATAAATGGAAAAGGATGGAAATGGGATCCAGAAGAAAACGACTTAAAGGAAATAAAAACTCAAAGCATAAAACGGCAAAAAACTAAGAAGCGATTCAAGGACTAATACAACGATGAACAACATGGCGATGCATATGGGAAAGAGAATGGATAAAACAAATACGAAAAAAACAAGAAAAGATAATACGAAAGAAGAGGAAGGAAATAGGACGAGAAAAAAAGATAAACATTATAGAAAGATAAGAATAGGCACATGGAATGTAAGAAGTATTACAGGGAAAGAAGAGGAGTTAGTAGAGGAAATGATTAAACACCAAGTAGAAGTTTTGGGTATTACTGAAACTAAAAAGAAAGAAAGCGGTATGAAACGAATACATAAGGGATACTGGTTATTCTGGGCAGGAGTCGAAGAAATAGAAAGAGCAAAATGTGGAGTGGGACTAATAATAGCCCCAAATAGGATAAAAGACGTTGCAAAGAATGAATATATAAATGAAAGAATATTAAAGATAGAAATAAAACTATTAGAAGAAACATGGACTATGATAATAGCATATGGAGAAAACCAAGATGCAAGAAAAGATGAAAAAGACAAATTTTTTGAGAAGTTACAAAAAGAAATAGGCGACGGCGGAGAAAATACAATAGTTATAGGAGATCTAAATGGAAGCGTAGGGAAACAGAATGAAGGTATAGAAGAATACTTAGACAAACAAGGAGAACCAACTAAAAACAATAATGGAGAAAGAATAATCGAAATAAGCATAGAAAATAATTTAATGATAGCAAATACGAAATTCAAGCATAGAGATCACCATAAATTTACCAGGGTCGAAGAAAGCAGGAAGAATAAGTCAATCATAGATTACTTTCTAATAAGTAAACATAAATGGAAAAATGTACAAGATGTAAAAGTAACAAGACAAGCAGAGATAGGAAGCGATCACTACCTGGTAAAGATGGATATGAAAGGGAAAGAAGAAATAAAAACAGATAAAAGAAGAGAGATAAAATCAAAAGCTGTAAACTGAAAGAAATGAATTGGAACCTGCATACGAGGTAGAAGAAAAATGGAAAAATTTCAAAAATATACTAAATACTGCAGTGGAGAGCTGTGGAAAAACGAAAATAACAAACAAAAAAATTAAAAGGACGGAATGGTGGAATACAGATATAAAATCAAAAATTAAAGATAAAAAACATGCACGGACAAGATATCTAAGCACAAGGAAGACAGAAGACTACGAAAAATACAAAGAAATAGGCAAAGAAGTAAAAACTGAGATTAAGAAAACGAAACAAGAATCGTGGATAAAATTTGGTCAAAAGGTGACAGAAAACTACAGGGATAACCAGAAACTTTTTTACGGAATCCTAAAGCAACTTAGACAGAAAAAAGAATATAACATGATGAATATAAGAGGAAAAGATGGAAATATAATCACAAAAGAAAACCAAATAATGGAAAGGTGGAGACAGTATTTTGAAACACTAACAAAGTCGGAAATAACCACAGAGGAAATGCAAGAGGAGATAAACAACAATGAAGAAATAGAACAAATACAAGAAAAAGAAGTAATAGACGCCATACAAAAGTAATTAGGAATAGACAATATAAAACCGGAAATGATAAAGTATATGGAAGAAGAAGGAAATAACACAACTTACAGAATTACTGAACGAAATAATGAAGACCACAAAAGTCCAGATGAATGGAATGTAAGAATCGTACTACCTATACACAAGAAAGGAGATAAAAGAGTCTGTGAGAATTATAGAGGAATAACGCTAACAAGTGTACCTGCAAAAGTATATATAAGAATAATCGAAAAAAGAATTAGGAATAAGATCGAAAATACAATAGAAGAGACCCAATGTGGATTTAGAGGTGGGAGAAGCACACAAGACCTAATATTTACGATAAGACAAGCAAGCGAAAAAGTTATAAATAAAAACAGAGAAATACGTATGTGCTTTATTGACTTAGAAAAAGCATTCGATAGCATAAGAAGAGAAGACATGGAAAGCACTAGAAAGAAGAGGTATAGATAAAAGGAATATTGAAGTAATAAAATCAATGTACAAAAATAACAGGAACACAGTTAGAACCAACAATGAAGAATCAAGAAAATTCGAAACAAAGATAGGAGTTAAGCAAGGATGTGTGTTGAGCCCTCTTTTATTCTCAATAGTATTAGACGAAGCAATAAAAGAAGCAAAGAAAAAAAAAAGAAGAAATTAAAATTGGAATATTGGCAAATGGAACAAATAGAAATAAACGAACTTATGTTTGCAGATGATATTGCTATAATAGCAGATACAGAAAATAATCTATAGCATCATCTAGAAGTGTTAAAACAAGAATTGAAGAAAATAAACACGAAGATAAATATAGAGAAAACAAAAAGCATGATAATGTCAAAAGAAAATAAATCACACGGAAAACAAATAGAACGAGTAAAAAGTAATAGAAAAATAGAAAAGGAAGTCAACGATAGAATGGGAAAAAGAGCAAGGATGTTGAATATGATGAAGACGACATTTTTAGGGAATAAAGAGATACCCAGTAAAATAAAAACTGAAGTAGTTAAAAGAGTGGTAAGACCGACAATCATGTATAGCAGCGAAACATGCACATTAACAGAGAAATCTAAAACACGCCTGAATGCAATGGAAATGAGATTCTTAAGACGTATAGAAAATAAAACTAATAGAGACAGGATGATAAAAAATGATGAATATCGGAGAGAACTACAAATAGAACGCATATATGAAAAAATAGTAGAGGGACAATTAAGGTGGTTTGGACACGTGTGTCGTATGACAAAAGACAGACTAGTAAAAAGAGTGTACGAGTCGCGAGTGCCGGGTAAAAACAGAAAAGGAAGACCCAGAAAAACATGGAATGACGGTGTGCGAGAAGAAGCAGAGAAAAAGAGAATAAAATGGGAAGGAATCAAACAGGTAGCCCAGGACAGAAAACTATGGAAAGAAAAGTGTAAAAGAAACCAACTCCCCCAGCCTTAGACCTAACGGTAGAAAGGCATAGAATTAAAAAAAAATAACCAAAATCCACTATGAGAGATTATCAATTTCAACAGCAATCAGTTTTTGCAAGTTATCCTGAAGGTAAGTTTTTTGATTGATGCTTTTTTGATTATAAAACTCACTTTTCAAACCATAGCCCGGCCATTAATAAATAGGGGAATCACCGAACCTAAACGTCTTCCGTTACCCATACCACGTTTTGTTAGCGCGGGTTTTATGTACTTTAAACGATATGGGAGGCTCAATTTTATTACCTTCACAAACACGAATTGTTCAATCTTCGAACCATTAAACTTTTTTGTTGTGATATCTTCAAGTTACACAAGCATAGAAAACTGAAAATGTGCAACATTCTGCAAGATACGTAAATCGAATTTCTTTTCTTCTTTGCGTTGTTTTTTAAAGATACAAATTGACACTAATTTTTCGAAGAAAAAAGAAAGAAAAGATTTTACACTTCACAGCGAATTACACACTTTAAATTAAAATTAAATATTTGTTCCTATATCTGCCCACATTTTGTTTTGAACCACTTCAACTGCTAATTAAGTTAACTTTTTTCAGAAGTTGCTTGGGCGTTCAATGCCAAAGTGTCGTTTAAATTAGAAATTGAGTTATTGGAATCCCAGTAATAATAGTCTGTTAGAGCAATTGCGTGGCATTTTAATTTGTAATTAATATTAGCAGAACTTGTAAAATAAGGTGATAGTCATTTACGATACGTTTACACGTTATAATAATTTTAATGATTTGGATTTTTCAAATTTCAAATGTCAAATCTGCATAATAAGATTGAACCAAAAGAAAATAAAAATGGGCAACCATCATTAACTATTTTATCGTCGATTTACAGTTGTTTTTTCGTCATCTGTGAAGATTATAATGTGGTATCTTCTGTTCTTATCAGACGAAGTTACGTAGAAATTGAATACTTTGATTGCATGTCAAAATATGTACAACAATGATCTTGACGTAATTGCCAATTATAAATTAAAAGTTCACTTTTGAGTACTGAATATCGATAATTATTATTGTTCGTAGATAAAATCACGAAAATAAAGGTGTGTTTACCATTTTGTAACTACAATACATTAAAACAATATGAGCAATTTCGAAACCCTACCGGCAGCAGTATAAAATTTAAAAGATCGCTTTGTTTTGCCTTTAGTAGAGAATTTGTTTGAATTGAACTCGAATTTTATATTGTTATGTATTATATGAACGTTCCTTGTTCACGCTTACATTTGTAAAAAATTCAACAATTAAAAGTGCTACCTAAGGTTCGATATTTATTGTTAAGCAGATTATTTAATTGTAACTTTTTTTATATGTATAAACAGCCATTCAACCGCAACAATCTGATTGCTTATATTATTGTCGTTCTATAGAAACAAGTTGCTAAATAATTGTAAACAGCTCTGCGTATAGTACAAGGCAATGTTACATAAATTTCGAAATATTTGAAAAGTAACATATTTTGATTTTCGTAATGTTTACAGTTTTTCTTTATAATATTGATTACATTTCTATTTAATTCTGTTTAACTTTGTGTGCTGTAAATAATATTGATTTTAGACTTTTGAACCCTGTGGTACACCATCTGTGGTTGTTACAGCTAGTATCCACAATCGGATCATTCCACATGTCAAATCGACACAGTTAGGAATTAAAATCTGATTTCTCAGAAGTGTTGTTACATAGCAACGAATATAACATTACAAAGAATTTTAATTTCTGTTCAAAAGTTATTAATTATTAATTATGTTAGTTTTTATCAAAATTTGTTGTGTTTCAAAATAATTAACTTCCGTTTTCTCAGAATCAAAACCACACTTAAAAATTTTAAAATTTAAATTTTTCAACAAACAACAATTTTAAAATGTTGAAGAAATTCACAAAATTACTTTGAATTACACCTCTCAAAGTTTCACATTTTGGGATCGTAATAGGATCAAGAGATAAGGCATTACAAGTTTCATATGTATGGAGAATCTGAGGTGGGTAAAGTAAGCTAGTCAAATCCGGGAATCAGCAAATCGATCAAGACCATATTTTCGAGCTATCTAACAGTAATTTCGAGCTGTTTCAAAAATCAAAAAGAAAGCGAAAAACAAGGAAAAGCGATTTGACTAGCTTACCGGAATAAAGTAAGCACAAGAAAATCGTAACCCAAAAAGATAATTGCAGACTTTCCCAGAAATTTCGAGCTTTTTACGAGCTAATTGTAGCTGACTTTTGTTTTTCCTAGGATCCACAATTCTTTGGAAAATCAAAAAAATTCTTTTCGGCGTAAAACTTAGCACAACAAAATTCTTATCAACAGCGGTAATAGAACATATACTTTACATGAATTTCGAAATGTTTACTAGCTGACTCTTTCTACCTTTACATCTTCATTATACCCATAGCGACTTGGAAAATTTATGAAATTCTACTTCCCGGTATGCAAAAAACGAAACAATAGATTGTACAGCTGGAGAGTTTGGTATCAGAATTTCGAGCTTTTTACGAGCTGGCACATAGTAATTTCGAGCTGATCGAAACCTTGTCATTTTCCAGAAAATCGAAGACAGTCCTTTTTAGTTAAAAAGTGAGCACAACAAAATCAATATCAACACAAGTTTGAAACGAAGCGGATGGATGAATGAAAGAGGAGCGATAAGATTTCTTCTGAAGTATTTAAATTTCAATAATATTTTCATTTGGACAATTTTTCTATCTGAAGCCTAATGATCCTAGGAATGACGTAACGGTTAACTTTCATTCGGGAAGTATAGTATTTCTGTGGACATGTTTCAGATGTTTGTTTTGTATTTCTTACAAGCCATTCAGTTGCAGGTAATCAACAAAATAAAGAATCTAATTAGAGTCTTTGCTGCATTATAGTAGGTTCCTAATTTGTATCGTGAATGCGTTTGGGCTGTTTATATGTTTTGGTGTCTCTCTACATTGTGCAACTGAAAAATCATTGTTTCGAAGAATCAGGAAAATGGGCGACGAATGCTATCAATAAAAGTGGAAAGATTCCTCAACCTTATTTCAAGATTAATTTATAATTTATTAATTTTGAGATGTGAGAAGAAGAAGATTTATTGCTATTATTGTTGGAAATTGTTCCTCATAGTGGGGTACAGGAATCAGATAAACAGGACAACATATTCTGATCTCACAGTTGGCCTCATTCTTATTTCATTGCATAAACTGATCGAGTAATTTGTTTACACATCAATACTGTTCCTCTGTTTTGCCAGCTTTTGATTGAATTTAAAAAGTAATGACAATGATTTACTTGACGTTTGCTTGTTGCTTATTTATTCATTAAGCTCGACACAAAGATTAAAGCTTCCTTACGTGATTGAAAACAGCGCTAGGGGCACGACATACGGTGTCAAACCATCGTCAAGCAAGACTTCTCCAACTCTGCTTGCCTTTTACTATACTTTTGATGTTGATTTGTTTCAATTTTATCTAATTTTATAAAAACGAATGTAAATTTCTTTATTTCTCATTTTAGACCTAATGATGTTTTATACAAAGTGTTCATAAATGTTTCCGGTTCCAAAGGGCTGTGAAATCCTTTTTTTACGTTTACACGCATTGCAAATTAGTTGTTAATAAAATAAAGAACACATTCTTTTCGATATCAGTAGCTAAGAATAAAGAAAAATAATTACAAAATAAAGGAAATATGGGCCGCAATTTATTAATAAAGTTTATTCATACGCTCACACCAACAACATCAGAAAAAAAAACATTCAGTAGCTAACAACATAAATAACAATAGTACGATCGTAGTCAGTTAATAACATAAAGAGCAATAATTAAATAATAACTTTTAAGAATCTTTTAACATATTATTTATTTATTCAAAAATGAATTAAGCTTTCCTTATTTTACATTTTGCATAAGCATTTGGAAATGCTCCTCATTGTGATTCACACCATGCTCTTACTCGTTTTTTATTTTCAAAGATATTTTGCATCAATGTCATGACACCGATTTGTAATTTCTTTCATCAATTCGTTTAGATTTTCCATTTTTCTTTTGTAAACCGAGTTTTCTAAAACACCAAATGTGGAAAAATCAAGAGGCGTCAAGTCGAGTGAGGAGGTGGCCATGGAATATTTGTTCCTCCACTAATAATCCTATCTGGAAAAAATTGTTACAAATAGTCAATCGTTGCTCGTGCAGTATGAGCTCTAGGCTCGTTGGAGTTCGCGATTGTGACAGTGTCATGAAGAAATATATACCAATAAGCCTTCTGCGAGACACTGCTATCCAAACATCCACTCTGATGGGATGTACAGACGTCTCAACAAAACGGTGAGGAGTTTCAGCGCTCCATATTCTAAAATTCTGCGAATTTGTGTACTCAGATGAATGGAACCAGGCCTCATCGAAGTAAAAAGACAAATTCAGTAAATCGTCGTTTGTATTGTTCTCAAGCCATGTACAATATTCTCTTCTTACACAGTAGTTGTTTTGTAAGGATATAACTTCAGTTGTTTCTTTAACAATTTTTTCGCGAGTACTTAAAGGGATATTCGTCGTTCGAAGTGAAATTCTACGGGGTGAGGTTTGTGGATTTTCTTCGATTACTTGTCTCGCTTCTTCGACAGCTTCAACACTCACAACAGATCTTCCTGAAGATCTACCCTTCTCAACAGATCCTTTTCTAGCAAATCGACTAACTACATCTTCAATGTGAGAAACTAAAGCGTCATCCGGAACATGAACATCAAGAAATCGGATTCTAAATTCATCTCTGCAAGCTTGAATATGTCCAACTTCCCTCGTGAACTACAACATTCCGGTAATAAGACATAATGATAAACGTGTCTTGTTGAATAATACAGACTGCTGAAAATAGATTTCATTAATATTTTTCAATGTTACTATCATTGCGCAAACACAGCACAAGAACAACTTTAGTCTTGAAAAAGACTTTTTCGTACAATAAGCGCAATTAGAGAGAAAAGATTTGGAACAATACAACAAATTTCAGCACAAGATTAACTAAATTGCTAAATGCGGGATACTGACATTTGCAATTGATGAATGATAAAAAACAAATACGTATTAGTTGTTGAAATAAATCAACTAGACGACGCATCAAAATTACATATTATTCATATTCCATAGCCAACTGGATCCAGAAACATTTATGAACACATTGTAACTTTCTGTTAGCATTAAAACTGAACAATTGAAAGTTAAAGTTAACCAACATATTGTTTTTGTTATTACGTGGCCTACTGTTTTTTTTTTCTGATGCTCGCTTGTTTGTATGTCAGCCGAGCGTCTCACTATTGTTGCGACCGCTTGATATTCCAGAAATGTATAATTTTCGATAAAGCCACAGCACTCCATGTATATCTATGTATGTATATTTGTAAAGCTCGAAACAAAACATTACAAAAAATGAATTGAATAAAATTTGTCGAAGAAGTAAAGTTTGACAGCAAACCAAGTGTGCCATTTATTTGAAATTAAATTTCCACTCAAAAATGTCTGTATAATCTTTAGATAAATCTTCAAATAAGTAAGATATGAGAAAAAGTTGTTTTTAGAAAAAAATTATTTCTAAAGTAGGTCATGATTTTAGTATTTTGTTTCTCGTCGTCAATACAAATAAGCTAGATACCCAGTAATATTAACAACCAATTTGAAAACAAAAAATATACTAGAAAGTAGAAACAATAGAAAAAATTGCGTTTCACTCATTATTTTCTTCTACTTTCTATCGAATTCTGCCTTTTTTTAAAATTTGTATTTCCTCACAATTCAACATTATTTTATGCATTTCCTTTAAAGTATAAATGTAGAAGTCAATCAATCACTTTTTTATTATTAATTTAATTACGGTTAATGACTATTATTAATTTATTACGTGTTTATTCAAATAATCTTTTATTTACTTCCATTATTACAAAAAAAAACCATCACTGACGTCAATCAATAATAATTTTGTAGTAGAAGTATAAACTGCTTTCATCGCTCAATTGTGTTTTTTCCATACTAATGAAATATTCATTTAAAATGTTTTGATGTGTGTTGCTGCATAATTTGTTAATTTGTTACTCAAACTGTTCGAAAAATTAGTTAACCTGATTAATTAAAAAAAAAATGATGTTAAAACAACAATAAAGAACAATCAAAATGTAAGTCATTAGACAGACAGGCAAGCAGAGAATTTTGTCAAGGTGAAGTCGTTAAATTAGTGTGCAATTCTTATGTAACAAAAAACATGTCTAGATTGTTTTGTCATAATTAATGATTTATTTTTGTATTAAATAACAAGAATGAATTGTAAAATTAACCGGTTAAAGTAGAATAGAGGAAATTAGAAACCAACGTTTCGTATTTCCGTTTTGAATAAAATTTGTTTTTATTTGGCATCGAAGGTAACATTTTGAATGTCAACGTTATACATGGAAATCGTTTCAAAACTATAACTACGTTATCAATTTTTTATTGGCAAATATTCTCTAGATTGTTCAAAAGCAGGAAAAGGTGCTCAAAAAATGTGTCTGTAGGTTGTATTCAAGCGTTAGCTGTTTCATAGATTACCAACGCTAATTTCATGGCAATTGTACATTTTAACCACATACATTAAAATTTGTGTATGTGTGGGTGATAAGACGCAAAATGAAAATTTCAAGGTGAATCTCACACAGGTTTTTTTGTGTCTGAAATCATAAAACTAATTCACAACGACTTATCTGTCAACAACTATGAGTTTTTGAATAGAAAAAACCACTTTTCGGTGAAATTCTTTCATCTTCGTATTGCTTTCTTCCTGAAAGGATGATATTGAAGAATATAAATTGATGACTAACTTTTCTGCTTTTGATAAGCATGGAAAATTGCATCATTAAACCAGAAAATTCTTTCCTTGATGGAGTTAATTCGTAACATTTCTTAGAGATGATTTCAGCAGACCAAACCAATTTTTCAAGTCTGCAACCTACTTTAAGTTACACATACAACTGGTTAACGTCACGCAATTCCTACATACAAAAATTCCCAATCTTCTATAATCTCGTTACCTTAATTATGTTATTATTTTTAATTGCGGCACAAAAAAAAAACGATTAAAGCAAATCATACATGACCAAAAACAGAAACCCGGAAAGATTTCCATTGATGAATCCTATGATTATAGCAAATATTTTTCTAGGTCCAGTTTTACAATTTAAGAAACTAAAAAAGGTTAAATTTCCTGCAATTGATTTGCTCGCATTTAATGGCACTTCAAACCGATAAAACAATAACCCTTGCACCTTCGCCACTTTTCACTTTTCAACTTTCTTATTCGATACCAACCTGGTTTGAATGATTGACAAATGTAGCTTTACCTTTTATTAACCTTCACAGCTCGAGCTTTACCCTTTAATGGTCACCACCACCGGCTTCTGATGGGGTCCTATTTTAATTTATTCAAAAATACTACGCCCGAAAGCAAGTTGGAGTTGGCTCTTAAAAATAAAAGGAAGCATCGAAGAAAAATTTGGCAAACCTCAAAACTTATTTTTATTCCGGATGTTTATAAAACAGAGGTAACTTCCTTTAAGTTAACATAAAATTACCCGTTTTTGAATTTTGTTCTCCCCCCTTTCCCTTGTTGATATCATCAGAATTCTAGAACTCTAAACATTCGAAAATTCTAGATGATGTGCGAGTTTAGTATCAGGAAACGGCAGAATTCTCTCATAGTTCTCTGTAGGTGCATAATTTTCCCAGCAATAATGCGTAGAAGCACAAAAATGTTAAAATTCCAATTTGTAGGCTTTTGTTTATTTTGTAAAAACGGTACACCAGTGTTTCGAATTATTTCGCTATCTTGTGACTTCTCTTATGACGAGTTTTCTATGTCTTACATGTGACATATTTTTTTTAGTACATTTTGTAGCAGCTTCTGGTAGGGGTGCAGTTTTTGTCAAAGTTCCTCTTTCTTTCGCTACGTTACCGGAAGAAAAAGTGGAATTTTTACATTCCTAGCTTTTGTTCAATTTATCTATCGAACAGTTAGTCAGTTATGTATCTACCTAGTTCCTGAAACACTAAATTCATAAACGCAATTATAATTTTCGCCAGAGGGAGCAATTTCACTTTTGTTTGGATTTTTAGGATTTTAGAAATCTTTGTCTACAAGATTCTCTAATCAGGAGACTATTCTGCATCTTTTATTTTTAGCTTTGTTAGAGTTGTAGGGAATTACACGTTTTAAGGTTTTTCCTATGGTTCTCGATATTAAATGAATTGAAGCATCATAATGCCATATACAATAAATGAATACAATATATAGAAGTGCAGACACTGCAGCCACTTGTAACTAAGTAAGATCTTATAGAATTAACTTAAACCTAAAGCTACAAACCTCCCTTCAAGGTTATTTGCTAAGTGCTATTACGCCGCGCCATGCCGATACTCTTAACGATGCAGGTAGTAATGGCCTGTACGGACAGGGTTTTCTAGTTGAAGTTCGTGTTCGGATCAAACCGGATCTCAGCTTAAAGATTTATCGGGTTTGTTGGGTCTACGTCCAGTCAATCGGGCCTGTCGAGCTTTTTGAACTTCTCAGTCCTGTTAGATCTTTTGGATTTTTTGGCTCTTCAGGTCCATCGCGCCGTTATATCTCTCGGTCCTGTCAAGCTATATGGGTCTGCCGTTCGGACTTTTTGGACTTCTCAGGCTGCCGGATTGTCCGGGCCGTCGCACAGTGGTCTGAAATTCCGAAAACGTGGTCAAAATATAAAAATGTTGTTTTGCGTCCACGAAGATTTACATGTTGGGGGTTTCGAGGTTACCGATTACAATTTAGAAGTCAAAATCTAAAAATCTAAAATGGCGAATCCAATATGGCGGACAAGGTTTTTTTGAGTTGCTCGATTGGGCTGAAAATGAATTTCATCATACAAATAAGTATTTTGACAGCTATTGCGAAACACGTGCATTATGATGAGCAGCTGTTCTTTGTCAGATATGTTAGTTCATTGAATTACATGTCTGGGATAATCAAGGTCGTCACAGAATTCTGCAGAATTCATAGTTGCTTTTCTACATTTGCAAATTGTGAAGTTTTTTCTTTTGTATGATTGTTTTGAAAAAATTGCATTGTGGTAATTTTAATTTTTGTTTTAAGCACATAACTTATTTCAATTATAATTCTACGTATCTTTATCTGACTGATACATTTTAAATCCTTAAAAAAGGTTAATAATTAATGAAACAGCACTACTTTAAGCAATACCTTATTTTGGAGATTTGTTTTGAACACGTTCGAACTGATCAAGCGACTCTTTTAAACTGCCTCCCTCTCTCACAGTCATCATAAACCGACAGATGTTTGTACGGAATTTGAAACTTCAAACATCCAAGTATACAACCTAAAAACTAAAATTCTCGAAATGGAAAATTTCTTTTTTTTTCTACTTTTGGCCAGCTTTTTATGATTTCAGATCAGTGTGCGTCGGGTCTTTTGGACCTTTTGGCCCTTCAGGTCTGTCGGGCCTTTGGTTCTTTGGGTCCTGCCGGGCCTTTTGGATTTTTCGGCCCTTCGGGTCTGTTGGGTCTATGGGGCCGTCTCGATCATACGGGCCGTCGGGACTTTTGGGCTTCTCGGCCCTTCGGGCCGTTCGGATCACGCGAGCCGTCAGGGGTTTTGGACTTGTTGGTCCTTGACTCTCGAGTCTGTCGGACCGCTTGGATTTCTCGGGCCTCTCGAGCCATACCGATTTTTCGGGCCGTTCGGACTTTTTGGACTTCGCGGGTTTGTCGGATCATTTGGACCTTTTGGATTCTTAGGAAGTTCAGGTCTCTTGGATCTATCGGGCTTCTCAGGCCATACGGGTCTGTCGGGCCAAACAGGACTATCGGTTTTTTTGCACTTCTAGAGCCTGTCTGGTCTTTTAAACTTCTCTGCTCTCTGCTCCTATCGGACCTGTCGGGCCATACGGGTCTGTCGGGCTATTAGGGCCTCTATTGGACCGTCGGGCGACTGCTCAGCCCTTCGGGTCTCTTCGTCGAGCCGTTCGGGCCTGGTCGGTCGACGCGGGCTTATGGGGCCGATCAAGAATTATTGAGTTTTTTTCGGATCGCTTCAAGTTTGTCCCCAGTCGTATAGGACTTGCGCAAGTAATACCTCTCCTCACATTCATTCGGCAGTTGTTAAATATTCTTAAGACACGGTTCTAATTGGAATTCCATTCTAGAATTTGGGTGGCACATAGAAAATGCATTTGAGAATATAGTGGAATTGGTTTAACGCCCTAATTTGCAGTGCAAGAAAACAGTCTTTCAAAACACAAAGTTTTTTTTTAATAATTACAACATGGTATTTATGTATAGTGCAAAAGATCATCTATTAGATTTGAAATAATCCAAGTTGGAAGTTTTTCAGTGTAGTAAAGGAAAAACAAACGTTTTTATACAACTAAAAAATAATAATCTTTGACGCAAACAAAAAATACATGTCTCTTCTTCTGATTAGTTCAATATATAAAAACAGTTTCGAGCATTTACGAAAACTTGATGTTTCGTGACTTCAATTTCATGTGGAATAGCTCATATCAGGATGCTCACACATAATATTGTGGGAGTGAAATGTCATATTTTCTTTACGTATTTAAATACTGAAAATCCAGCGAACGCCGTCAAATAAGGAAACAGATTCTAAAGCCACCACCTAAACGATTTATCAGCAAAGAACTCTTTAAAAACAGAGACGCTTCTGGTTGGAGATTCTTCAATAAACTGGTGGGTAAAAGGCAGCAAATTACTTGATGCGTCACTATTTACCAAGTGTCATCCAAATCGACGAGTAAAATGTTTGATACTTCCCTTGTCAGTTATGCAGTCTAGCTTACAGGTTTTTGAAAACTTTTTGGGCACCAGATTTGATCAAGGAGTTCACTTTAATATTGCTGTTAGAGAAATCTTACAAAACTCATTCGACAATTATAGTAGAGATTGATAATTCAAGATCTAAAATATCTACAGTAAACAGCTGAAGTTTTAAGCGGATTATTTATATTTATAAATATGTGAAATTTTCATTTCTTTTTGAAGAAAGAAAGAAATCTTCATCGGTTATCGTTTGAAGTGAACCGTCCGCTGCTGAATCTGGTGCTTTAACATTCTTGAGATCGTGGAAACTGAGTATGGTATCTGCGCTACCATTAAGCGTTTTCTCTTTGTAGACGTAAGCGAAAACGAACAATGACCTGGGAGTAGTCAAATGGAATTTTTAAAATGCTGTGTAAAGTAAAAGATTGTGTATTTATTGCTTAAAATGCAATTTCACGTATTTGCATGGATTATATCTGTTTTTGCCATAAAGATTTTCGAGTTTAAATCTACCCAATCTGTACAACTGACAAACTAACGTTTTCAAACGAGTTGAAAGTCTATTCAAAGTGTATGCCTACTGAGAATTGAAAATGAAGACCAAAAGGGCAGAGATGTAACAAGCGTAATTCATCACAAGGCATTATTGAAGCTTTTATAACGGAAAAATCTAAGTCTGATTGAAGGAAAGTAATCTTTCAGATACGGATATTAAAAAGGATCAAACAGAAAAAATAAATATTTAAACTGTTTCAAAGAGAAAGAAAGTTTTAATTAAAAATGTCCTAGTGACGTATCGAGATCTCTCATAAATATGTAATTCAAAACATTTTCCCATTCTTGGAAACAAAATTGCAAATTGATTTTTTCCTTTAGATTTATGACCACGAATGTTCGTAAAAGCGCTAATAATATACGTACTAAGTATTACGAGCGTGATAAAACAATTTAGCTTATGAAAGAATCTAAAATTCGTTTTTGTACTTTCGCATTTAATACCAATTTAAAGATAATATCAATAAGTGCAGGTGGGTTGATAGTTTGATGCAATGTTGATTAAAGCAAAGAGCGAAATTTTCAGTTTTATGAATTCGGTTAAGTACTCAAATTACAATCGTGGTGGGCGGTGAGGGTGTTAAAAGATTACATGTAATAAGAAAACTGTTTGTAAGAAGACTTCAGGTTTTGATAGCTGATAAGTCGGATTAATGTTTAGGTGATGTAAATTTAGAAAACATAAACAAGAAAATTGAGTGACAGTTCTACAAATCATGATAATGGTTGTATAAAATTATTAACTTTTTAATAATTGCATATACTGAGTAATCGCGCGAAAGGATTGCGATTAGCATTGTGATGTGATAATTATCGATTGCATCACTATCTTATTTTGACGTTTACGACATTACTTTTACTTGCAGTTAATGAAAATTAGCTTGCCTAGTAAAATAATGAGTTAGGTTGGAATTATTATTGTTAATAAAAGTTTTGTTTTTTGTTGTCGTTTAGTGTTTGCGTTGGGTGTTACGCTGACGTAATTACTGCGTAGCCGATCCCGCATTTGCCATGTTGGAAAAGTCGATAAAGTTGTAATAACGTAGATTTTATTATTTTATTGTTTACTTACAGCTCCTAAATATGCGTCTGTTATTAAAAAAAGCTATGTATTTGTCTCCAATTCGTTAGTTGTTAAAAAATTCTAACTCAACTGCACCCATAAAGAAAACTTGGAATGTGTCTATAGCTCACACATAATATTGTGGGAGTGAAATGTCATATTTTCTTTACATTCCAAGGCTATCACGACGTCTACTTAAAATTTTTATTATAAATGTTCGTTGCAAGGTAATAAGTTTTATTGCTTTACAGAAAGAATCTTGAAAAAAACGTATGCACGAATTTATCCATAAAACTGACATTTAAATATCGTTACAAAATAAATTAATTATAGAAGTAACTGTAGGTTCTTATTTTTTTATACAACAGAGGTTAAATAAAAATCAAGAAATGAAAAGTGTGCATATAATAATTATGCAAACTTCATTAGAAATTCTAATATTATAATTAATGGATAATAATAACAGCATTTATTCGTCGCGTATGCGTGTAGTAGTACATAAAATATAATGTTCGCAAAAATATCCTTTAAGCCTGAGAGAATTGCGTTTAGAAACAATAGAAAACTTTATTATCTATGTAGAATTAGTTCAAGGAAGACAAACTGGCGTTTTATATTCATCATAAGACACGTTGCTGGAATACATCAAGGATCATTCTTGTACACTTTTATATACAATGACTTTCGCCAGTCACAACTAACGGTTCTTTTTTTTTGATCGAATAGATTTTGCAATAGATCAGAATTGGAAATAATGGACAAACTTACGAAAGAATTTTTGCGTTCCGTGTTTTCTATTCATAATTTTATTGTAGTTAATTTATAGGGCATTGTGGTGTGTTTTAATAATTGTAGTGATGTAAATTTTTAATTATGTAAAAGGTTTCGTTTGTATTGGGAAACGGAACGACAAGGATTTTAATCTAGGTTTCGATTTTGAAAAGGAAAGCCTTTTATTGATTTGATCTACTTGAATTTGAGAAAATCGTATCTTGATAAAATAAAGTGAGTAAATAGTAGCGTTTCGTGACTTTTTATGATAGAAGGACAGCATAAGTAAAACTGAAGAAGCTTAACCCTAGCAATTAAGACATCAGAATTCTGCAAAACGTAAAATTTGCCGCTTCTTACCATCTGGGCAGAGGGCCAGTTCGGCCCCCTCCTTCTTGGGTCCAAGCTGATCTATTTTTGATATTATTTGCAACCAAACCATTGGGAGACAATCCTATCAAGTATCGTGATTCTGAGCAACCGTCTACTCTATGGTTAGCTAGCCTATGTTGTATATCAAGGGCTAAAGACATAGTCTGTTAAGAACCGGTATTATCCAGAAAGGTATAGTCGGTTTCAAAAAAAGAGATCGTACCTTATAAATCTGACCTAGATTTTATCTTTCTCAGAAAGTGTACATACCTAGACACGATAGCTTTCTTATTGAAAATCTCAGTACAATTATTTCAAAGGACTACGACTAGTAACAAATAGCAAGATATATGTAAGAAAAATAGATAAGATACAAACTAACTTAGAAGACTGTGGAAGATGAAGGCAATAAAATTTGAAAATTTACATTATAAGTCAAAACCACTAATTGACTTGGACTTAATGTTCTATAGTTCCTTCCAGAACATAGGCCCTCCATGAATTCCCGCCATCTGTCTCTATCCTGGCTTAGAGTATTCGCTTCGCTCCTCCTGATTGCTTTTCCTCCATGTTTTTCTTGGTCTTCCGACTTTCCTTTTACCCCGTGGATTCCAGTCCAGCGCAGCTTTTTCAATTGCTTGATCTGGTTTCCGCAAAGTGTGCCTTAACGACTTCTATTTTCTCTCTTGTATTTGCCTCTCAATTGGTTCTTGTTCGGTTCTCTGCCACAGTTCCTTATTCGTAATTCTGTTTGGCCAGAACACTCTCGTGATTCTCCTTAAACATCGGTTGACGAAGACCTGCAGCTGCTTTTTAATCATGATAGTCATTTTCCATGTCTCACTTCCATAAAGAATTGGTATTAAAAATTCTTAGTTTCATCATCTATACAAAAGCGCTGTTTGCTTTACGGATTCGGGCCTTTACGTCTTCTGTTCCACCTCTCAAGGTAGGTGAATTCTTTTACTGCTCTATTTCCTCACATGCTGGGATTAATCTATTGGCGATTTGCGCGTTGATCCTAATCTCTTTTGTCTTTTTTAAAGTTGATTCCCAAACCTGGCTTTCTACCTTCTTCACAAAAGCCTTCCACTTTTGATTTCATATTCCGGAAACGTTGACTCAGCAGATGAATGTCATCTGCGAAGTCTAGATCTTCCAATCTCTCGCTTAACCCCCCACCGAATCCCTCTCTTCTTGTTTCTTAATGCTAATCTCATCACTATGTCGAGGATAAGGATGAAAAGAGTAGGTGACAGTATGCAACCTTGCTCGACTCCAGTGGTAATTTTATGGGTTTAGATTTCTTACCGTTGTGTAGGATTTGCACTGATGGTCTTCATAGAAACTTTCAACTATGTTTATAATTTTTTGTGGAATCCCATATCTTTGCAGAGTGTCCCAAATATAACTACGCTTAACAGAGTCAAAAGCCTTATCATCGATAAAGGTAGCGTACAAAGGACTGTCCCATTCCAGATTCTGTTCAATTATTATTCTTAGTGTGTTGATAAGATCTGTGCAGCTTCGATTCTGCCTAAATCCAGCTTATTCCTTGCGCGATTTTTGGTTTACTACTAAAACTACCCGTTCTAACATTATTCTGCAAAACAAGTTTTGAGGGCGATGATAAAAAAGTGATGTCCCTCCAGTTATTGCAATTTGCAAAATCACCTTTCTTTGGCAATTTAATCACCAATCCTTTATTTTACTCTTCCTGTGTTTTCTCCTCCTTCCAGACCTTCTGAAATAGAGGTAGTAGCATTCCTGACTGACTCTCCTGCTTTTAGGATGTCAGAGGAAATGTTATCTGCGCGTAGGGCCTTCCCATTCTTTGTTCGTTTTAGTGCTGCTTATATTTCGTTTAATGTCGGAGGTTCCAGTATGATGCTGGGGTCTGGGATCACCTGGATAGTTTCGGATGCTCTACCAATATCTTTGCAGAGGAGTCCAGCAACGTGTTCTACCCATCTGCTCCAACGTCAGTGTCTCTCACTGGCCTACTAGCACTAAATTTCTTTTTTGCTAGCTGCTTTGTTATGTAATAAAACACCTGCATATCTCTCCTAGCAGCGGTTGCTTCTCCCTTCATTTTGTCTTTTACTGAGTATGCTGCTTGGGCTTCCGCAGTTTGCTGTCTCGTCCTGCTGCTAGTAATTCTCTCTTTCATCTGTTTTTTGTGCCCAATGAGTTCTCACATCCTTTCTGACATCCACCCTTTTTTCCTACGACTTTTGAAGCCAAGAATTCTCTCACTGGTCTCCTGATAGACGGCCTTAATTTCTTTCCAATTGTCCTCCAAGGAGTCCGGCTCCAAGAAGTTCGAAGCGATTTCTTAGTTCAATTTCAAATTCTTCCCGCTTCTCTGGGATCTTGAGCTTGTCAATATCTTACTGCTTGCTTTCTGCTCAGATTTTTTTGTTATCTGCTATGGCGAGATGGTAGTCACTGCTGGCATCTGCCCCCCCTTCAATCCTTATGTCATGATCTGTGGAAGCTTCTGAAAACTGCAAAGTGATCAATTTGTTTCTGGGTTATGTGATCTTGCGACCTCCAGGTGGCCTTATGACAGTCTTCGTGTGGGAACAACGTTCCCCCAATCACTAGATCATACTTCGCACACAAATCAATTTTCATTGACGTGACCCGTCTCCCATGACGATGATTATGTCTCTGCTCTTTACTTTCTGCAGGTATTCACGCAGTAAAGTGTAAAACTGGTCTATGTTTTTTCTTGGCCTGATGATTCTGGAAAATGGCCACATTTCTTACATTTGTTCGAAAACGCGCTGAGATAATTTTCTCTGATTCCATTCCATTCCAATATATGTTACTGCTCTTAACTGACTTGTTAAGAATTAAAGCTATGCCATCTCCATATTCCGTCCACCTCACTTCACTTAATCCTAGGATATTCAGTTTGTAGTCCAACATCTTTTTAATTACTTGGTTCAACTTTTTTCAACCAGATTTGTGGTTCTTCCCTCTTGTGCACTGTTGGGGCATTTTGCCTTCGCCCGCTTTCGAGCCGTTGACCGGTTTTCACTGGTATTCCCACCAAGGGACCCTTGCAGGGTGCTACCAGCCGGGTCAGCTGAACCCTGTTTTCTTAACGAGGTTCTTACTCCCCCCTCTCCTCTTTTCACGACCTGGCTTTGGAAAGACAACCACTAATTGAACGAAAGAAAAAACATTTGTGAAAACTATCCAAATGGGATGGAATTTTTAAAAACTCGTTTAACAATGAATTCCATCCAACAACTTATTCTCTCGGATTAGTGTTCTATCCCATAAGACAATCCGGATAATTTACAGTGAAATTGCTTATTATTCCTTATCATCATTGTTTTTGTCGTTTTTCTTGCAATGCTATTTATTATTACGTAAAGTTATTGTTTAGAAGAATCTGTCAATGCCATTTTGTTAATTTTCCGTGGATTATTGAAAAAGTATATTGGATGAATTTGAAATTTAACACCATATAAAGTGTGGCTAATTTCTAAAAGAACCGTTTCTCATATAAAATCAAACGATCTATTATTAATAAGAATGCATCATCATTTTTGTCTCTTTTTAGCGAAATGGTAAGATTCAATCTAATAATGAGTTATTGCATAATTTCTTAATGGAGTAAATGTGAGGGTTGATATCGATGGGTTATTAACTGTGTTTGTTTTAATTATTACAGTAAACCCACGCTGGGTTATTAGATTGTACATATTGTTTTTGTGTTTGTTATTGAAACGTATCAGGAAATATTTTAATGAACTTTTAGGGAAAAAAAAGGTTAATTAATTGATATCATAACCTAATTGATAGTCCTTACTTACCGATGTAGTCTTTTATTAACTAAACGTAATAGGCAGTATGTCAAAATTACCAAGAGAACACCAATGCATTATTACATTCCAGGCCTTAGGTGGAAAACAAACAGAAGCCTAGCGTTAAACCAATGCCTACTACCACGTTTAAATGTTTTTGAAACGTTCTTTATAACATTAATGCTTGTCGCGTCGTGCATAATCCCTTTATGGAACATTCTGGAAGGGATACAAAGTTGTATTAAGGGATACGAATATTTTTAAAAATTGGACTTAATACAGACTCTGGTTAAAATAGAACAAAGCGTAAAATTCCTATGTATCCTTTAAAGAAATCGTTACAACGTTGCTTTGTCTAATTATAATATTTATTAAATACGATTGAGACTACAACTAAAGAAGTTCGACACACTTGTAATTAGTATTCTCGAAGACGGATGTGAACGAAGGTGGTTCCCACATTTCCACTGCTTAACCTATAGATGTTGCTACATTAAAGGGAATTCGAATGGAAGTACGAAGATTTATTAATGAATACATGACCTGCTCGCAATATTATAATTGTAAACTGAATTGTAAGGGAAGCTTGCGTAATTTTCCGTAATGTTCTTGAGAACTTTGTTAAAATTATTTTTAATATGCTGGGAAAATACTTATATAACACTCGCGCGCACAAAACAAACAAAATTCTCAGGAAAAGTGTATTTCAACGCAAAATCTATAGAAGATCTTGACATTTGACTATTTGAAAACAAATTTTTTACTTCGCTCTTCCCAGTGATGGATTTAGGCTTAGGCCCGTGAGGCGCCAAAATTTGAGGTCTCGCGAAATTTGAGAGACGATAAAAATTCGAAATTCATAGTTTCCCTGTGCCTATGAAAATTTTTTAGAGATGTTTCAAAAATATTATCTTTTTCATCTAAGAATTACAACTTAACATAATTAAGGTTAATAAAAAAAAAATATCAAGTGACCAATTGAAAATTTCGGGAATCATAAAAATATAAAAAAATTTGATAGATTTTTCTCAACTCTTTGTCTTTTGCCACAGCAATTTTTTTTATATTTTTATTATTATACAGGGTGTCCCGTAAATGCCAATAAAGCTTTAGATAGCAGCCACCCTCAACCTCTTAAGATGCCAAAATTGAAAACACGAATGTTCCAACGTACTTATATCTGCCACACGAACCAAAAAAAAATTAAATTTGGCAACGCTGCAGGCAAATACAAAATTATTCAAATTCAGGAACCAAACCTCCAACAGGTATTTATTAAAGAATTCCTATACGCAGATGATTTATTACTCCTAGCACCAAGTAGCAGAGAATTACAAGAAACAATTTTAAGATGGAAAGAATCCTCGGAAGAATACGGCATGAATATCAACCTGAATAAAACCGAAGTGTTGGTAAAACTAACACACAGGAAACAGTGGATGTTAACGTAAATGGACAAACTAATATATTGATTGCAAAGGAGATACAGAAAATGGTGTAAATAACAGACTGAAAAACGCAACTAGACTGTTTAATGCACTGAAGACAACTTTCTTTCGGAAAAGAGAAGTAAAGATCTATAAAACGGTATTTATCCCAATGTTAATATATGGCAGTGATAAAATGAAATCTAATATCCAAGCTGCGGAGATGAGAGTACCCAGATGTATAAAAGGAGTGTATAGAAGTGACGAAATAAGAAACGCGACTATTCGAGAGAGGCTGGAAGTGACACCGCTATTAAAAATAATTGAACGGATACAGTTACAGTCGTTTGGTCATGTAGTGCGAATGACAGGGTGAAAGTAATATAGGAAACTAATACGGACACGAAAAGAGGTACAGGCAGACCTAAAACAACCTGGAATGACGCTGTCAGTAAACTAATAAGAGATAGGGGCTCAACATGGCCAGAGGCTAGACAACTGCCGATGGACAGAAGAGCCTGGAAAGACTTTGTAATACAACCCTCGACATCTAACCTAATATGAGGAAGAGGATAAGTAAGTAAGTAAGTATCGCAAGAAATCAAAGATTTATCAGTTTTATTCCAGTGATAATGGACCATAAAATTGTCAAAACTTGAAAGAATTGCTGGCAACTAATTTCATCGGATTTATCAATACACCTAAGACTTGCATGTTTGTTATATCTATTTTTTTTGGTAAGAATTCAATTTTTAACATAATCTTCAAAAAGAAAAACAGTTCTGTGCTTTATCAAGGGTAATTGTTGTTTCAACAGATTCATTTGTTAAATTCGCAATGGCTTTATTTGGATGCCATTCTTTGGTTTCTGTTTATTTAGTGTTAAAGATGTCAACTTCTGACCACTTGTACAAGAAAACTAAGCTGAAGAGAATTTTTTTGCAGATTTGCAATAAGCACTTGTAGAAGAACATGCTTACCGGAAGCTTTATTGGCATTTACGGGACACCCTGCATATTTTTATATAAGAGATTTTCTATACCAATTTGGCCTTAACTGTCTATTTTTCCAAATATTAGCAATAAAAACTTTTTAAATTTGGCAACGCGGTACGTCTAAAGGAGTGAGTACGCGAGTTGTGTTTGCAATCTCATATCTTAGTTACCATTGTTAGTAACGTGTAACGTTACAATATTTTCAAAAGGCATTTCTTGTAAGGTACTTACCATTTTAAGAAGTGGATTTCTAATGCACTAGTAAAAAAAACGATAAACAGTACTTAATTAGTGTTTTTTACGTTGAAAATCTGTTTAAACATTAATATTTTGTTGTATTTATTAAGAATGCTAAATCAACCAAGCAATTTACGACTTCCAAATAACTTCTTCAAGATAGTGTTAACAGCAAAATGGTATCGAGGTTTTCTGTTTATTTTTTTACCGTAGAATAACCTACTGAAGTTTTTTTCTGCCATTTCCTTTATACTCTGTATCCACCTTTAAAAAAAAGGGCGTCATATCAAAATAGGCCTAGGGCGCAACCAAGCCTAAATCCGCTTCTGGCTCTTCCGTTAAGTAAATAAAATACTTCAATCGGCAAAAAAAATAAATGATATTACAGTAAGTTTTAAGAAGTAAGCAAATATCAAATAGTAATTATCCCATAAATTTTAACTTGTTGCTACGTTTTTGTAACATTTCAAACTTGAACAAAAAATATACATAATAGGCAGGGCCGGCCAAAGAGCCGGGTTTGCAGGGCAACTGCCTAGAGCCCCGCCCTTACTGGGACCCCGCACCTTGAGAAAAAAA
Organism: Ignelater luminosus; assembly: GCA_011009095.1. Classification (NCBI taxonomy): domain Eukaryota; kingdom Metazoa; phylum Arthropoda; class Insecta; order Coleoptera; family Elateridae; genus Ignelater; species Ignelater luminosus. The sequence goes on from VTPC01000793.1 coordinate 114,268, forward strand.
TAATTAATTCGTTGTATCGACATGTTCAAAATAAATAAAATTTCTAATTTTTTCTAAATGTTCTTTTTTTGAAAACGGTCTTCTTCGGGAATCGTGGTAGAAGCTTTTGCCGTCTTCGGTTTCGCGACCTGTTTTTTGGGCACGACCGAGAAAGTGGGAACCATTTGTTTCTTGGTCTTCGCGGCGGTCGTGGCGGATTTCTTCTCTCTGGACCTTTTGTCCGCCTTCGGCTTCTTCCCGGCTGCTTTGTAAAGCTTTGCAATCGTACTTTTTTCTGAACCCCTTGGTTTCCTGAGAGCTGCTCATTAGAACTAGCACGGTATTTGATCATCTTCGAACTTTTAACTGTCGGTCTTCGGCTTAGTTTGAACTTTTCATAATAAAAAAAGACAAACAATTACTAAATTGATTAGACTGGAGCCTTTTCTTTGTCGATTTTCCGTTCCTTTCTACTTAAGTCGAATTGTTTTATAACCTCATTGTTTATAAAGCTAGAACAAGCGTTCAAAAAGCTTTGCTTTTGGTGCTACGTAAATGCTCTATTCTCAATTATCCCGTATACAGGGTGTTAGATGTACGCGTAGCACAATGTCACTTTTTTATCTTATAAATACGATCTTATTAATATTTTCACAGATTTGGGTTTCCCAATGAACTTGCTTCTTATCGATATGGATTTGTCATACCCATTATGCATATTTAACATTTTTTTTTAAACAAAACAAGAAGCTTTTCAATTTGTGGGCTTTATATTAAATTGTCTCAGCCGTAGCACTTGTTTTTTGCACAGTCGACCAACTTGAAATGAAAATATTTTAATTTTCTTAAAGATAACATTTTTATATGATTGGATGAAAAATTAGATAAACTTAAATTAATATAAGGTTATGTAGTTATGATTTTTTGAAATAATACTGGTTTTATGCGAGGCCGGCTGAAGAGTCGGGTTTGCGGGGCAACTGCCTAGGGCTCCGCGTCTTGAGAGAAAAATAATTAATTCTTTGTATCGAAATCTTCAGAACAAATAAAATTTCTAATTTTTTCTAAATATTTAAAATAAACAAATTAGACTATGTCTGAAAAAGCAGTGTGTTTCTTCTTTTTTTTAATTTGAAGAGCCCCGCAAAATTTTGCTGTCCTGAGCCCCTCAAAACTCCCAGCCGCCCCTGATAATAGGGTGGATACAATTGTTTCGTCTTATCTACTTTTGATGTTTTTTCCTGCAAAATTAATTTGATCTTGTGCAAAGATACAAAAGTGACGTTTGTATTTACCAAAGCTAGCAAATATCTTATTACTGTCATATCTTCTGCTTCACTTGTTGATATTGCTACGTTAATGGCAATTCGCCAATGAATGAAAGGACAAAGACTCCTTAATTAACATAATGATTACCTAATTCGTATAATTTATTATTCACGAAATGTGTTCTAAATGCAGTTTGAAGTTATATTATAATTGTAAGTCGAACTTGTGTAGTTTTTCATAATATTATCGAAAACCTTTTCAAAATTATTTGGGAAATACCGGAAAAATACTTAAGACACTCGCGCACACAAAACAAACAAAGATTTCTGTGGAAAAAACGTGTCTAGAAAATCTTGAATTTTGACCAGTTGAAAACAACTTTTTTATTGCTGAGAAAGTACACTTTGCCCTTTCATTAACTAAAATAGTTTGATCGACAATCAGATAAACAGCAGTAATAACAATCGGTACCAGCTTAGGAGATATTTCCTAATTAATATTACGATCTCATATTGTCCAAAGAATCGATTTTGTATTACGAAATATTAAATAGTAATTGTCTCGTGGATTGCTAGGTTTTTGCAACATCTCAACTTTTGAAAGAAATGCGATAGGATGGATACAGTTGTTTTTGTTGTTTCGTCTTACTAGTCTAGACAAAACCTACTTTTGATGTTCTTGTTTGCAAAACTAACTTGTTCGTGTGCGAAAATTCAAAAGCGACGTTTGTATTTACCAAAAGCGAGCAATTCTGTTGCTGTCTCAATTAAGAGATTATATGCCGTTAAAACCTGACCCAAATTTTTTTCGATGGCTTCCATACGTGGGATAGCTCTCTTTAAAAGGATTCAAACTGAAGAGCTGTGTTTAGATACACTGATATCATTGCACTTGTGTGCATGGTACTAATTTCGGCGACCTTATAATATAATAGATAACGTAGTATAAAGAAGATCATTGTCAGAACTGAAAAATCAATAATATTTAGTTTTTCGAATTGATTGCGCGACCTACTTGGATCGTAAAGAACTAAACTGTCTATGCAACAAATTGTTAATTTATGAGGTTCTTTTTTTTCTTCGGTACTAAAAAGTTTTTGTCTTTTGAGTCTTGTTGCGCGGGAAGAAAGGCAGCGTGTATGTACAGATAGTGATTTTAAAAACGACGTTGCGATTGTTATGAAACTTTTACACCTCAGCAAATTAATTTAATTGGTAATGATCGATTTTTAATAGGAAGGAAAAAACAAAATTGTGAAGAGAAAAAGAAGTGTAACGATAACAGTGATTCTTAGAAATTCTTCAAGATGCGTGTTTGTGGTTTTGTGTTTGTTTCAAAATCTGTTTTATGCACGCTAATTATGTGTTATGTATCTAAATGATTTAGAATTTTGCTGACAAATTAGTCAAAAGCTTGATTTAGAGACCTTGTGAGCTGTTGTATTCTAAAATAATAAAGTACCACTAACAATGATATTAATAATAATAATAATAATAATAACAATAACAACAGTAACAGCATTGTGTAATTCTTTTTTCAACGTGGGTTTACACCTGTTCGATTAGAAAAATGACGTGTCCATCTTCCATTTGCAGAAACTCCGTTGAGTACAATAAAATGCTTTACATAAATTAATAATTCTTATGGTTTGTTACGTAATTTAATATAAAAACATCAATTTACATGTTTTGCTCATCCATATAACTGACACATTTTAATAAAGAATACATAGATTTTAATATTAATCATCATAAATCGAAAATTGATTATTTCGAGTACATTGCACAATGAGTTTCTGATAACTTCCAATTAAAATTCGTGTGCATTTTAGTTGAAGTTAGCGTCCGTTTTAAAAAACATAAAAGCATTAGGAATTTCTCGCTGTTTTTGTGCATTTTCACAGGCGGAAATCTGAAACATTCAGCAACCATAAATTTGTTTTAGTACCCTTGATCTTGAACCTTCACGGTCGACTGATTTAAGAATACACTGTAGGTGTTATGGTGAATGCATTTGTTCTAACAGAATAATCTTACAATTTCAAATCGAAATGAAAATTTTAATTTCGAACCTTCCGCGTATTATAAATTACAACTTTGTTGCCGTTTATAGATTTCGTAAACAAAGTATTTTATTATTAAACAAAATTGCTGTTGCAAAAAAGGAAATCAAAATTGTGCGAGATAAAATTCCAAAATAGGTAATAAGGAAACAATAAAAAGAAAAAAACTATATCTCTGTTATTACTTTTGTTTTTATTCACTAATTTACCGTATCATCTAATAAAAACCAATTTTGTAATTAGGCTTTTTATCGCTGAAGTTCTAAAAAGCTTAATCGAGTGAACGAGAGCGCCCCCATAGATTTTTTTCTCTGAACGAATATTAATTACATTTTTGAATCCAAAACTCATTTTCACTCTTGCGACAATTTTCTAAGGTTCACAAATACTTGGTTATCTCATACAATGACACAATGGCCTCTTTAAAAGTATTTGTTAGCAACGTAATAACTTATTTTCTATTATCTGCAATCAAGTTACAAGCATCATTTGAAATTAATAAGAAGCATATGGGTGGATTTCTGCGTAGAAAACCTATTTTGCCATAAAACGACAGAAAAAATTGCTTTGACAGGAATGCTGTGTTTAATGTTGTTCAATCTTTTGACGCAATTCTTCAATTAAGTCACCGAATTTTCTACACTATACTTGCGCTCGCTCCTATTCATTTACCACGAGTTCTACGTATTTTCATTTTATGCGTAATTGTCTATTGTAGGCAGGTAAATAGGAAATGCTAAAATCAGTTCTGACGTAAGAAATTCTGCAATTTGAAAATCGCAAACACAGTATAAGGATTAAAACGAAACCGACAATCTATCTAGCTATACTGGGATGTAGTAGTGTACATTATTTAGAATTTCAATCGTCTCATTCAGTAGGTAATTTTGTCTTCGAATATTTCCCAAATGAATGCATGTTCAATCATTATGAAAATAAATATGTAAATATCACGAATTAGATTGACTACAACTAGAGTGTGATCAACGACCTGGAAGTTTAGGGACTTCTCTACGCAATAGAAATTCGACTTTTATTTGAAGTAAATACCGTGGGCTTTTGAAACTGCTACCATTTTAATTTTCTATAAATTCCCATACCGCGTGTCGCACTAAACATGGGACATAGAGAAAAGCCTACCTGAAATCTTCAAATTAACCCTTTCAGCCACGGTTGAACAAAAATCAAAAAATTGTTTCTTTTTTAAAAATTCGTTTGTTTGCGGTTAGATACAAATATATTATACAAAAATAAATATTTTTTGACTTCCCATTTTCAAAAAAGGGCATGTTTTGGTGGTTTCACTATAAAACCACTTTGTAGTTGCATATATAGTTTTTTGTACTCCATGGGGCACATCTCTCTAAAGTGCTGTGTTGCGGTATCTGTTACACGTACTTCGTATGGTATGTGCTTCTTGTACCATTTTGGATTTGGGCGATTCTTATCGCTGTTGCCTCTACCATTTTTATTTCGTTTCTCCATAAACTAATCCTGTGACAACTTCACACCTAAATTCTTTCAGGGTCATCTTCTTAGCTGATAAAGACAGTTTGTGAAGAATGTATGAGTTAACGACGCATAAATCTATTAAATACCATACCAACCGATAGTACCACCTCTTGCTCTTCGTATCAATTGAAAAAATGCTCGAAATTGGTCTGATTTCTGTCTATAATCAACAAAAATTCTGGTCATTTGATTGTTGAAATACTTCCATCTTTTTCTCGTCTTTGCACTTCTAATGTATTATCAGGGGAATGAATTGTAAAGAAAACTTTATACATGAGATTCCATCATCCCTCACAGACCACTCAATTTCACCTTTTTCTAGAGTTTTGTCATTATTTGGGTCTGGCAATTCCCTCCTATTTGACCCCACCGTTCCACAACAATACGTCTGTGCTATTTTCGTATCTGCCATTAACCTTACTGTAGTAAATTAATTGCCCAAAAATATGTGGTATTCGTTCCTCTCCAGTTCATTTGTTAGATTCTTCACCTAAATTCTTTTCCACTTCACTTCCTGTCTTGCCAGTATAAACTTGAAAGTCACATGTGCACCCTTTTTTATCAGCTTTGGTTCATATCTTGTAGTCTCTTTTTATAGGCTTTTGTAGCATGCATTGTTTGAATCCAACCCTATCTTTAAATTTGAAGATATCAATTCCTCTAGGGGTGAAGCATAATGTATAGGACATTTTGATACAGCAATCTTACACAGAACTGGAAATACGGAACAGTACAAAATCAGAAACCCGGTAGACCAAGATTCGTTCGAATAACGGAGAATCGTGTTCGAGCAACTGCATATACAGCAACACCCTCAGGTTCTGTTCGGCGTCGTCGTGCGCATACATTACAAATCAGCTGGAGATTCTTTCGTTGCATATTGAAAGAAGTGGATTTTCATCCATACAGCTGCAAGTGGTGCAGGAGTTACGCCTCGGTGACAGGCAGATAAGACACTGACATTCTGTGCCCAGTTTAGGGAAATCATTGCTGACAATCACAACTTACTGCCTAATCTGTTTATGTTGGACGAGGTAAATTTCCACTTAACCTCAGAGACGTGTTCTACTGACCCAGACAATGAAAAAAGCTTCGATGAACATGCATCCGAAAATGCTCCCTTACAAAGTTGCAACGATTTTAACATAACAATAGAAAACACAATTAAAGGTGAAACAATTTGTATTGAGATAAAGGTCCAACATGTTATGACTGCGGAAGATGCTCTAAATGCTAATTGCTCCAGTACTCCGGGCGTTTTGCTAATGATTTAGAAAACACGGCTTGTACGATCGGAGAGAACTGTTACTGTAGAAATAGGTGAAGGGCAAACAGCACTTCTTAGATGACCCCATAGAAAGAGATCGAGATCCTGATAGTGATTGCTGAGAAATTCCCTAGTACCGACACTAAAATGTTACATAAACCATAAGTTACGACGCATTTCTAGTAGTTTTTTTTATTTCAATAGTGCATATATGGTATTGTAAAACTTTGGAAAATGCGTCAATTGCTAGAAAACGGACGAGCTCGATCCACAATCGTCAACGTGTCCGTATTCTATAACCAATAATCAAATTATGAAGCTAAAATAGGAACTCTATTCAGAAGACCTCCAGACTATCGGTATAGCAAATTAAAATTCTGAGCTTATCAGGGAAAATACACAAATAAATATGAATAGAGAAATCGTTACCTTCTTAGATAATTTGAGGTAGAACGTGGAGATTTCAGTTTGGTTTTCTGCGAAGACAGCATAAGCGTGAATCTTCTAGTAGAACGCCTACCTGATTTTTATACTGTTGGAAATTTAAAATTAATTCAGTTTAAGAAACGTTGCGCAATATTTAAAAATTCTCTTGAAAAGAAATGTTTGTTAGTCACTCTTAGAAGCCTTGGTGAGATTTAAGGGACCACTAATTTTCTATATCCGTCGTTACAGATATTATTAAATGAATCTCTTTGGGTTTTTGAATATTTCTCAGCAATGTAAGACTGTACAACAGTCATTTTACTGTTCTAGAAGGTTAACAAATAAAAGCAATCTTGTACGTGAAAATCGTAATACACCGTGTTTACTTACAACGCTAATCTTGTAAGATAATCTTGAGTATATTGTACAGATTTGATTCATTTGAATTTTAATAGGTTACCATTTTGCTGCTTGATATGAAACATCCCAAATCTTGACGGAAGCTCTTTTTACTATGGTCGACTTTCAGACATTCTTGATATGTGAAAGATGGTCGGAGTGATCTTTATTTATTGTTATGTTACGTAATGTCAATTCTGAGTCTCGTTGTAAAAAGTCTGTATAAGCAATTATAAAATTCTCACATGGCATTTACTATTCAGCGACGAGGTTGGGATCAAATATTTATTACGTAACTGAATGGTGGTTTCAAACAACTAGTAAATACAACTGGATTTTGAATTTTCTGTATAGACTTTTTACAACAAGATTTAGATTCTGTTCTGCACAAGTATCTTTACAATTAAAAAAACTAAATCTTTTAAAACTGAGAAGTCATTTCTAAACATCTTTTGTTGTCGATCAAATAAAAGAAACTATCTCATAACTTTATTTTAATTACAAATGGTTTTTCTTTTAACACCGTGATTATATGTAGGTGTCCGGTGGGGTACCACAAGGTCTTTGGTCCTTGGTCCACTTTTATTTATTCAGAAAACCTGAAAATGACAGTAACTTCTGACTTCACGTGATTTATAAAGTTTTGTTTTTGTTTACATCAACAAAACTTTAGAGAAATGTTCGTCTCATTTTGAATTATAATTTACCAGCCATATTCGATGTATTATTTGTAACTTTTCATCGAAAATTACTGAATTGCAAATGAGATAAATCGAAGGAAAATTTAGAATTCCTAAACATAAAAGAAAGTTAATTTTTTTATCTTGATCGCAGGCTTACTAATGACACACATCTGGAAGATCATCTGTAATACAACTACTAATCTAAATTTAAATTTCAAATTACAGGACGTATACAAGTAAAAAAACAATTGCCACACAAGCAGATTGTTAGTCATGGTCATGGGCAAATTTAAATTAACACGTATACTAACTACAGTGTTGCATGTGTCGTCAAGTAAAACTCACAAAACAGATGATCACATTTTCACCTTGTCTAGACATAAGGTCTAAATCTTTTACACAATTTGCATAAAACATTTTACTGTTATTAGTGGTAATTATTCTTATCGCAACATCATCATCACTAAAAACAATAAAAACCTACAAAAATTCATGTTTTCCAAAACCGCCGCCTTCTGTTTGTTAAAAATCAATTGGAAAAACATTAAACAAAAACTTGTCCCTTAATAACGAGAATAAACATCGAACTGAATTTTGAAACTCACGCCGCGTATAACATTTCTATTGTTAGAAATTACAAGTATGTTTACATTAAAAACACGTAGCGTCATTTTTTAGTTAGCACCTTTAGTATTGAAACACTTCTGCTAGTGGGACGGCTGTAGGTAGAATTTGTTTATGAACGTGTTGGAAGCATCCAGGTATAATTGAATGGAAAACTCAAGGTTTTTCAATTTCTTTTCGCTTTTTAAACAAACATGATTTTACTTATTTTCAGAGTAAAAGTTAAAAGAAGTAGTCAAACCTGTTACGAAAACTGGAAATTTTTGCAGGTTCGTAGTTCAATCTGTCGGTGAAGTCTCCGATGTAGAAAAACCTTGACACTTGAATTCCGTCTTAAAATCCGTCATGCTAACCCATATAGAAAAGATAGTAACTATTAATAAACAAACTAGATACGCAAAATAAATTCTTTCTGCATGATCAACTATTAAGTTCAAAACAAGATCTAGATAATAAGATTAACTTTTTTGTTTAATAAAACTTCTTGGGAATAATTGAATAATCAAATTACAATATTGAGTCAATAACTAATACATTAAGTAGAGTTTCGTCGATTTAAACAGAACGAAATTAAAATGTTAATTAACTAGTACACAAAATGTAAATTTTGTTTTTTTAAGCAACCCATTCCTTAAGATATTTTTAGCAGAATTCTTTTTATCTTTTTCAAATCAAACACAATAGCTTTTTTGCACTTTAAGTTCATATTGTTGAATTACTTTTATAAAATTGGCAAAAACAATTAGCAACAAATAAAAATGTTACGATGTTTTAATAATTGACTCATGTCCATTCGTATTCGTGTACATCCAAGAGTTATATTTCGAATGATTTTTCTTAAACAATTAGCACCTACATTTTTGTGGAGGTTATCACTTATTGGAATTTCTACGAATAAACTATGTATTTATTAGTTAAGACCACGCGAAACAAAGTATCCAAAATATTTGTGTTTACATAAGGGGCAATATCTGAACATTTCAAGCTTGATCAGAAAGAATTAAAAGAAATCCAACGAATTGTAATTAACAATAAAATACCGTGTGCTTTTGTTTTTGTTTATTGAAGCATTCACACGTCAGAAAATATTTATAACAACTGTTATGGTACTTACCATTAATCAACGTTTTTAAATCAAATTTTTCATCAAATTTTAAGAAAATACGTATACGTCACAAAGTAGAATCTCTACAATATTAAAAATTTAGTAGGCGTTGAAAGTTTAAAATACGTTCCGGGATCGATTAATTAATTAAATGTCCCAAAACAAAAACGCTCTCTGGTATATTTTCACATAACGTACACTGTTATCGATAATCATTCATTATTTGTATATTTGTTTTTTATGGCCTACTATAATTGTAATATTTTCTTTTTTGCGGGTTATTATGGGAAAAACGTTATGAAGAACTTTATTTACTTGCACTATTAAAATGCATAACAGTAATGATAATACAATTTTGAGGAGAAAAAAAACAATAATAAAATATGATATGCAGTTCCGCCTTAAATGAGTAAATTAACTGTTACTTTAAAAATAAACATTTAAGGTGAAATTTTCTTATCTAAAATTAAAATAAAAGAGATATAAAAAAATTGAATTAGATTTAGGAAACTCAAAAAATACCAACTATTGGTTTCGACAAAATGGTGCCAATATAGTTAGACAGAGGAAACTTAATTACAGTCGTATGTATTATAGAACAAGACCGACATTTGTTTCAAAATAGTGGAACCTATGGTAAAGGCATCAATGGCGAGCAAAAGACTTCAAATTCAGAATAGTGAACCTGGAATGTTTCTTTGAAGATAAAATTAAATGAAATCCAGTTAGTAGAGTTTAGCGTGGACAATGATGGTATAAATTATCTTACAATTTAATATAAAGAATCGTTTTTAAAATTAAAAGTTCAACTGAAATAATTAATGTTAGCCTTATTACCGCAGTAAATCATTAACCGCTACGTTTCGCCAAATTAAATCTTGTGATTTATGTAGAATTCAATTGATTAGTTTTTGCGTACTCCTTTGTTATATGTCATTGGCGAAATCTCTTACGTGCGCTCGAATAGGTCTCTGATGTTCGCTATAAAATTTTTTATACCGATTGACGTGCTTTTGTTATAACAGACGGGCAACTCGATTTTTACAAACATTAATAGTGAAATCCTCGACAAAATAATAGCGATTATCTCCAAAACCTTTCAAGATAAGTATAGCAATCCTTATATCATTGAATTTGTCCTCAAGATCCATATCGAAATGTGGTATCGTATACAGGGTGTTCCATTTATAAAAATTCAATATGGGGTCCGTACGAAAAACAATTGAAGATCTGTTTTTAATTCCATTTGCAAAACATGGCAAAAAATTCCTACTGTAAGCTCTCCAAATTTCATTTGTTTATTTCTTACCATTTTTGCAAGGGCAGCTAGCTTCTATACTTTTTAGCCACCCTATATATGTCAAAGTCAAATGATTATGTTGACAGTTAGTTTTCTAGAAGAAAGCGAGCTTTCGTTTGCTAGGCCAAATCAAATTCTCCTGATTGTCAACTCTTTAGGTAACTGGAACGGTCTCCAAGAAAACGTTTAAAAGGGCCGTAACAGAATCAAAGAGCTGCAAGCAGAGATGTCCTAGAATCCTACAGTTTAAATCCAGATTATGGAGTGTTACAAATGGCGGGCTATTCTAAAACATTTATAGATAAAATTTAATACACTAAAATAAAATCTGCTTTTGGAAAAACATTTTTTTTTGTTGTTCATTTTTAGTATCCAACTGTATTCATTCGCTATTATCGCTAAATGATTTTTTCTTTAAACACTTATTTTTTTATATCTGACGAACATTCGAGCTCAATATCTGCTACTTGCCAAAAGCTGTTAAATGTTAAACGACAGGACGCATATTTTGTAGCCACCCAGTGTTTACTATCAACTCTATAGTTTATGTAAATTTTAGATTAGGTTACCATAAGTTGAAAATTTCTTATATAACACAGAATTTGTAAACCACAGTTTCAATCTAAAGTTTAACTAAATTTCAAATTTCAAACTGACATTGTACAACCAGTTAATCGGTATCACCTATATGTCCTTCCCTGCGACACCTCCGATGCCTAAAGTCGGACTTCACCCTCCATCAACTTTCTCTCTCCCTCCCTCTCTCTCTCTCTTTCTCTCTGGCCCAAGCTCCACCTTCGTTTTTATTTAACGTTCTTAACGCGTGGTTTTTCCAACATGACTTAAGACGCAGCTTGACTAAGCTCGGCTTAAATATAGGTTCTGCTTAAAATTGGTTTCTGTTACATCAGGGCCGTCTTAGTCAAGTTGAGAATTTATTTTGAAACGCTGCTTAGTTTGCATGAAGATTAATCGGGTGATTCGTCTTGACTTACAGTATTTAAAAATTTTGATAAGGATCGTACAGAGCATTTGTCAAGGAATTCTAACATTTAGAGCTTTTTGACTGACCACCGACAAGCTGTTTAACCTTTAATTTTGACAAACGCATTCTGGCCGGTGACAAAATTGAAGTGAATTCTTATTTTCGATTTGCACATCTCCGCTTCAGTTTTTGTATGAAATTCTGATTATTAAAATCGACTGTAGGGTCACTTATAGTATTTAGGACATAAATCTGACAAAAAGATATTTTTATGTAGAAAGAGACTTTTGGTTGAACGTCAAATGCAGTCTTGTTTGTTCAAGCAATTTTTATATTTACTCGAATTGAAACCAAAAAAATGTAAGCACAATAACCTGAAATTAGGTATCTAGATATTTCCGCATTTTAAGCATTTTAATCGGGAAATAATAATCGAGGAAAGCGCCATTAAAAAAAGTATTTTTGTTTGCCATCTTTTTTTCCTTTATGTTATGCGGTTTTGTGTTTTTTTGTTGCTGTAGATGCTTATGATGATACACTGAGAAGTATGACGGACGAGTTTGGAAAGCACCGATTAACCGGTAGGTATTTTTCAATGCTAGTAAGTATAACAACTTTTATTGTTAGTAACCGTAGTTTTAATTGTTGTCCGAAAAATTGAAAACGGGTGGTCATGTTATCATTAAACCGTGAAGGTAAATTACATGCAAGAATGTTTTATTTGTGATAAAGTACAATTTTAGAAAACATAATAAAGCAATTGTAAATTTTATTTAAATCAACCATAACTTATGGTTTATGCATTATTGGTTTTTATCGAGAATGTTTGTTGGAATACCGAACTATATTTTTAACAATTGTTTGTAATTAACTGAAAAAATTGATTGTACGCTTTCATTACTTGTTAGCAATATTTAAGAGATTCTTAAGTGGAAAATTTTATAATAACTATTATTATTATTATCATTAATGTTTATTTTAATAGATTTCCTAGTTATTAATAGCAAATTAATTTTTTTATAGTTTTGGTTATCTTTTGTTTCCTTTATCTAATTAAATTTACCAGAAGTGACTTGCGATGTTGTTAACTCTTTCTAAAGAGCATGTAGTAAAGTAAATTCTTCGATTTAAATTTATTGAAGGTGGGAAGCATTGAACTGACTGATATTGGGTTTAGTAGTAGTAGCAGTGTATTAGTATTCTAGAAAATTTAAGGTCAATTATATTTTAGTATTAGTAGAATGCCTCTATTCTTTTTCTAGTTATTTGTTTTCTTTCTGGAAGATTTAATCATTGATACATAGAAAAAATATAAAAGCATCCCTTATACAGTGTGTCCACATTCCGATGCTCATAATTGGGGTCTCGGAAATTGTAAGAGATACGAAGTCGGTTAAATTAGAAGAAATTTGGCTATTTTGGAGATCAATTTACTTATGTTTTTGTTTTTTCAAAAAAATTCACGGCTTACTAGATATTTGCTAAAAACGAAATTATTTTATTTATTTTTTTTAATAAAAAGCATTTCCCACGTAGTGTGCCATGGCTTTAAGCATATGAGAATCATTGATTTTTGTCAGATAAATTACATTTTTGTGTAACAATTGCTAAAACTAAACAAAAGACGCTTTTAAGATACTTTACTGAGCATTCACAGATAGTATCAAATAAGCAGCTAACGCCCCATAAAAGCGTATTTATTTTGTTTTAGCAATTTTTGCATAACAAATGAATTTCTTTGATAAAATTCCAGGACTTTGTGAGTTAGATGTCATGACACACTATGATGAAAAATGATTTTCACTTCATAACTCGGTAAAACAAAAGAATAGCTATGTCAAACCGGTATCACTGAGAAGCACTCAAGACGTGCTGTTCAGTAATATGGAAATCAAGTAGGCGTTCCATTAGAAAAAATTTGGATTTACGTTTCACCGTCGCAGTAAAACAAAAGACAATTACAAAAATAATTTTTCTGGGTTTCGGAGTAAATTCTCTAAAACAGTTTCTATGCTGTTCTTTTCTATTTTTTCTCGTTCCTGCGATATTTCACTTAAAAAAAATAAGATAATTTCGTTTTTAGCAAATATCTAGTAAACCGTGAACTTTTTTGAAGAAACTAAAGCATAAGTAAATTGATCTTCTTATAATTCAACCAACTTTGTATCTCTTACAATTTCCGAGATCCCAATAGTGAACATCGAAATGTGGACACGCTGTATATACTGCTCGGTGTCCCATTTGTGCTAGATTTTTACTTTTAATTATTTTTAAATAAATCTTTGTACGTTAGTCACTACTGGTAGAATACTATCCTTTGGGATTCTTTCTTGTTTATATCTTTATTTTATATATTTCTCTCTTTTATGTGTTGCATGCTAATATTTTGCATGTTATCAGACGTTCAAGAAGAGAACGAAGACGATACTTTGGGGACTACATACTATCGTAGAAGTAAGTTTTTTCTTTATTTTAAGAACATTATTTTGTGTCATTTAAAAAATAATAAGTTGGTGATTTTTATCACTATTCATTGTATATTCATCAACAGCAACGAAAGCAAGCTTTTTTATGCTTTTATCTATTCATTTTACATTGTTTTACAGCAGCCGTCGTACGGTTATCAAGTTATATAAATTATCTTTTGTTTTTTCTTCGGTTTTCATAAAATTGTTCGATTAATGTTGCTAAATAATAATATAGCTGTTTTGAAAGATGTTTCTATTTATAACATTTATTAAACAGTTTAAGAATGGAATTTATAGCATCAGTTTTGTTAATTATACAATTCTCCCTTGGTTGACATTGTTTTTAGTTCTGGTTGATACAATAAGAATGACAGCGGTGGGTGTATATTGATTGAAAATGGTTAGCGCAATTATGTGCTCTAATTGTTTAGTTAAAATAACATACTTAAGTATAGTCAATGAATTCAGATTCTTTGTAGCTAAATACTGTAATACAGAGAAAAGTTGAAAATTATTTATAACAACTATGTATTCGTAACCTATAAAAATTCCAAACCTGAAAAATTTATTATGAACAGTATTAGCAATCTTTTTCTTTCTGTTATCATTATCATGATATTCAGTGAAGGCTCTGATAAAGCATAAGCCTGTTCAGGAATGAGAGGTGAAGAAAACAAGAAGAGAGGAACTGCCACTCCCGATCCAGAAAAAAAAATTTAGACAGAGCCAAGGTAGTAACGAAGCGGCGCCCAAAGGAATGGTAGCTGTACGTTGAGCATACTTGAGTTGGTCAATGATATGTCAGCACCAGATCTTGTTCTCAGAGTATTTATAGTGCGTTTAAGTTATGGACAATTTTAACATTCTGAAGTCATCTATCTCATTATTATAATGACGTCCAACGTGGGTATGTGAAAACACGTACAAAATGTTTATTTTAATTTTGCTCGTTTAAAAATTATCTGAATTCTTCTTAAAACTTACATTTCATCTAACATAACCTCGTCTTAACTCGAGTAAACCTAAAAGAAGCAAATTTGACCAAGCCAACCTGGTTAATTTGCAATTTAATAAAAACTAACCTAAATTGGTCCGATCTTAATTTCAGTTTCAGTTTCTATTTCCAATTGTCTTTGTTTGTTCTCCCTTCTATAGCACTCGTATATCGTGTGTTCCACACAATACCAGCATTCGTCTGTCTCTCTCTTTCCTGTCCTTCTCAAGTACTTTATAAAACAAACATGTTCTGTCTGTGCATCACTAACGTGGTATCCTATTTCACTATGCTATCTCTTCGTTTATTTGCCAATTTTCGTTATAATCTTGCGAATCCAGTCCGTCTTTTGCCTGTGGTTGTTTCATCTCTCTTGCCGCTTTCGTATCATATCTTCTTTTTCGTGTTTCGGCCGTCCTGTATTATGAATTGCGATTCACCATAATGTTTAGCGGTAGCGACTTGTAATGCCCTGTTTTATGTGGTGTTGTTTGCAATCCATTGCTTTCCATCCATGTTTTCATTTTGTCCAATTTGCTTTTTTCTTAAATTTTTATTTTGCTCTCTCACAGCCACTCTTCTGTGAACATTAAATTATCATCTACTTTTGGGTTTGTATTCCGGAAAAATAGTATTTCAGTCGAACTCTCATCTCCCCCAAGAAGATTCACCTGTAGTACTCTAATTTTTCTTTTGCAATACTGTAACTTTCAAACCCTTATACATCTTTATTCACATCTCTGCACAGACCTTTCCACTCACTTTTTTTAAGATTTTCTTTATTTTGCAAATATACTGCGTGTAACCTTAGTGTTTCCCCTATGTCTACCGCAGCTCTGCGAATTCCTCTTACCATATCTCTCCTGCTTGTTAGACACGATCATGTTATTTCACCAGTATACAGTTTTCCTACTTCCGGTATGTTTTCTTTTGCTTGGAAAGTGGTAGGTATCACATGCGTTTTCTTGAACTTTATGACATTTTTCCACGGAGTAGGCGGTTCATTGTTCCATCGATTTTTTCATTTCCCTTATAAATTTTCATACTTTCGTATGTTAGCTTTTAATCTTTTGGTATTTGTTGTTGCTATTTTCTAGTCTTGCTAACTATTGAACCTTTTTGCTCTTTCTATCCTACTTTAAAATCGAACGTGATTATTTCGATGATTGCTAAGATTTTACTCCTCTGATATGCTCCAATTTTCTATGTTGTTACACATACGAAGGTAGGCTGGTAATCAGCTAGCCTCCGAAGAAATAGCGTAGTTATGCATTGTAAACTTACAGCCTTCATTTGTTTACATAAACAATATAAAATCGTTTGTTATCAGTAGCTGTCCAAATGATCGTGTTTGTGGTGTGTTGCTGTGCTGTCAATAGATTTTTGCATATGAAAGGACTGAAAGGTGCAGAAATCTTTTAAGAAATGCTAAATGTATCGGGTGAAAATGCTCCATCCCATGCCACTGTTAAGAACTGTCAGTCGTACAAGCATTCAAGATGGATACTGATCTGGACGACCAAGAAGCGTCACAACAACACAAATGGTTACAAAAGTCCATGATACGGTTTTGTAGGACAGACGACTAAAGTTGCCTGAAATAGCTAATGCTTTCGGCATTTCAAAAGAGCGAGTGTTCAATATCTTAAGTAAGGAATTATGTGTGAAAGAGATCTTCGCAAGTTGGGTGCCGGGTTTACTTACAGTAAAAACGACTTAGTTCAAATGTCATAATAGTGACGACGAAATCTGGGTCCATCACTATACCCCTAAAATAAATTACAGTCGAAGCAATGGACTGAATTTGGTTGTTCTGCTTTAAAGAAGGCCATGGCTATTAAATCAGCTGGTAAGGCTTCAGTTTTCTGGAATGGAAAAGGAATACTGATGATCAAGTATCTCCCGAGGGGGCAAACGATAAATGGGAAATACTATGCGAACCTTTTAGACCGATTGCATCAGAATATTTGTATTCCCCTGATTTGGCTTCTTCTGACTTCCATCCGTTTCCTAACCTAAAAGTTTTCCTTGGTGGAAAAAAATTCCATCACATGGAGAAGTCAAGACCGCTTTGACGCCTGTTTTGCAGGCCGTAAGGAAAACGCCTTCCGTGATGGGATCAAAGCTTTAGAGCATCGCTGGACAAAACGCAATAGATAAAAATTACTTTGAAGTCAGAAAAACTGTCTCATTGTCGGGCTAAGTAATTATCATCAATTACCGTCAAGGTAACATCTATTATCGATTTTTAGTTTTCTCTAGTAATGGTCGACACTTTGCTGCTGCTGCTTCTTTTACTGCATATTCTATCCCTTCTTTAGTTGTTACAATATGAATGTTTTTAATCATCACTGTTTTTCCTTTCGGTTATATCAATGGTCTCTCAGCCCTTTCTAATATGACTGCCCCTTCCTGTTTTCGTTCTCTTAAATTGAGGCGTGAGTTTCCGTTTGGCACATTCTTGATTCTATCCATCTGCGCCTTCAGTTTCTGCTATTTCGAGTTCTTAGCATGCCTGAAACGCCTCTTTGATCCAAACCCTATTACTCTCGTCTTCTCCCTTCTTCGTTGTTCTTGTTTGAACAGTATGTAGTGTTCCAGTATCTTCCTAATCTCTATAATATCCGTGTCTGCTATGATCGCTACAATTATTTTTTTATCCTGCTCTTATTAGGACCTCTCACCTAACCTAAACATGATTACAGTTAAACGACTTTACTGAGTCTCTTAACATATTAATATAATCTCTACTACAATAAAGTACAAAAAGGTCTTTATTTGCTTGTTATTTCGACATTTTGTGAAGAATATATGCACGTTTCCGACGAGATGGTGTGAAGAAGCAAGAATGATAGAAAACAAATAGAAAAGATGGAAAACATAGTACCAAAAGAAGAAGAAATGATGGTGGCAAGTTCAGAAAGAACAAGATGAAAAGTCATTCAAAACTGTGAGTGACAAGAAATTGGAAGAATATCGGAGGCCGTCAAAAGAATGAGTGGTAGATTTCAAAGATATTTGAACGCGAGAACAAGAAAATTAGTAGTGAATCTACTAATAAAACTATAGATGAACTCACACGTCTTCTATTCAAGATTACGTGTAGGCTTTCCTGATATTTTTTCAATTTTATACAACACTTATAAACCAACCGGCTGTGGACTACTGAGTGACTGAAGCGATAGGCAGTTATTTTGTAGTACCCAACTCTCTCTTTCTCACAACGTCAATTATGACGTTCGCGTGGATCTTAATTGCGTCGAGATATGCGATCGCCAGACTCTGATAAAAGGAAAGGGCCATTTGCAGGAGGATTCTCCGCTGGGAGCGCTTCTACCCTTCGTGGCAATGTGTTGCCGTGAGAGGGTTTTTCCCGCTTCGAATTAATGAGGGGTCAATTCGTGACCAGGACGGTAGAACAAATTAAAGCTAATGTTTTTAAGATTCCCAGAACCCCAGTTCTACTTCCGCATAGGAAACCCAGAAAGAAATTCAAATTTCAGTTCTCCGTTCTTACCCGCGAGTTGACGACATCGTCCTTGACACTTCACCTTAGACAAGGACTTTCAATTTATTTCTTTGCATTATTTGCAACGCCACGAATACAACACAACAAGTGTACCGTACCAACAACGAGGAACCGCCTCTCCGAAGCCTCTACATGTACCACAACACCACACTACTGCGCTAACTACGGATTTACACAAATTTTTGCGTTCGCTTTCTAGCAAGACGCAACACAACTAGTCATAACGGGACCTCGAGAGTGACTGTAGAAGGTTTCACCACACCGCCAATAATCCCAAACAGAACAGCTTTTAGGCCTCCTGAACTTTTAGGTAGATGATACGATCTGCGACTGTCGCATCATGTGGTCATAGCTTTCATTTTTGTCAGTCCGAGACAGTTTTTGAACAATCTTATGGAGTATTGCTAGGATAAAATGTGTCTTAGGTTTATAACTGTCGTGCCACACCATGTGAACAATTCAATATTTCCATAGGTTTTGATGCATTTATTTAATCAACAACATAACAAAGAGATAGCTGCAACCAGTGAAGAAGCTGAAATTTCCACACAGACAAGCAATAAAAACTAAAATGAAAAGAAAATTGTTTATGGTAAAGATATTTGAAAAACCAGAAAGTGGAAGTAGATAGCACCTTTTTTGTATCATCGAAAGCTTATCTTGGCAGCATTGCTGCCTACTCTTCTGCTTGATGTTTTTCAACAATTTATATTCAATTCGTCTAGGAATATTTGGCACAGTTTACTTCGATTAGTCTTAATTCACGTTTTAAGTTGAAGTAAGTAGTCAGTATATTGAGAATATTTTATATGTTACGAATACTTATTGATAATATGAATGAATTTGTCCAAAAACCAAATTGAAACAAGCTTTTGTGATCGCATCAAAAATCGACATTATTCTCTACTTTCTATATCTATCGCTTTTTATTGTTTTTATTTTTCCTCAGTTTATTTTGCTTGTCTCTTCAGATTTCGACATGTGTAAATAAACCTTAGAGCTGTATGCCAGAACAAGAGCAAGTAGTCGTTTATGAAACCACCCTGCACTAGTAATAAAATAGATTTTGTATGCACCCAACGTTTTGCAAATTTCAACTAAATGCGAAAAATCTGCAAAACGTTTTGCATTCCATTTTTGGCATGTAGTTCTAGTTTGCACCTTGCATGTAACCTGTGTTTTGCTTGTGTTTGTGCTATGTTAGTTGGCTCCATGGACGCCCTTTGGGATACCCATGCTCATCGCCTTAGCGAGGCTGGCCTTATTCGCCATTCAGGTACTTAGATGTTATTCACAGACTGTATGTATACTACACACTCATTTTGCACTTTGCTTTTTATGTGTCTTGCTCAAATCGATTTGCTTTTATTTCTCTTTAGTGATACATAAATACACACATTCTTATTACGTAGATCTAATTGAGATAAATACTAATTAAATTATTAAACAACTTAGATACCAGCGTGTTGACCGAAGACACCGATAGTTTCATTATCGGAGATCGGGTTTGGGTTGGAGGAACAAAACCTGGGCAAATCGCTTATATTGGTGAAACTCAATTTGCTCCGGGAGAGTGGGCCGGAATTGCGTTAGATCAGCCTATAGGTAAGCACTTAAAAAAGGAAAACAACACTTAGAGAAAACAAAAAGGATTTATTAATGAGATATTCCGATTTTAAAGGACTTTCTCAATAAACCGTGAAATGAGCAAATTTGGCGTTGAATTTTATTACATAAACAAAAAGAGTGTTTTTCAATTTCGTTTCAATTCGTTGCAATCAAACTTTTGTAAATTAATTTTCAGGCAAGAACGACGGATCTGTTGGCGGTATTCGTTATTTTCAATGTGAACCTAAGCGTGGGGTGTTCTCGCGACTGACACGTTTAACTAGGGTACCATTAAATGGAGCAGACGAGTTTTCCTTCTCTTCGTCTTCGTTTTCCATTACTTCGACACCTGCTAACAATGGGGTTAGAAGAAGGGTTGGAAGCCCTTTGTCTCCTACTGGAAGCACCAGGAGCTTGAGAAAATCGCCCCCTTTAAGTAAGCCCAAATCGTTGTAAAATAATGTAAAACAAGAAAAATGCTTTGCTGCATGTGTAAATACGATCTTTTCGTTTAATTTAACCTGTAATGAATACTAAAAAACACACTGGGTTGAATGATTTGATCAGTTGTGAATGCGAATCTTGTAACGAAGTTCATTGGACCTAAAATGATGCAACAGAATTTCCGCGGCGAATTTGATTATCAGTTTCTGTTTTAATTTACGAGCAGGAATCTCATGTTTTACTGACTTTCTTTCCTTAAATTTTTAATTTATTGCTTTTAGTTATTTACAAATAATAAGAAGCTATTTTTCGTCTGGAATGTGATTAATGTGGGGGATTTAAACATTTGATATATAATAATGAAATTTTGTTTTCTTTTTATCTGCACAATAGAACGTAAAGAGGTACGTAGGTCCAACTCAATCAGAATTCACTATTAATCGATGTTTTTTCACTTTGCTAATTAATGTGTTCACAGTAAACACTTCCACTTTTAACTTTTTTGATGTAAGAATTAGTAAAAATGTAGAGGTAGTAGTGGATCTTTCAATACCAAGAGATAAATTTTGATCTTCATCAACCAGGTCTGTTAGATAGATATCATAATGTCAAGAGTTACTTCAGTGACTCAATACATATCATTTAATATTCGAAAATTGTTTCTAGCAACTAAAACAGTTCAGTGATCAGCAAATGCGAACTTGTTGTTTATTTTCCAAAATTGCCTGTGAAAATGTTTACTTGAAGCTATGCACCTGCATCTTTTAGATGTTAAAAGGCAAAACTGGGATCAGGTTTTTTTTGTCAGTTTACGAAAAATACAGCATAGATCCATTATTTGCTTTTGTTACTGAGAAGTTCACGTTTCATCAATATTTACTTCCCACATGTATTTGGATTCACCCTGCGTTGTTCTTCATTTTCTACATGTCTGATCAACGTCTGTCTTAGCCCCTCTTTCGAAAATGTGTTTTTCACCCTTAATGCACAAATTACTAAGTTTCTTCGATTTTAACGAAACATAAATTCTGTTTCCTGATACTGTACGAATTCTGTAACCTTAAGGCCCTAACTCTGAGAATCGTAGTTTTGAGATAGTTTTGGCTTCATTCATATAGGACATTTAAAAAAACTCAGTGTTGTTAATTTTTTAAGATACAGCCTTTTTGTTTTGCAGAGCAGTGTACCTCCAATGTGATAACATCAGAATTGAAATTCGTTTGTAATATCGTAAACAATGCTCTTTACTGTTAGTTCTCTGTTTCAGCTTTCACTTTTTTCGAAGATACCCCCTTTTAAGCTTCCTTTTTAAATTATTCTTGCTACAAATTGGAAAGTAATTAGTTTAAATTCATGACTTCCAGCAATAGAAGTCCTGAATAGAAACTTCATTTCTCGATCCAACTGTATTTCCAAAGTGTAATCTTTGAACCAATCAGCTCACTCAGAATATCCTGACCGTAATGTTTCCATCTTTGCTAGAAAGATCTAGAAATCCACAGTACAAGTCGTGATGCCGATTACTCTCTTGCCGCCATTTAAAAGTCAATGATAGAAACCTTTCTTCATGATGGTTAAATCAACTGAAAAACGTCATAATGCAAATTTTTGGAAGTCGTTTGAGTTGTATTATTTCATTAAGCAGCCTTCAATCATAACTGACATCGTGACACTTCCCGCCCTTCTGAAATATTGACCACCTCTATACCGACTTAGGCCGGATTGCACAAAGCTTTGTTAAATGCTTGATCAATTGATCAACCAATTGATTAACCAATCAGAAGTAGTGAAATATTCAGACTTATCCAATCAGATCGGCTAATCAATTGATCAACTTAACCAATGATCAAATTATTTTTGTGCAACCGAGCTTTAGTTCTCAATAGATTATCAAGGAAGAGCCTTGAAACAATTGAAAAGAAATTATAATAAGGTTTTGTTAATGTTTATTCGGGTCGACTATAGACCTGTGGTAAAAGAAAATTTCTTGGTGTTGACACGTCTTGGGAAAACCCTATTGTTGGTTTTTATAAAATCCGAAACGCCAGTTTAAGTCCTAGATTATTTGAGAAGAAAGGTTCGAAAACGCTTTCTCTCCAATCTTATTCACAGAATTTTGTCGTCAACTTCAAATTTCCACTTATTAGTAGTTTCAGATATCGTTAGACGGTATAGCCGAGAATTTCATATTGAAAAAAGATAGTCATGGATCTTATAGAAAAAGCACGAAAAGATCCGAATGGTCTTAATTAAGCATAAAAGTCGATCAAGCTTAAATCTGTAGGACATTTAATTGGTATTTTTTATAGGTTCATATACGCCTTTCTTCTTATGTTCCTTAAAACATTCTTGGAAACTCGTTGAAAAGCATTTTTGTTTTTGTCAGGATTTTTTTTTCCGTTTGGAGTATTCACGCCCAAAACGATTCTCTTACTGAGTCAGACCAGCGTTATTTACGTACGGAGTAAGGTGGTCGTTATTTTTATACTAAACCAAAGCGGTAAAGTTTCGTACTGTACCGTAGAAGGTAGCACGAGCCTCTGGAGTCGTTCAGGGTTCTGGAACCTGTCCGGCTTTTCGGCCCTGTCGGGTCGTTCGGGTCTCTTGAGTCATTCAGGGGTCTTGGGTCGTTCAGACCTACTGGCCCTGTCTGGCCGTTCGGGCCTCTTGAGTTGTCAGGGTCGTGTGATCTGTCCGGCTTCCCGCATCTGTCCACTTATTCGGGCCTATTTAGTCGTTCAGGGTTTTCGGGCCCCTAGGGTCGTTTGGGTTTCTGGAATCATTCAGGGTCTCGGACCGTTCGAGCTTCTCGAGTCGTTCAGTAGGCTCGGGCTGTTCGGACCTTCGGGCCTCTCGAACTTTTCTGGATCAAAAAGTTACTGGAAGCCTTGGAATTTAGGCCCGTGTTGATTGTTTCGGGCATTCGAAGGATTGCAAATCATAATGTTATATCAATTTCTTTTTATTCTAGAAACAGAACCTCGAAACACCTGAGACCAGATCATTTCAAAATTAACTGTACTTCCAATATAAATAAAATTTTTGAAGGTTAATACTATTTCAATAAGCAAACAAGAATTGACAAGAAGAAAATTGTCCAAAAGATATACTTTGCGGGCTACGTTCATGGCTAAAATGACGCTGATATCGAAATTTAAGATTAGTTGACGAACATACAACTATGCTTTAAAAATGACACTGACAAGTGTGTCCACACTCTTTCCATTAGAAAAATGACATAGTAATAAAACAATATCAAGTTGTTTCTGGAAAAGAAAAAACAAAAGTACATAAAAAATGTACCATGACAACACTGACGCATGCTTGATCGACTTGCTTTTGTTCCTATGGTATTTAAATAATTCCTGCTATTTACTGACTGTACTTTGTTATCTTGAGATTGATCGTTTTTCTTAGTAGCAAAGGTAAATAACTGGACTGTAGTAAACGATCTGATTTTTCCTAGTACATATTATCTCTGCGTGCTTTATTCTTGGAATTGTTCTGCTTGAGGTGGAAACAAAAGTCTACATACTTTATATCTTCTAATTTAGGGTTTCTCCTTGTTACTAAATGTCTACATACCTGTAGGATTGATCTTGGGATGCTTGTTATCTAGATATAGTAACTTTTTCTTGAAGAAGAATTTGCTAGCTGGATTGGTAGATTGGTAGATCTGGAGTCCCAATGATGCGAGTTAGATCCTCATAAAAAATGCAGTTCTCTGTATTCATAGGCACTTCTTTATATCAAAGTTTGTTTTACCTCTAATTAACGTTCCACACAACGTTAGAGGATAAAGTTTTTCGGTCTTTAAGATACTTTATATTTAGATTTCTAGTCTACACTTTTCAAAATACAATGCAAATTTTTAGTTCATTTTTAATAAATGGAAACTTATTTTGGTAGTAGTAGAAAGCTTATTTTTTAAGCTTTTGGAATATAAATATAATTTATCGGTATTGTTCCGATTATTTACAGAGTCACAACTTATTGTGGTTTCTGTACTTGTGACTTCAAAAACAGTAGCCCATGAAAAATATTTTTTAGTTAAAACAAAAGCTGCATGAAAAACAACTAATGAATATTTTTATTCTTTGTTCTTTGATTTGTAGTAAGAACTTTTGAAATAAAATTGTTCACTTGTTCTGTTGTTCAGCTCAAATAAAACAAATTTTTCATGACCTGCTGTTTTTACTACAATATGCTGTAGCTCGGTAATTAATCGGAATAATACCAACAAATCTTAAAGCATAAGCTTTCCAATAGTATGTAACAAGATAAAATTTAGTTTCTATTTAAAATAAATTTTATATCTCTGAAGGTCTAGACTTTAAAAACGTCAGTAAAGTATCTTAGTTATCTCCGACAACGGAGAAGCTTTCTTCTTTGTGATAATAGAATTGTATCTAAGTTACTGTCTTGTTATTTGTTAGTTGCTTGGTTTGTATAGTGAGATAGATCTTGAGAATTGTCCTCACGCGCTTGAAAGGCAATGTAGAACTTTACCATTGCTCTTGGAGTTTTGACTAGATTTTGGTCTCATGACTTTCCTTTAGAAGATCCGACAGGTATACATATAATCTGAAAGTAGTGGTTATATGATATTTGATGTAGCAGATTTGCAGGTTACTGATGATAATAGCTGAACTTGAATGATTGATATGAACTCTCGTGAAGTTAGAGGAATTTAAGGTGAATATTTTGCCATAGCTCAAAAATTACTAAAATTACTAATCTCTGATTTTAATCTGATATCTTTTGAAATGATGCTTTCTTATAGGAATTGTCATCTGTATCTTAAGAACTGAATTAGTACAATTAACAGAAGAAGATTCGGTTTCATTATTTTATCCTTTGTGAAACCTACTAATTTTTCCAATACAGTAGGCTGTCTTCTGTCTAACACAAATATAACACTTTAAGAAAGTTTGTTTTTCTGAACTAATATAACTGTTTTGACAAAATATCGAAATGTTTGCACTGCAGCAAAGACGGTTTAGTCCACACAAATCATTTTGAATATATTTCATTAGGCACTTCAAACACAAGCTTGTCCTCTTCAATAGCCCACATAGTAGATTTCAAAGTGGGCGATCGCGTTATCATCAAGTCAAGCCAAGGTTCCAAAATCGGTACCCTCCGTTATATGGGTACCGCCGATTTCGCTGCAGGAGAATGGTGCGGCGTTGAACTCGACGAGCCCAGAGGTAAAAATGACGGATCCGTCGAAGGCAAAAGGTGTCCTCTCTTTCTATAGTATAGTTCTGTTTCTCGTTTTTTATGACATTAATTAACTTTTAGATATTTCGAATGCCGTCCTCATTTTGGCCTATTCGCTCCAATAACTAAAGTTAGCAAATCCCCATTAAAATACAAACCAGGAAATTGCGTTATACATTCGGGTGCTGGTCTTCCACCGTCGGGAATAAAAAGGGCTGGATCTAAGGAGTCAATGACGTCTATGACGTCGTCGTTGGCCAGTGCCACGTCTGGTGCACGAAGGGTAAGACTTGGGGTGAATTCTTTAACGCCACAGGTAGGTGTGATTGTTGATTATGGTTGATGAGTTGTTCAAAAGTATTTAAAATGAAACTTTTGAATCAACTTTTTTTTATGACATTTAAATGTAGACAAAAGACGTATTATTTGAGAAAAAGCAACACCAGCCAATGATAAGATAATTGAACAGATAAGTGGTTGTTCTGCATGGTAGATTCTGTTGCCAGTAATCTGCTAGTATTTATGGATTGTCATTGATTGATAAACTTGCATGGATTATTGTATACTCTGCTATTGTCTAATTATTATAATCACTAATTGTATTTTTGGTTTGTCATAATATTTGAAAAGAATAAATGATAGGAAAAAAGAGGTGTATAATAAACAATGAGCTCAAGGTTAACTGTGTTTGATACAAGGAGAGTTTTAAAATAGGCCCAAGTTAGTCTTTTATTGGGAATTGATTGGGAACCTTTGCAGGTCATTGTTATTGCAAGAAAAGGAGAAAAAAATCTGATATGAATAGAATGTATAAAAAATTGAGTAAATAATATTAAATTTGGTAGCTGTTGGTATGAAAATGATTACTTTTTGTTTTCAATTGTATAAATCAATATTTTAAATGGTATTAATTAATTTTTGGGCTGAAATTTACAACACGAAGGGCAAAAATCCATGGTGATCTCAATGTTAAATCAAGCTGCAAATTTTTCTCGCCAAGAAATTTGCATAACATATTCTCAAGCTAAATGAAGCAAAAAAGGAGAGTATAAAGTAATTTAAATGTTTACAACCAGCATGCCTTAATCTAATACCAATAATTCGATTTATGTTGAAAATCGTATTAATGGTTTTTCTATTATACCACACAAACATTTGTTAGGAATGGGTGTAATAATACAATGTGATGTACTTTTGGCGTTGGTTAAAACGTGCGTGGTTGTAATATTGTTATGATATCTTTGAATTTACGATCTTCTTTTGTATGTTTTTTTAATTTTTTTTTATTTAGACTTGTATTTCATGATGTGGTTTTATATATTTTAAAGTAAAAAATTATTCATTTTGCGGAATGTAAGCCTTAATAAGCAAAGAAGGTTCAAGATTTAAGTGTGATTTGTTACTATAATAATTTTATTGCTGTTGCCATTACTTTTTATCGTATACAAATAATTTTTGTATTTGTAAACATTGAGTAATTGATAAAAAGCTTTTATGATCCCCTTGTTATTAACTATTATCTAAAACATGCCAACTCTGTCATTGTAAGATTTCATTTTAAAATAATTAATTTGAAAACTTTAATGCAATAAATTTTGCTCTTGTTAAAAGCCGTCTGATAATGACCTCGCCTCCGGACTCGATTGATTATAAAAAGGAAGCTTCCAGCAATATACCCGAAATTCACATTTTAATAATGTTATGGACTATTTTACTATTGCCAATTTGGTTAAGATTCCCGAATGATCTTTGATACATCTGAAATTTTTAATTTTCTTGTGAATTTGTTATTTTTGATGTTTCGTTATTCGTGCGAGAATAGCCCGTTGTATCGACTTGAAATTTCCACCATTGCAAAGGGAAGGATAATAAATAAAAAGTGTAGTACGCCCCGTTTTTTCCCGAAAAATCACTTAGGTAGGATAACGGAGACAAAAGTAGTGGGAGTTGGCCCCATAGGTGTGCGGTCGGGTAGTCGATACGAGCGTTGCGTTCTTATGGTGAGAGCTATACCAAGAGTTATCGTGCTGACTGGCGATTTTAAAAATATCTAAAAATCCATGAGCTTTATTTCAAAAACAAACTCATAAAATTGAGTCCATAAATCTGCAATTGGCTGGAGTAGTTTCCGAGATCCATATACCAAATATTGAAAAGAACTCACCATGTACATTCAAGGAAAAAATAATATTGGCCCCTAAATGAATTCTTGAGAACTTCATCACCCCGATGAAAACAGTTTTGAATGTCACGAGTAGATCTTGAACATTCTTGCATCTAGTGTTTGATGGTAATGATTTGTGTTGCATTTTCTTAACGGTTTTTGCTTAGAGTGTTTTTATTTACAATTAGATTCTTGAATGTTTGTATTTATTACTAACGTGTGGTTTGATTAACAGAAAGTAACTACTAAATCTCCAGCATCATCTGGATATCCTACAAGAACTGCTCTACAGGTAATTTATTAAAATGGATTTTTTAAAAAATCAACACGGCACCACTGCTGGCTTATGCAGCTTCATTGTCACTATTGAGTGAATTTAATTAATATTATTATTACCAATAACAATAAAAATTATTTTATTATTATTAATGAATTCACATTAAGTAGTTGTGTTGGCTATTTTATTATATTTTAGAGTTTATAATAGTTGAACTTAACGATCTGTTGTTGTTATATTTGTAATGCTTTAATTACTAGTGTTATATAATTTTTTTATTTTACGTGCAATTAATGTTTGTGTTAATTATTAATTTGAATAAAGTTATTTCAGTTATATTTCCTTTTTATCCTAATTTATCCTAACATTTTTTTAATCGTTGCTAAATGTAGTAAGTTAACACTCAATGAAAAAATGCATTGCTTGATGAATTTTTAAATATTTTTGGTTTGCTTGTGTGTGTTATTAGAAACGTTTGCATATTGTTTCACATTTTTTATATTCATTTTTCCAAAAGAAAATGTCATTGTGTGTGTAGGCAAATTATAGCTGTTTGCCTGAGAAAATAATTGAATTGTAATAGAGTGTATCATAAACGTACTTGAACTTTGATTAAACTTGAAACCGATTGAAACCCTCGCTTTGAAATTTTAATTGTTTGATAACGTATTTGCCCATAAGAAAAATTCTATTTCTTGAGCTTACCTTATAAGGAAAACCTCATTATGCGAAATCTATTTGAATTGTTTAATATAAATGTGATTAATTTGAAATTAAAAAAGTCAACCATTAATTTTATGATCTGAATGAGAGTATTTAAGACTTTTTGTTAAGAATAAAAGTGAGAATGAAAGAAAGAATCGAAAAGTAGGTCACATTCTATAATTAAACGTCTGTGTACTGTTAATTATGGTTAATAAAATTAATTTTATTGCTAAATAAATTTATATTACCTGAGAAGTTTACAGTTTTATCTGCAGTTTCGGGTATTTTTCTTTAAAACAAAGCCAATGTTAATTGTGAATAGCTATAATTTAAGATAATTACCCGTTTCTTGTAATAACAGAATTAGGAATATGTGAATATATGTATCATTGTTATCTTATTAAATTTATTTGTACTGATGAGTCTTAGCGGAATAAGAAACTGCTATTGCAAGAAATGGCTTTGGAAACGGCTACACACAGATTAATAAATCAGGTTTGATAGACTTTTTACATTTAACTGAAGATTAATAGGTGCTGTAAATCTAGACACCTCGAATAAAGTTTAAGTAATTCTCAAATTTGTCATAAGAGTCCAAACGTAAGATTTACTCGTACCTATTTTCATATGTAGTAGGTATACCAAGTGCTCGCTACATGTCAGTCTCTGGGGTTCATTTAGTAAGAAGGAGGTGAATCAAATTGTAGTAATATAATATGATTTTATGTGATTGGTTTGTCGCAAAGCTTTTGATTCAGTTCAGTTTAAAGATTAATATTAGGATCTAGATAGGATCTAAATTGAGCTTTATTTTGCTATTGCTGGAAAGCTTATATTTTAAGCTTTTTGAAAATATATAGCTTGACGGTGTTATTCAGATTAATTACCGAGTTGCAGCCTATCATAATTTCTCAAAACCTGACCATGAAAGAAATCTTTTTTTGAATACAACTGAACGAAAGAACAACAAAGAAAGGAACAACCGAAATTTAAAAACCACGTATAATGGCGTACACTTTATAACTGGAAGCACAAAAAAGTTGAATCGTAATTTCTCACGTACACCAAACACTGAGTCTGTAAGATTTGGGAAAAGTTTTTTTGGTAAATTAAATGTAGAATCCAAAAACGTCAAAACTGATTTTTCAGTGGCGTAGCGTGTTTTTTTCCCAGAAGTGTGATTACCCCTCTCTAAATTTCTAGCGATGCACAGTGCTATCTAGAGGGATTTAATTATTTTGATAGAAGTGTGTATCTGTTATAGGATTTATTGTAATGGTATGGTGGAAATAAGGTAACAGCATACTGTTCAACAGATTCCAATTATCTTGAATAAAGTTTTAATGTAGAAAGTAATATCTATATTTTTTTTCTAAATCTGTATATAAATTCCTAAATTAAACACACGACAAGCAAAATTGCATCAAATAATAGTTATATGAGAACCATTTACTAAGAGTCAAATAAAATTTAAAAAAATATTAATTAGAATCGCTAAAATCAATATTTTCTATTGAAATGTTGAAATGACAAGAAGGCATCTCTAGCAATTCAAACACTTCAGGAATAATTTTCCCATGTCTTGTCTTTGGAGGTGCACGTAAACTAGCAATGAGTGGATCAGAAGTTATTAATAATCTATGTAGTAAATCCGTATTTGTTTCTATTTTTGATGTTTTCCTAGTAAATAGTTCTCTATATTTTCTATTATTTTTATTCCTCGCCTCTTGCGCTTCTTCTCTTCCTATTGGAAGAATGCAAGAAGTCATTATTTGTTTTCCATGACATAGAATCTTATGAACAGTAACGGGCATTGAATACCAAAAATATTCTTTCAGATACAGATCGCGAGTCTTCTGTGTGTACTTTTCAAATTGATCTAGATTTATTGAAAACCCACAGTTTATACTTTCTAGTATGATACGGAAATGTTTAATAAGCTCTACATTAACTCCTGTGATTTCTGCCGACTTTTCTGCGTTTCTGAAAACTTTGCGAGCCGTGTTGCCATCATTTGTATTCCCTGATTGCTGTTTGGGCATATCTACTACAAGACCAAGCTGAGCTTTGGATTCATCTTAAACGTATTGTTTTTTTTCTGAATTACCTTGGTTTTATTTGCTGTACACGTACCTCGAGCTTGCCATGATTTGATTTTAAGCCTGTACGAAGTATGAAGCATACATTCCAAAAAAAACGTATCCAGGAATGAAGAGGTGACAACCCCATTGATAGCAAATTAGAGTTCACTTTTTTTTGTGAAATGATCTCTGGGTTATTCATTTCTCGGGGTCTAGCCCCACACAAGTAGCAAGTTTGGGAAGACAAACATGACGACACGGCATTACAAACTTTTCCGTCGACCATACAAAAAATCAACGTAGAGCTCACTTCCACTTCCATATCATCTACAGTTACTTTCGTTGCGCTAAGAGATCTAATACGATCTTGAACCGAGTTCACCTCACATGTAATTACTTATGTCGACTCTTTTAGGAACATAAACTTCATAGGTCGACAATACCATGTAGAAGAAGGTGCGGAATTTTGTGAAGCAACTTGTTTATGTTCATCACTATCAAAACACATCTGAACAGGCACCATGGAGAAACTAAATAAATTTTCGTCACTTCTATTTTCTTCGGAGAATTTTTGCTTGTTATGTGTTTTGTACAGCACCATCACAACCCCACTTTATAATTAACCTTTCTTGTAGTAAGGTTAAAGTCCTCAAAACATCTTGTACTACGCATAATCTTCGAAAACTAACGATTGCAATTCAGTTACGTCATCGTAATCCCTGTTGGATAACATGCCTTTTTGGCCTCTTTAACATTTAAATTTCGGATTAATATCCTTGACTTGTCGTATCACGTTATATCGACAAGTTGACAGATTAGCATCAACCATAATTGCAAGTGCGCGATCTGCAGATAAGGATTTCGGTTTCTGGAGGGAAGATATTCGAGCTTCTTTATAATAGTTCCTTGTTTAAGAGAAGCTGGGCAGAGCTCTCTTACAATTCTCGCGGAGTTCTTTTTTCGGCTTCGCGAAGTTTTATTTCAGTTGTGATTGACAACTCTTCGTTACTAGTTGTTTTTACCAAATTTCTGATTCTGCATTTTTTAGTTTTTAAACAGCAATCCTCAAAAGTTTTCTTGGGTCTTCCTGGTTTGCCACTTGCAACAGATTACTAAGGTCCAGGTAACGCCTGAATTACAAGAGTAAAAAACTGAATATATTGTTGAAGCCACGAAGAGTTGGATTTTAAAAATCGTTTTGTATGTTTACCACTTTTTTCCCATCTTTTTGTTTTCTTAAGGTTACCTTAATATCGTTAAGAACATCATTTGGTAATGTTAAGTCTCCTAATTCTTGCAGAGCATACGCAAAATTGTATATTTTTAATATTTTTATTCCAAATATTAAAAACAGTCAGCCGCGAGATGCGCGGGTTCATTCTGAAATTTTAAAAAAATATATATAAATCGCAAACATTCGCTGTAACATTTTTGTTGTTTTAGTATCCAATAAATTTATTTTACAAAAAGTATAAAATGAATTCTGTATAATGCCGTATAATAAACTAAAAACCTATTTCACCATTAATTATTACGAAACGGTGCAAGATTTTGTGCATATGTTTTCAAAATTCCATTGCATGAAATATAATGTATTTAGAAAAGTAAATATACGTAAGTCAAAATACTTGATACACAGCAGATATCTCAACACCACAACACAATTATAATTAGAAATCACGAAAACAGCTTACTCGTCGAACAAAATCAAAGAAACGAAGAGCATTTGCAGGGTGTACTTTTTTTACCTGTTCAGGAGGCGAACTTTAGGCCCTTATTTTACCGTTACGGGAGACTTCGGAGCAGAAATGGCAATATCCCGTTATAAAAGGGACATTCTTTTTCTTAGATAAAACTTTTATTTTGTAAAATATTATTGTTGAATTTTTAATAAAATCTCTCTAGATTCCTAAAATGTCACACTGTATGATGGTAAGATAGTCACTTGTGAAATATTGTAGGAAGGGTGGGTCTTTTGGAGTAACAACCAAGTCTTCTCTAAATAGCTCACATTGCTATGGAGATACTAGAGAAGAAAGAATTTTTTGTTGAACTTCTAACACCTTGTATTTTATTTTTTATCTAACAATGTAACATTAAAACTGAAACACCCTTAGAGACCATTAAAGTCTGTGACTTATTTAATAACGTTTTTCTAACACGTTCGGTCTCTTGCATTTTGGTTCCAGTTATGTATCCCCAGCCTCTTTAGATCTTCTACTACTTGATTGAGGCATCTGGATCTTAATCTTCCTTGTCCTCTTACCGTATATAATCTTCCTCTTTGTACCTCTTCAGGTGTTATTTCTTGTCATTCTCACCTAATTTGTTGTGATTTTATCATTCCTATAATATCCCTTTTATCCAGGCTTTCATAATTTAAATAGTCACTTTTTCTTGAATCCACGACCTGAAAACGCCGAAGAAGTGAGCCCTTGAGGCTTTTCCAAATTGCTATATTTTTTTCATCCTTTTTATTAAAAACGCCACAACTCTGTACTTTCAGTTCTGAGATTCTTTCCAGTTGCAAAATCCTTCTTGTGTTCATTATCTCCAATGGCGATTTTAATATCTCGCTGTGGCAGTCTGTCATACACTCTTCCCAAGTTTAATAAAAGTCGCCTTTCATTTCCTCTTCTCTGCCTTCCGTTGGTGCTTGAATGTTCATCAAAGTTTTCTTTATGGGGTTTTCTTGTTCTTCATACCAGTCATATTGAGTCTGGTTTATGATTAACTTTCTATATCTTTTTTTGTCTGTGCTGCTTCTAGCAGTGATCACCAACATTGTTTAGTCTGACAGTATTTTCCACGGTGACGGCCCTACCCTCTATTTGTTTCTTTTTGTTTTTAGAAATGACTAGCCAGGATGATTGCGATTTTCTACACGAGAAATCTGCTATGAGTTGATTGGCAATGACACTTCTAAACACGAGATGTGTCTTTGCCTTTTTCGCCTGTTGTCTAGTTACACTAGATTTATACAAGATATACGAGTTCACAATACTGGCATCAACAAGATATTAAATTGCTTTAGCCACCACTGTCGCGATTTCCAGGTTATACTATAACATGAATGGAGTTGATCGAAGAGACCCATATTTATGTTGTAATCATCAAGGCTTTTCGGGCATGCAGTCTGAACTCTGACACCTTCTTTAGCCATTCGATTCACCGTTGATCTTTCGACTGTCGAATGCATAGTGCTTGCAACTACTACGTACTTCTTGCCCCTTCCTTACTGTTATGTTAGAGGTTCCGACAGAGTCAGACTCTCCAGTATCTAAGCGTTTATCTGAAACTAACTTCTTCCTGGGAAATTTTTATCTGTTTGTTTTAACAGTGCCACATCCAAAGATTTTACGCTCTGAAAGCTTTGAAAGCAAAGAAAACGAGGTGAAGAAGTTGTCGAAATACGCGCAGCTAGCATACCTTCTTCGCCACCTTTTTTTTCCTTCATAAACAGAAAAGTTCAGTAGGTAACCTGTTTCAGAGCAAGCCAAAGCCCATATCTTGAATCCTCTTTTTATGGTCTTTTGTGGCATGTTCTGTTTCAGATGAGGTTTTCCCTTGAATGCTACCATGCTCTCGTATTTCCGATACCCTTGCAGAATGGAAATTTTGATCGGATGACCAACAAAACCGTAAACCTGTCAAAGAATTCAAACCCATGATGACCAATATTCCTATAAATGCATTCAATTCGTTTAATGATAAGTAAAGTGAAGTGCCCTTTTGACGGGCGTATCTATTAGATTCTGTTACAATTATATTGAGAAGATCTTCTCCAAATATGTTCAAAAAATCTTCAAGTGGTGATTCACTTACAGGAAGCTTAGGGCCAGGAGTTTCAGTAAAAGTGACTGCTTAAAAAAAATGTGGGGCAAATATGGGTTCTTGGTCCATTTGAATTAACCATCTTCATTTTGTAGTGGTTGAGGAGGATTAGTATTGGTGAACAGCTCGTCATCCTCATCTGACGAAGAAGCCATCGTTGCATTTTTGGGAAACTTTTTGTTTACTAGGAGTGGGGCCCTTAGGAAAATTATCATCTGCATCAGAGTCTCCTTCTATATCAGAGTTAAGTGCTTGTTCCTCACTTATGCCATCTATAAAATTGAAGACATCAACGGGATCCATATGTTCTAATTCTTTCAAATTTACTTTACTACGACCAGCTATATTGAATGAGCTGTAAAAAATGTACAGGTGGTATTTGGTTTTGTAATGAAAATTTATGTAAAAGAATTTTAGTAGCCGCATTTTATTTGAACAGTGCTTTTATATAATAATATTCTTCGGTGCTACATAATTAGAAGACAAGGACATACCTGACACATTAATACAGGCAATTGCATGATATTATCTATACAACACACAATAATAACTGAAATGTTTTATGTAATATTTTATGAAACCTTTTGGAATGCATAATAAATTTTACAATAAGTTACAATAATTTATGAAATTTACTGTAATTTTATGAAAATTCACAAAACATCTTTTACAAATTCCAACTGTCTCTTATTCTGACATAAGTGGGAACTTCATGTAATTTTATACTTTTTACAAAAACATTAAGCTTTGTATAAGTTACAATTTGTTACTTTTACTTGGAGCAACACATAAATGTACAGACTATATTACGTTTGACCGATAATTGAGGTTATGTTACAAATATTGAAATACCATCTTAGCGGGAACTTTGATCAAAATCTGAATAGCTGTATTAAAATCTACATATATAATTGTACTTACCCACGGTATTTCTAAAATTGGTAGCACAAAAAAGAGGAAACAATTGAATTTTCAGTTAACACTATTCGAACCGCATGAATCGTCTTGTTGTTTGGTATGATAAATGAGCAGCACAGTAGTGAAAAGCCAACCAACATAAGTTTTTATCATATCTCAGTTCATAAATGCATCATAAAAAACATCAGCTCGAATTTTAAGTTGCATTTCTTAATTAGTAAATCAAAAATTAAGATGACGTCATCAGAATATTAAATTTGCTTAATACTGCTTGAGTTAGTATTGATAACTTAAGATTTTGAAATTGTTTAAAGCAAGTAAAATCTTAGAAAGTCTTCAGTTACAAAAGCAACAACTTTTTTTAGTCTAGAATAATAAATTCAAACTGATTCAGGTTACTCAGACTTTTAAATAACTGCAAGGTAAATAGAAAATTGCACTTATAAAATCAGTGACATTCACTGTTTAATTAACAAACCACTAGCTGGTATGTACATAGTACAATTACAATTATTACCAAAAATTCTTGTTGCTCGCCACAAAGTTGTCGAAGACTTAATTGGAGACCGAATGTAATTAATTGCCTTAAAAGAGCCCCAGTGTACAAATGCCAATTTATCCTGTAGGACCACACCCATGGAGAATTCTGAACGTTGCGCAATTGAATGATTTCCAGCTTTGAGATTCTCAAAGATTTTGCCACTACCATTACCAAATTCGCTTTGAATCTTTAACTGTCTTTGTTTTGCAATATCTTTGTCACTTTCACTTCTTAGTTGCCATTTTTTCACCGGCAACTTGTAGGCAAGCTGCAGCAAAGCTTCAATTAATCTGATTCTGGCGTGCAATACAGATAAACCAAATTGCAAAGAATCTTGTTGTATCTCCTTTTTTATTGTCAAATTGTTAGTCTTCTGAAGTTGCTCCACAGATGTAACACTTCATAGTGGATGTGGTGTGAGTGGTAGCATTACACACTTTGGCGTCGATCATCGTGAGCATCATTATATGTTTAACACAAAAGTGTTTGTTATTTTGACTGACCTTTGTCGTTGTCAATAACTTAGTATTGCTTTCCACATAATTAATCTCTTCAGTTGTAATATCTGTGGTTTCTTTAACAAACCTTATTCGAATCCGTCGACTCTATCGTGGAGAAGAAGGGACTGGATTCTGCCAAATTATTCTTTTGTTTTCCGGGCCACAAGTTATTTGTAATGGGACAAAGAAACTTTGAAAGATATTCGCGTCAGAATCCGAGTCATTTTCTAATTTTTGCTTGAATTGCGCTTGCTGCGATCAATCGCATTCCCACTTTCATATCAAAATTAAATTGTTGCTGTCTTCTTTGTTTAAAGTTTGAAAAACTTCTGTCAGATGTAACAACAGACGTGAAACAGTAGGGTCTAACAATTCGATAATTCGCGTGTGGGACAGCAGTCTAGTTTTGCCTTTTGTAAAATAGAATAGCACGGGTATAACTTCTCATTATTTCATACTGTCTTCTGGAAAGCTTTTAATGGTGTAATTTGCTGTTTGTACCTGTAGGCTGCTAAAGTATGCTTTTCTATATCTAGTTGGCCGCCTGGGAGATGTTAAATCTTTGATGACATTAGCAGAGTCTGCCTTGCCTTCAACTCGTAATTTCACGAAGTACTTCAGTCTTTCGTCTCTTACTTCGCTCATTGGAATCAGAAAATGAATTCGTTCATCGACCCGATCAAGATTTTGCTGAGGGTATTTTCAATGTTCCTTGTAGCCACCTGCTATTGTTTTTTAGAAAGATATGTTCCTTGTAATATGAAACTGTCCTTCTGCGCTTAATTTTCGCTTTTACGTAAGACAGTTTGTGTTTAAAGTTTTTCTGTTGTTCTTCGGAATAAGCTTCAGATTTTAACAAAAAACATTCAGCATTCGACTTTTTGTTTATGTCCCCATCTTGATGACGCTGCATGAAATGCCTACGCGTCATAATTCTGACTCCGGATGGCCCTAAAATAAAATGAGAAAAATGATCTAAATAGTTACTTTCGATACAAGAGTGCCACTTTTTAGGCGCAAAACCAAAATTTTAAGCACGAGGTGCAGGCTGGATGCTGCAAAAAAAAGTTCGAGAGCCTGAAAAGTGACAGCACGCGAGTATCGAACAAAAGGTTTTGTATTTGTTTACACAATATGAGAAAAAATATTAATTTAGTGCAAATTTTGAGGTTAACGTGGACATATGTCAGGTTAAATACATAAACAGAAACGGTGTATTTAGTTATGTATATATACCAATTTTCCGGTTATGTATCTCACAAAACGAATCCAAAAGATGTTTTACGCATATTAGGTTTTAATATTGGGACCAGTATGTGGCAGTCGGGACCAAATTCTTGAAGTAATATTTAGAAGAATACTTTTTCTGTAAAATGTTATACAGTGCGTAAAAAAAGTAAGGCACAAATTCATGTATGGCGAAAAATTAATTCAAGTTAGAATTTTTAGATAATTATGCGATGAAAATGGAATTTTTACACGGGGCAACAAGAAATATGTAAAAAAGCTTATTATAAATATAATGATTTTAAAATAAACCAACCAAGGGAGATAACCAAGCTCCAGAAACTTCCAGCTTTTTAAGAGGGATGATTTAAATGGAAGAACAGTTTTAAATTAAATTAACTAATTATGCAGACTAGATCTCATATTCGTCTATAATTCCCTTTTTTGCCAATATTTATAAAGCAGGCCATGCTATTAGAATTTTGTTTTCGCATTTGATTTCAGGAAAAAAAGTAGTTCATGGTCACGAAAACACCTAATAGTAGTCACTGAAATATAACTGCGTTTGTGCAGTAGGAGCCTTTTCATGTGCAGTACTGGATAGAACAGCGTGTACGACGAAGACAGGTGGCCCCTTCACTTCGTTTCTTTGTCAATAAAAAGTCATTACTACTTTTTCCCCCCTTTTTTTTTCTAAAATTCCTGGAGTAGTTTTGAAATTCTCTTCCTTAAGGAATTTATTCCTAACAAGCAGGAGGCTAATGTCAAAATAATTTGTACATAAGAAAAAGTAGCAGGAAGATTAGGGTGACAATATTTTTCCGACTTTTTTTTTTTAAAGTTCACACGAAAAAGTGTTAATTTGATGCATTTGAAAAGTTCTCTCCAAGTATCAACTCTTTTAAAAGCTTTTAAGAGGTCGCTCAAGAATTTTAAAAGTTTCAAAAAACAAAAGAAATCAATTTTTCTTTTTTTAGTTCTTCAGTTTCTCACTAATTCAATCTTTTTTATATAGGTTGTAAAGAAACATACTAAAATTTGAAGTCAAAATATTAATATTTAGAGGTCGCTCAATAATTTTAAAAATAAATTTCTATAAACTTTTAATGGTTTTGAGCGACCTTTAAATATTAATATTAAGACTTTATTTCATTATAACTACTATTTTATAGTGCAATTAATTAATTTTAATCATGAGCATTATTGAAATTGAGAACTATGATAAAAGACAAATAGTTACAATTAATATTAATATATCAAGGTCACTCAAAACCATTAAAAGTTCATTAAAATTTATTTTTAAAATTATTGAGCGACCTTTAAATATTAATATTTTGACTTCAAGTTTTAGTATGTTTCTCTACAACCTACATAAGAAAGATTGAATTAGTGAGAAACTGAAGAACTAAAAAAAGAAAAATTGATTTCTTTTGTTTTTTGAAACTTTTAAAATTCTTGAGCGAACTCTCAAAAACCAGTTGATACTTGGAGAGAACTCTTCAAATGCATCAAATTAACATTTTTTCGTGTGAGCTTTAAAGAAAAAAAAGTCGGAACAATATTGTCACCCTAAGGAAGATGTTAGTTTTGTAAAATAGAATATTATTAATAATTGTTTGTTGTTGAATTAATGAGATCTCGAAGAATCTAATTTCAGTCAAATAGACTATAGAATGTTCTGTTCTGTTTGAAATATAATAGCCATTTATATAACAAGAGTATAAAGTGACACTTTTTGAACGAGGCACTCGTACCATAAACTTCCTACTCGTGAAAAACCACACTTGACTTTAAAATCATTAGTGCGATCCTGAATTCATTATAACATCGATGCTATTTTATAACATCGATACGTTAAATTTATTGCAAATGTTAACTTTTGACATTGATAACGAATTGAAAAGTACCAACTTTACAGGCGGACGTGCAAAAAATGTTTTATAATTAATTTGATATAAATTAAAGTAGGCAGTTAACATACAAAAAGAGAAAATCATTGCTTCTAATTAACAATAATCTAATTATTAACAACTAATTATCAAGTTTTTCGGACGATAAATTAACCCATTCGTTACTCCTTTCATTGCTGAATAATCAATACCAGCTCAAAAATAAAATATTATTTACATCTATTGTTAAAAATATTTGTTGTAAAATCAATTCGATTAAAAATAAGCAGCTACGTAATAAAAGTAATTGCTATTGTTTCTTTCCTTTATTTAAAGCAATAGTGAATAGATTAAAAACACCAAGAGTTCATGCTTTTAATACTCTCTTGTCTTTTGTCTTTATGGGAAATAAGAATTTTCTGCATCAGAGCTTTCTATGATGATTCTGTTTTTTTTTTGATTTGCTCAGCTTCATTTTATATTTCATGGCAAAAATATTTTCTACTGAATGCTACTATTCAATGGTATTATGGTATTTTTGTTAGAAAATCAAAGAAGCTAAATTGACCAAAAAAGAACGGAATCGGAATTCTAATAAAATAATAACAAATACCTGATAACAGTTAGTACATTTATAGACACAAAAGAATGTTTGGAAAAATAACTAAGAAATAAAATAAATTTGACTGATTTATTTCAATTAGAAGAAGTGTAGATTTTGATTTTTCTTTTTGTTTATGTCGAGAATCTTTGAAATAAGCCTTCCACATTTGTTGTTCTTTTGTTCCGATATTGTTTCCAAAAAAAAGATTGTCCATGACCTATTGTTTTTGAACTGACAAGCATAGAAACTATAACAGACTCGCTAATTAATCGAAATATCACCAACAAACTACAATATGTTCGAAAAGTCTCAAAAATAGGTTTTCTAGTAGTACCAGAATAAAGGACAGTCTCCACTTAAAAAGATAAAAATTTGCTTTGGATCTTGAAAAGGGGTTTTGGTAAAAGTGTAAATCCTCGAGCTGCTACAAATCGAGAAACTTTTCCTCTAAAATTTTGTCTCCTTTTTGGAATTAATCTGGTTACAGGCCGTTGCTGAAATCAGAAAATCAAACGAACTTTATAAAACAAAAGCTATTGAGCTTTTTTTTTGTTTTCGCCAGTATCTTGAAAAGTTAAGCTAATAAAGTGCAATCGGTTTTCTTGAGATCCCTATTTAAAGCCATCGAATTTGGGACACCCTGTACGTAAGTCAACTTGAAAGAATCTTTCCTTGTTTTTCTTCAGGCTCTGTTTTCTCATTGTTTTGTGTTGAATTCTAATAGCAAGAGGCCAACATCATGAATATGATAATAAAGATAAGCGGATACGTCCTATGCTAACATCTCGGATGGTAGAGAGATCACGGTCGATGCGTTTGGCCTCCAGCCAATCAGTCTATTCCACTTCCCAAAGTTCTGCCTCCAACATAATACACATTCCATAAACGCTGGCGCCAGAAATTTAAAATATGATGTTGTACCGAGGTTTGGAATTAAATTTAATTACAAACAACTTTAAAGGGTAACTTAATAGATGTTGATGCGTATGATTTTAAGATTATCAGTACTAATTGGATTGAACGGTGAAGAGACGATATAAATTCATGAAGAATATAGAATGCATTTTGTTTTCAGGGTTTTGAAAAAACATTAGTTGTATACGTCACATTTCTGGGAAATGTAACGTCAAGCTCCGTCTACTATTTTTTTTTTCTATTATCTGTGTGCTAACATGACATAATTCACCTGGTAACAAAACAAAAAACAAGATATTGTATTCGGCGTTTCTTGTACACATAATAATTAATAACAATAATAAGTGTTTATGAAATGCTTTTAGTTTTTTAGTTGAATTTCCAATAATAGAAATGCCTAATAAAATTCTTGTAATTTGAAAAAACGATTTTTCAAGCAAAACAAAAGTTTACTAGTTTTACGCATGATTGGATGATTGAAAAAAATTATCGAGTGTATGTAATTGAATCATTTGAAGAAATAAAATAATTTTCAGCATGGTGATTGAATATAATTATAAAATAATCTGGAATTTTAAACATTTAAAACTGTCACATGATCAGAATGTTTCTCGACCTACATAATCCATAAACAACATGTAATCTAATTTTACATCACAATATGTGTAGATATTTAAAAATAGAAAACAAATCATATTTTGAAATTGATCCATCTATAGTGTTATTCGTGTGCCTTATTGATAATTAATTACTACAAGGAAAAAACACTTGTGTGCTAATTAGTTCTAAAAATACCACACGGTAATAGCTTTGGCTATGAAAAAAAGGAAGAATCTTAGCCTACAAGGATACATGGGAGTTTTCAAATCAAAACTGTTCATGAGAATCGCAAAGGCGTTGCAATTATCTCATGGAAAAAAAACTGTGGCAGTACAAGTACAAAAAAAATTAGGAGCTTGATTAAGCAAACTACTATAAAACGTTGTAGTAATTCGAGACTTAACAAACCACTGGAATCTAGGGTAAAAAATAAATTATAAACAGGAAATTGAACGTAAGTCATTGATCAAAACACGTGAATTTTTTTGATGATTTATAACGAGAAAAATAATTGTTTTGAAATGACAGCACCCTAACTGTTCTTTATTATCTTGATGGTCTGATAAGATACAGATACTATAACCTTTACACCCATCTTTGTAGAAATATGCAGGATGTTGTATTTAAGAATCGCACCAATCGCACTTTCTTTGCTTACTGCAAAAGCTAATTTTTTAAAAAGCGAGGTACGTACGAGATACGTTAAATTTGAAAGAAAACAAAATTAGCCAATAGAATATTTTAGTACAGCAAACAACTCTGTAATTTGCTAAATAACGATGTTATTGAAAAATCCCTCTTTGGTGGGGCACCCTGTATATAGACCCTTTTTGCAGGCGCTTTCTATAAAATTAACGGAAGAATATTGGAGGATTGTTAATAATAATTTAATTAATACCTTGGTTATCATCTAAAAAAGCCAATCTATTCAGAAATTTCTATAGTACATCATATTGTTTTGGGATCTTCCTAAAAACTACCAGGGGCGTGTGAAAATTTTCAAATTAAGCATTTAAAACAATTTTCATCCTTAAATAATATTCAAGTTATAATGCCACATTTTTTTCTTTGTTTCCAAAAAGTGAATTATGTTTATTTTTAAAGGTTAACACAGAATTGTTGATATAGTATTGAATGCCTTACTAAAGTGGTGGGTTTTTGGGAGTACCAGAAGAAAGCCAGTATAACTCGTGCGATTGGACGTAATTATCAGGAAAAGACTACACGTGGATGTTGTAAACGATCAGAATTGAAAATCCTGTAGTTGCTGCGTTTTGACTGTTAATCGAAAAAAAATTGTGACGATATTATAAGCAACTGCATCATCGCCTGCAATATTCTCTCATTTCTTGTCTCGTATTTTATTTTTTGTACATATTGACATTCTTGCTGAAACTGCAATTGTTGATTAATTGCTTGAAGATAAGAGTATTATTAATTTTCTAACTTTCGCAATGCGTACCTAAAAAATAGGCAGAACCATTTAAGCTTTTACTATTGTTATGGTCTGCAGATTGAATTTTTGATCCACTTCCTCATTGATATTAGCAAGCCCATTAATCAGCTTGTCAGGGTGAAGGTGTCAAAATATCTTTTTATTTATTTCACTCGCGTAGTAATTTAAAACTGAGACGTTAGTATGACATAAAAAATTCTGTCCTTCATCTCAGTAGAGTAATCTTGCTAAACTATTTCTTTCTAAATAGCTCGGTTGAATGCGTGTCCCTCTTGCATCATCTTCTGATATTTTTTGTGTTAATTTATGTTCTTTTCCGTATAACGCTACTTTGACGAGTTTCTCTTGATTTATTAATATTTCTCCCTTACAGATTGCCCTATAATGTATGTATGTGGTGCAGTGCCTTTAACGAAGTCTAGTATTTTCCTTTTCTTATCACTTCCGGGCAGGCCCGCTCCTAGCCAC
This sequence comes from Ignelater luminosus, assembly GCA_011009095.1. Lineage (NCBI taxonomy): Eukaryota > Metazoa > Arthropoda > Insecta > Coleoptera > Elateridae > Ignelater > Ignelater luminosus. Next base: position 158,324 of record VTPC01000793.1, read on the forward strand.
CTGAACGCCCGTGTGCAAAACCGACTATACCACCCCCGCCCCCATCCTCTGTCCCTGACTGGGCTTGTACAAAGTAAAGAAATACTTTACAAAGTCAAACCATTTATTATCGTTACATGTTTATGACGTAGAATTTTCAAATCAATGTTAATGTCAAACGCCCGGTCCTCACTCACTTACTGTACCAAATGAGGGTTCTTTGTGATTGTACCTACTTCTGTTAAGGTGGTTCGAAGCTGTAGATGTAGACGTTTCGCATCTTAATTCCGATAGATGCCAATAGATGACGTTGTTATGAGATAATTGACAAAACCAGTTGATTGTGATACAAAGTACCGACACCAAACAAAAAACGATCGCAAAATGAGATTAATAACGATTTTCTTTCCGTTAGAGGCGCTGTTGGTCTAGATTGTAAGTGTGAGGTTATTAAAACTTAAATTTTAGAAACATGTAATAAATAATGCGTTTTTGGAAACTTACCTTGTATTTTTGATCTGATCATGCAAATTACATGACAGACTTATCTGGATTAATCCAATTTATTCAAAAGCGGTTGCGCAACCACTACGAAATCTGTTTTACAGCAATTTATAAAAACGTAATTGTGAAAGTGATGAAGAAGACGACGAGGTAATAGAAAATATACACTTGCTCATACAAACTTTGCATACAATAAAGGATACGCAACAACAAGGCATTAAAAATGACCTTTTCCTAAGATTTAAATTTTAATAACCTCAAACTTATAAACTGACGTTTAAAGTTGTTAAATTTAATCGTGAACAACAGCGCCTCTAACGGAAAGAAAATCGTTATTGAGCTCAATTTGCGATCATCTTTTGTTTGGTGCCGGTACTTCGTCTCACAATCAACTGGCATTGTCGATTATCAAAGCCAGTTGATGTGATACCAAGTATCGACACCAATTTGTTTGCCGGAAATCATTGGCCTAATCAGTTAAAAACAATCCACATCGACGCATCATTCTTCACCACGACAATGCAAGTGCCCACACACACACACAAACTGTCGAGGTTTTAGCGAGTGAAAAAGTGAAATTGATGTCGCATTGTCCATATTCACCTGATCTCAACACCAAATGACTTCTTTCTGTTTCCGACAATCAAAAACAAGATGCGTGGTGATTGTTATTCTTCACCTGAAGTAGCCTTTGAGGCATTTAGGTAACTGGTTTCTGAGGTATACCAGCTTTAGATTGGAAAAAATGCTTCAAAAAAAATTGGTTCTAGCTTAAGTTAAAGGGATATTGATGCTAAGGGCGAATATTTTGAAAAACAGTAAAGCCATTCACTAAATTATATTTGTGTACTGATTAATGAGAATGTATGAATATGAGGAGATCGCCGTTTTTGCCGCCCACTTGAACGTGCCGCCCTTGTGCGGTGCACACCCTGCGCACCCGCTTACGGCGGGCCTGCTTTCGGGTTCAGTGTATCTGATCCAAGGATGATGTATCTAGTGTTAGAATAAGCTACATAATTGTCCCTGCCCTCGGATTTCCTCCCAAATCGTTTTAATATCTTTTTATGCAATTTCGGTTCTATAGAGTTTTACGTGTATGATTAGTTGGTTTTACTGTGTTATTCGTCTTAAGTTCGTTTAGCCTAAATTTATTTTGTAAGATCTGAACACTCTTGGTGTTTTATATATAAAGATTCTGCTACCATTGTAGTTACATTTTAATACTTGCTATGCGCAGTTAAGTATTGCATATTATAAGATATTTCTGCTTGAAATACTGTCTTGTGTAGGCCGAGACTTAACAGACGTCCTGTTTCCTGTGGTGTCTTGGAACCGTCTGTATAAAAGACCAGTTCGTTTAGCTTAACGTGACTTGGAACTCCTCCCCAATTTTTCTTCGACGACATAGAGAAAGTAAAGACTGTGTTGATACTTATATGTTATACTTATCCTGTCTGGTATCGCACTAAGTGTGGGATTTTATTTAATTCTTTGAAGATCTCTGTCAAGTTAATTTCAAGTTTTTGTGTCTCGCTTATTGCCTTCAACTTGATCACCAAGCGAAGTTTATCCTTAGCTTATTCTTACAATCATTTACCTGTGCTCTTGGGCACCAAATATTTAAATAAATCGTCTTGGGAAGTCAGCAGGTTGTACCAAATCTACACTTCTCATACATCGTATCCAAAGGCTTTTGTAGCTTTGTTTTGCTATTCTTTCCAGGTGGAGTTTGAAGATCAGTTTACTATCTAGAATCACTTCTAGATACTTGATCTCTCCCTCAACTTTGGAAGCCCCGAAGAAACTCTTTTTATTTCTCATCTCTTCTGATGAGTGATACCAGTGATGTCTTTGTTAGATCGATCGACAGACCCTCTCTTTTCACAGCCTTCCAACAAAGTTGAGATCTCTGCATCATTTCTGATACAATGCCTACAAACTTTCCTGAGCTCTATATACCATCTGCATAATCTATTGCGGTACACCCTATACCATTTAGTCCCTCTTTTTGAAATCAATCTTTACGAGGCACCACAAAAGAGCAGAAACCATTTTTTTCTTTTTGTTTCTTTTTTGTTTTCATGTTCTTATGCTTCTATTAATCTTTTTTTGAGATAATTATGCTTAGAAACACGTTGGACTTTCAAACAGCATATATATACCTGATACACGTTTTCGAGAGAACTGCCCACAAGAACATATTGGGTACTGCTTTCTGTCCCTTTTATTAAACTTTTCTTGCTGGGGGTACTTTAAGTTTCTTCCTCAAACTGGCCGCTTGCCCTTGTCAGACTGCATTAACTTTCTCAAGGAGGCTACGAGCAGAGACAGATTGGGTTCACCATCAAACAATCTTGTTCGGGCTTCTCTGTCTCTTAATCTTCTCAAGATGCACGGAGATTATGTCAGGCTTCGTCTTCAAACAAACCCCCTGCGATGGTTCTTCGTAGTCGAGCCTCTCATTTTTCAACCTTCTTGAAGAAACTACGCACAGGGTCACGTTGGGTTCACTATCAAAAGGCCGAGTTCCGTCCTCTAAATAACCTTCTCGAGAGAGAGCCATGCACAATGACATGTTAGGTTCAACTGTCAAACAGGCTATCTATGGTGACCTTTCTCTTAACCTTTTCGAGATGCACGGAGATTATGTCAGGCTTCATCCTCAAACAAACCCCCTGCGATGGTTTTTCGTAGTCGAGCCTCTCATTTTTCAACCTTCTTGAAGGAACTACGCACAGGGTCACGTTGAGTTCGCTATCAAAAGGTCGAGTTCCGTCCTCCAAATAACCTTCTCGAGAGAGAGCCATGCACAATGACACGTTAGGTTCAACTGTCAAACAGGCCATCTATGGTGACCTTGCTCGTACTCTGTCTTTCATTAGACTTTTTGAGATAGCTATGCAGAGAGAGACACACATTGGGCTTAACTATCAAATAGGCCACCTGGAAGTTTTTTTGGGAAAATTATGCCTATCTTCGTTTAGACTGCATTAATTTTCTCGATGGAGGTGTGCACATATGCTCATACCTTTGGCCTTCGTCCTCAGACCGACTACACGTTTTTTATGCTACATTGAGATTTTAACATTTGATATTATTGATGGTCTCATTAATAATATATTATGCTGAATGTGAATCGCGGGGAGTATAAGGCATAGATAAAACTCGACTTTCCACTTATCTTTATTAACACATTGGAGATCATTGAAACAAACAGATTTGATTTTAAAATTTGGACTTATTATTTCTACAGTAACTAGACCCTCCCTTTAGATTAATGAGAACCTGATACAAAACGATTTGAGTGTTTAACTCATCTACTTGGCCTGTTTGCATTAAGGTTCACATGGTTTGATTTTTTGTACAAAGAATTAGTATCAGGACTAGCATGTACAAAACTACTTTGATTTGATATTGATCTCAGACTGACTATTATTATTATTAATATATAAAAGGGACTTTTTGAAAGTTCGAACAGATAGATGGTTCTGCTGAACTATTTGATTGAAGAGCGTACGAAAATGTCTATATTAGCTTTATTTTCCAGGTTGAGCAATAATTCTTAAATTCTGCACAATTGTATGGCGGATTATATTGACATATACTAATACTTTGAGGACCTTGATACAGAATCTTTAAAACAGTCAACTGTATAGTTTGTTAGTATTATTTCAATTAATTGCCGAGTTAGTCTACTGTATGTGTTCATCAGTTCAAAAACAGTAGACCATGAAAATCTCTTTTTCTGTAGAAACAAAAACTGACCAAAAGAACAACAAATAAACAAGTTGTATTTGAAATATTCTTCAGGTAATAAAAAAATAAAATCAAAATCTAGGCGGCTTTAATTTAAAAACCACGGCAGTTTAACATCTTTGATGTTTTTCTTTTGTTTTGTTTGTTTTGAGTTGGCTTATGAATAAATAAAGAAATTGAAATATAAAAGAATTATGAAACTCTTGCCTTTATTCTGCAATCTTTTGCGTTTGTTTTGTTTCTGCATTCCTTCACCTTCAAGATGTTAACTATTAACTCCTTTTCTGTTACGTTCTTACATTTTATAAATAATATTGTAGTTAAAATTCAAAATCGTTTGTTTTTACGCATACCTTGAATCATCCAAAGTTTTCATGTTTTATTGCTTTTTAGTTTTTGTGTTCCATGCTCTTTTATTCTTTTCGTTTTTGTTATGATATATCATTTTTATCTTGACGTTAATATGAAAACAGATTGTGAAATTGGAACGTCTTTGTTAGAATTTTATTCTTATCTTCATTAAAGTTCTGTTTTGGTGTTCTGATTTGTCAAGAAATATTGTTGTCGTTGTGGAAGTACACTGTACATTCCAGTGCGTTTTCTTCTTCATTGTTCAAGAGATGCAAAGGTTACTGTTATGATAAAAAGTGAATATTGGAATAATTCTACGCTAAATTGAGCACGGATTGCTGCAGGAAGGTCACTGCACACAATAGAAGTGATATTGCAGTAATGTCGCTAAGGAGTTTTGAAGAAGCTTCAGTATGGTGTTGGTACAACGGCCTACAGTCAAATATAAAGTAATAACTACCGGTAATAATAAACCCACTCTTATAGCAAGTTATCTAAAAGTAAATCCATTAATACGCAGAGGGCGATATTCAAACCATTATCGGCACACGCATGTTTCAAAATAGTTTATGGAAAAATTGTTACCTGTCCCTTTTTTCCTAGTTGGTTCTATCGCTTTTTCCGTTATTAGATGTTTTGTAAATTCAAACAAGCCATTTAGTGATACTTAAATCTTAAGATTGGAGTGAATTTCGCGAATGTGTCGTGAAAGGGTGCGGGTGGATAGAAGATTAATGGATGGAATGTCGTAACAATAATAAAGTAGTTTAATTTGAAAAAAGGTTGACAAACCAAATTTTATTTCTTTTCGTTAAAATTAACTCGTTTTTTCTTCTTTTGCAATAGTTTGTGGAAATTTTCTTGGTTATGTTATTATGTAAATCACATGATGATTAAGTACACAAATTCAGTGTTACAAATTTAAACTACATTGTTCCCTGACTTGCGTGGTAATACATTTTAGTGAATTAATTTATGGCGGTGGGTGGACAAAAGAGTCATTATACTAAAGGTATACATAAGCTATACAGCGTGTGAAAATATATACACATTCTTATTCATTTTATTAACGCTTTTATATAAAAATTTGTTTATTAATAAAAATGTAATATTCCAGATTATAGTTTGGAAGCTTAAAATTAGAAGAGAATGAGGCAATGATTTGCATATCTTTAAAAAAATAGAAACGTTGATATTTTTGCTATAAAAATGAATCTTCACCTATTAACCGAAGGTGTATGATTTCTGCCAACGCAGAACAGTGTCAGATTTGCAGTTCAGAGAATGCTTTTAAAATATCAGTAATTTGATTCAATCAAATTTCGGTGGACTTAATTTAAAATTTAATTAGTTCACGTTATAAGTCGCAAGTGTGGGATTAGCAATTGATTATTTTTTCATATTCCATATTCTTGGTTAAAAACATTCATTTGATGGTTAATATAAAAGCAATTGCAGTTTCGTGTTGCAATTAAAAACTACAATGTCTTAATATTCGACTTCCGACTTTTCGGTTTAACGTAAACGATTCATTTTTAAAAGTATTGAAATATATGAAATTATCATCAAGTTAAAATAAGAAATCGGTGGTTTAATTTGTTTTTATTATGTTGCTAATAATAAGTTTTATCTAGTATAATATGTAATAATAAATATTGCATACAATAATAATTGTTTTTATTGCTGGTTACTGATCCAATAAAAATATTGTTTACTCTTGATGGATTTCATTAATAAAAATGCCCATTATGCATGGCAATTATTTATTATGTGCGCATTAATTTTTGTGAATTTATAAAAATAAATTAAAGTGCGAAAGTGATAAATTATTTTGATGGTTTTGTGCCTCATCAGCACGTAATTACAAAAATTAATTTGCAATAAAATAGGATTATTTACATATTCGAATTGGCTTCATCTTTGTATCAAAAGGAAAATTAACTAAATGCATCAAATGGCCAACAATCAATACAGTAGTTAAAATCGTAACGGAACCAAACGATTTTAAATTGCGGTACGTTTAGAAAATAATGAAGAAACAACACGAACGACCTTTTACAGCAGACTTACACTTAGATTAAATTTAATATGGCGACAAGAGAAGCGAATTTGCTTCGACATGTTTTATACACATCCTTGCTTACATTCTTTCTTATATTATCCTGTTGAGTGTTTTGCGTTTTTAAACCGTTTCTGCTTTATGGTTTCCTAAAGATTCATAAACAGGATATTACCTCTCCGACCGATTGTTTCCACTATCAACTCACCTACATAAAATACAGCACAATCGCTGGTATCTGGATTACTTAGGGAGCCTTCCTCGTACTATTTATCACTAATAAAGAACGTTTCATTTCTATAACATTTCCCATTTGGGATGGATATTTTTTAACAAGGAGAGAAATCACTCGATATGTCCACTTTTCATTATTCAGGACTTAATAATATAAGCAAACAACGGGATCACAAAAGTTAATCGAAAACTAATAGTTTTACGTCAGAATATTTTAGGGGCTGATTCCTATAAACATAGGTGCCCCAGAGCCCCGTTGAAGATTTGCGAAAAAATACTTTCGAATGGTTTATCCTATCAGATTCAAATTTGGTAAGGTGTTTCTCTCTTTTAGTGTAATCTACTTAGCGAGATTGAGCAAAATCCATATACAGGATGTTTGATTTTTTCGCACGCAACTTCGATGTTTTCTTAGTTATGGTCTGGTTTTTATTAGTGAAATTTTAAATTTTCGAAATACTTTTCTTATTTGTGTCAGTTTTTCTAAATCCAACCATTTTTGAATAAGATTATGTAGTTTTTATGTTTCAAGTGGCATGGCTTCACCGAAAATGGGCAACTGCGATGGTACTCAAAGTTGAATTTTCCGAAATATCCTAAACAAAACACGATCTAAGATCGTCCGAACACGGCTTATTACGTGCTGTTCACAACACGAAAATGTTCTGAAGATATCCCGCAAAAAGGTATGTCTTCATAAACGGCGGGACGGGGATGTGAAAAGACAAGCAAAGGTTGAAGGTCCATCTGATAATACTCGAATCTCGTTGCGATCGGTGAATGTTTGTTATGCTTCATCATTTTTCGAAAATGGACAGAATTAGCAATCGTCTCTTGTTTTTTACCGGGAAGGTTTTGCATGGGAAAAACGTAAAAGATGACGATCTCCTATTTCCGGTATCGAGAAAAACATTTTTAAGTTGGAGATTGTTCATTTTGTTGTGACCTCTAACAGCGATCCTAGAATTGGGGAATTTAAAACATCAGAAGGAATGACAGTGCTTTACTCAGGCACAAAAGAGGAGCACAGAGATGACGTATCTTTAATTTTGAACAAGTCATCTAAGAACAGTATGTTGAAATGGAACCCAATATCAGAGAGAATTTATTTCAGCGCGTTTTCGAACAAATGTAAGAAATGTGACCATCTTCCAGACAAAGAAAACGCATACCAGTGTTATACTTTACTAGATGAGCAACTGCAGAAGGTAAAGAGCAGATACATAATCATTGTCATGGGAGACTTAAATGAAATAGTAGGAAGGCAGAACGATGGTATTGAACAGGGTTGGGTGGCGTCAATGAAAACGGTGAGCTCTTTATTTATTTGTGTGCGGAGTATGATCTAGTGATTGGGGCAACGTTGTTCCCACACAGGGACTGCCATAAAGGCACCTACAGATCACATAACTCAGAACCAAATTGCAGTTTCCAGAAGCTTCCGCGGATCACTAAATGACCTAAGGAATAAAAGGGGAGCAGATGCCAGCAGTGACCACCATCTCGTCATAGCAAAGATCAAAACGAAGATTGCAGCTCCAAACAAGAAATTTGAGCAGTAAAGCAAGCAGTATGACATTGACAAGCCCAAGATCCCAGAGAAGTGGCAAGAATTTAAAATTGAACTAAGAAATCGCTTTGAACTTTTAGGAGCCACCTCGGACTCTTTGGAGGACAATTGGGAGGAAATTAAGGCCGTCTATAAGGACATCAGTGAGAGCATTCTTGGCTTCAAAAGTCGTACGAAAAAGGGGTGGAAGTCTGAAAGGATGTGAGAACTCATTGGACACAGAAAACAGATGAAAGAGAGAATTAATAGCGGGAGGACGAGACAGCAAACTGCGGAGGCCCAAGCAGTGTACTCAGCAAAAGACGAAAGAAACTGGGTGGACGCACTCGCAAACAAAAGGGCAGAAGCCGCTGCTGGGGGAGATCTGAAGGTGTTGTATCAGATAACAAAGCAGTTAGCGAAAAAGAAATTTAGTGCTAGTAGACCAGTGAGAGACACTAACGGTAAGCTACTGACGTTGGAGCAGATGGGTAGAACACTTTGTTGGACTTCTCTGCAAAGATACTGGTGGAGCATCCGAAACTGTCCAGGGGATCCCAGACCCTAGCATCATACTGGAATCTCCGACATTAAACGGAATATAAGCAGCACTAAAGCGAACAAAGAATGGGAAGGCACTAGGCGCAGATAACATTCCCTCTGACCTCCTAAAAGCAGGAAAGTCAGTCTCCGCAGAAATGCTACTACCTCTATTTCAGAAGGTCTGGGAGGAGGATAAAATACCGGAAGAGTGGAAAGAAGAACTGGTGATTAAATTGCCAAAGAAAGGTGATCTTACAAATTGCAATAACTGGAGGGACATCACTTTTTTTATCATCGCCCTCAAGATTTGTTTTGCAGAATAATGTTAAAACGGGTAGTTTTAGTAGTGGACCAAAAATTGCGCAAGGAACAAGCTGACTTTAGGAAGAATCGAAGCTGCACAAATCTTATGAACACACTAAGAATAATAATTGAACAGAGTCTGAAGTGGGGCAATCTTTTGTACGCTACCTTTATCGATTATGAAAAGGCTTTTGACTCTGTTAAGCGCAGTTATATTTGGGACACTCTGCAGAGATATGGGATTCCACAAAAAATTAGAAATATAAGTAAAAGTCTCTATGAAGACTATCAGTGCAAAATACTACACAACGAAAAGAAATCAGAACCCATAAAGGTAACCAATAGAGTCATACTGTCACCTACTTTTTTCGTCCTTGTCCTCGACAGAGTTATGAGATCAGCGTTAGGGAAAAGGAAGGGAAGGATTGAATGGGGGTTAAGGGAGAGGTTGAAAGACCTGGACTTCGCACATGACATTTGTTTGAAAATCAACTTTAAAAAGACAAAAGAGATGAGGATCAACGCACAAAGTCCCAATAGATTAGTCCCAGCAGGTAGAAGAATTCACCTACCTTGAGAGCATGCTTTTGACGACAGGTGGAACAGAAGAAGACGTAAAGACCCGAATCCGTAAAGCGAACAGCGCTTTGTACAGTTGTACAAGCTATGGAAAGATAGAAATCTCTCAAAGAAGATGAAACTAAGAATTTTTAATACCAATTCTTTATGAATGTGAGACATGGAAAATGACTATGATGATTAAAAAGCAGCTTCAGGTCTTCGTTAATCGATGTTTGAGGAGAATCACGGGACTGTTCTGACCAAACAGAATTACGATAGAGGAACTGTGGCGGAGAGCCGAACAAGAGCCAATTGAGAGGCAAATAAAAGAGAGAAAGTGGAAGTGCATGGAACATACTTTGCGGAAACCAGATCAAGTAATTGAAAACGCCACGCTGGATTGAAATCTAAAATCTTTTATTATAAAACCTATAATGGTGAAAAACCTGACAAATTAAAAAACCATAGAAATGAAATAATAAAGGAAAGAAATCGTAAAATCTAATTTAAAAAGAAATTCGTCCATGTGGTGGGAAGTCTTGGAGAGATACTGTATATCCCTTTGCAAATTCGTTTCGGAAACATCGAAATGTTCTACATGATAAGTGTTTTTTAAAAACCTCATTTCTGCAATGGAATTTTTTTCTGTTACCTATGTGATCGAACCTATTGCTAAAATTACTGTAAGGACATCAATCGATATAAAAAGTTATTCCTACCTTCTACCTGGGCAGTATACCGTATTTTTTTCGTTCCACGCTTGTAACTTATGAAAGTATAAAAAGGTACACAATAAAAGGTGAATACACGTCATCTAAACTTATGAAACTCCCAAACAATTGGAAGAAACAAAAGAGGATATTGTAAATTATAATACGCAATATTTTCAAAGACAAAATTACAAACGAGTTTGTCAAAATACACCGTGTATGTATTCGTCTATAAGGAACAATTCAAAAAATTAAATGACCAAAATAAACCAAGTCTACAGTAACTGTATATTTCTTTTGTTTACTCTATGGGGCTGCGTGTTTTTACTACGAGAACATCCATTGTTTCTGAATTCAAAATGATTCTTTGTAAGTTCAATGCAGTCAGTTATTATGAACATTATACTCTAGTTTACAGCATTCAAACGTATTTATGGAGAGTGTTTACGAGTTCAACCTATTTAATGAAAAATGTAGCTTTATCCACGTATAATCAAATTCTTAATGGCAATTTCACAATGATTTCTTTAATTTTGAGCTTGATGATTTGTTTTATTTATGTGGTGCCTAATTGATTTTCCTACTTTACGGCTCATGCATAAAATTTATTGCGATAATCGAATAGTCATCATTCGGATCTGATCAATGCACGGTTTTATCTCACACATTTCAGCATCAAAATGCTTGATTGGATTTTGTAAACGTTTTAACTCTTCACAAACTTATCTGTTTTCGATTGGTATAAACTGCCTTCTTATATTGTGTTTTGCTGATTATATAAGAGTTTGGAAATTTACCTACAGTTTAACAATTGGAGATTATTACCTGAAATATAATAGGTTTACACGGTACAGGGTGTACCACAGTTGGCGGTATTAAATGGGTATCTCTGTTATTAGTGCACTTTTCAAGATAACTTCGCTGGTGAGGAAAATTTGATACCTTTTGTTTTTTGTAGTACTATAGCCTGAAGTTCATTTTTTTCTGATTTCAACAGTTGCTCGTAACTCGATTAGTAAAATGTCAGAGAAAAAGTTTCCCAGTTTTTGCTATCTGAGTAAAACCATCGAACATTTGCAAAATTTGTGTTTTTTCTTTCTTTTTAGTCAACTGTTTTTTCTGAATAGACTTATAGAAAAGAAGTCGTTTTGGGTCATTTGAGTTACTATAAACACATGTTTTTCTTTGAATTTTCGACACCTCTTGTATTTTTTGTGCTTCTCTATTGCCGCACAATCGCGATCTGAGGGCAGATGCATATGGCCAGGTACCATAAATCTATGTTCAATGGATTTGTACACGTTATTCCTTACCAAATGAAACCATAAAGCCATTATGGTCTAATTTTTATTTTGGCCTCCGCAGTTGTCTGTAAAGATAATAAAATTGTTATTTGGTGTTGATGGCGGGTTGGACCTTTCATATGCAGCTGGCAACTTTCGCATCTCCCCTTTTTCCTACATTCTCAGTTCATTAGACTGATCCTTATTTTCTAAAATCAAACTTTTTAATGCGGGAACCTCTTAAATTGTTATTTTTAGCAAAAAAATTAATTCTGTAAAAATTTCAAGTCGATATTTTAATTTTAACACGTGCCGCATTGAGATTGAACTTTATATAAATGCATTGTACACTGTACAGTATATACAATACATCACATGTACATGACATATAAGTACCTGCACTTACACTTAAGTTTTTTTGCCTGTATATAATATAAAGTCTCAATTAATTAATATATTAATATATTTATTTATTTATTTGTAAGGAACACTCATGGCTTTTCTCGTATGCTGCGGGTATTTTTTTCGGTAGTCTTGCACGACCTGAAACATCAATTAAGAAACTGATAATTACAAAACAAATATAAAAAAACTATGTCTTACTTGCAGAATAAACTACTTTTGATGCTCATTTTTAGTGAATGCTGTGTTAAACTCTTCCATCAATTTGACTCCCCTTTCAGCAGTATCATTCACAACATTTATTGAATTAAATGTTTCCTTTCCTTTGTTTTATTATGAGACCATTTATTGGCATCAGTTTGAATAAATGATGTGCTTATTTTAAAACGTTTAAATAAATTTAAAGACCTTTTGGTTATCAAGCTACATGGTAAATCTTTTTCCAAAAAGTCATTTAATTCATCATAGGGTAGTAAATATTTTTTCGGAGTTAAATCTTCATCTTCGACGTCTTCGATTTCTTTACTATTGATTAACTCCGCAACTTTTCAGTCATTAGTTGCTTTTCTTCAAGAGGTACATTGTCATCAAAAAGGGAAAAGAGAACTGGCTCATCTGCCAAGTACCAAAGGTGATTTACAAATTTTTGTAAGCAGGCGCCTGCAACTATAGCATCTTTTTCTTTATATTTATTTAAATTCTTCAATAGTAAGATATCATTCCATGGGGCTTCAGTGGTTTTATTTGCAGTAAACCATGGTTTTATGTAATTAACTACAATAAAACCACATATCCTATATAATGCTTTTTCCTCAACTCCTGTTATTGCGAATTCACTTCTTAGCAGCAAAAGTTTTGTAGAATAAATGGCTTTGGCCATCCATCGGGCCTGATGATATGCACCGAGTTTGCGTATTTTATTTCCTTTTGGAAGAGTTCCTCCCAAAAGGATCATTACCAGTTCTGAAAACCCTGTGTAGTCATTAAATCTGCCGGTATTGGAAGATGTTGTATCAAATACGAAAGCTCGAACTTTATCCACTAAACCCCATTTCTCCAAAGTGTTAAAAACAGCATTAGAAATTTCTTTGCGGCACGTGTTAAAATTAAAATATCGATTTGAAATTTTTACAGAACAATTTTTTTGCTCGAAATAACAATTTAAGAGGTTCCTGCTTAAAAAATTACCCAAAAAAAATTTTGTGTCAGATAAGGGCCAGTCTAATGTACATGTGTCCTTTGCCAGTTCTACCATCTTGGATTCCCAAATTATACATCCAGGCTTTTCGCAGTTAAAAAGCCTTACCGACTGTAAGATGTGGAAGGGGTAAAGCCTGTTTGTAAGTCGAATGATATTTATTTGTCTAGTTTGTATTTATTATTGCACAAGTATAAAAATGTAATGTTGTTATTTGTGGTCGTAGGTTGATTATTTTCCATAAAATGTTTTGCATAATTGGATTTCTCTGGATGTTTGTATCTGTAACAACGTACGTATTCTTTGTACCTAACATCAAAATGTCTAAGTGTTTGGCCAATGTGTACAGAGTTGCAGAATGAGCAGTTTAATTAATAGATTCCCTATTTCATGTAGGTAGATGATATTCTAGCATGTTGTGATCGTTCGTTTGAACTTGGTTACTAGATAATTTTCTAATCTAATCTACACCCGAAAATAGAATTTACGCTAGAAATAGAACAAAACAAACAATCAGCTGATAAATGCAAATTTATTGCCGATGCCATACTTTCTAGTAATTATAACATACAAATTATTGATGGGCACTTGCCCAGGGGCCAAGATCATTGGAATTGCGAACGATACGGCTGACACGTCATTCAATCGATCTGGATACTGCACATTCAAGAAATTAAAGAATGCGGATAAAGTAATGATAGGTTTAGATTCGTGTGCAGTTTAATGTAACAACTACTATTGCACCTCGAAAAATTGTAAAAATAGTGTAGAGCGCCCCCGGTGTTCGAGCGGTCCTACAATTGATAATCCTAAGGCTGAGGAACTGGGCAATGCTAAAAATCAAAATTAAAAAATTCCTTGTTATTAACCATGCAGCATGAGACAAAACAAACTGTTACGCAGCTTATATCAAAATTAAGGCAAAGCATTTTTATACTTCACCAATAGCAATTACAAACAAGTGCAATCTCGCATGTTTTGCATTGCATAACATGAATTGAATTATTAATGTGAGTTGCTACATTTAGGTATTGTCTTGAAAAATTGCTTGTTTTCTGTTGTTCCTCCACTGCTTTTACCTTCTATTGACAGTTCAATTTACAATAACCAATTAGAAATGCCTACATTCATCTGTTTTGTATCCGAAATATGCACCAAAACAATTGAAATGCGTTTATTTACTTAGTTAACGCGATTTAAATTCCTAACTAAAATGAAAATTTCTGTGCTGTAACTTTCGAGCAAGTAGGCCGATTTGAATGTTGTTTACACCAAAAGATTGGTCTCGCTTTCAAGATATTTTACCGGACATTAACAAAGCTATAGAGCTTTCTTTTTTTTGTTTTAGCAATTGTTGCCTAACAAATTTAATTCATTTGACAAAAATCAACCATTGTCATATGTTTGTTCGGCTACTCATATTCAACCATTCAAGCTCCTTCATCTTTTAGGAAACATGTTCCGTTTTTCCGATACCATAAGTAAGTCTAATGGACGAATTTTGTGACTTGAAGTAGATTTACTGTAGCGATCGTTACACAAGGACCATAAACTGCGTCACAACAGTTTAGTTGCGACAGTACCATGGAGTAGCACCACTTTTTTTTTAAGATCTCCATGTAAACAACTGCGATTAGGGAAGAGCATCATTAAATTACAACATGCCGTCTGTAGGACATCGATTAGAAGACCGGGACTGTTTACACTGTCCACGAAAGGGATAGTCACGTCATTGATAGAAAATACCATACATACGATTTTAGAAGGATTGTAAAGATTCGACGGATGAGAAAACCGTGTGTTGTGTTGAAAGAAAGTCCGTAAAAAAAGTTTAAATTGGCAATTTTCATTAGATTATTGAGTGCCCACAATTTTCAAAACTAATCTTAGATAAGGACCTACAACAGTTAGCTAGACATAATCTCGCTTTAAAAACAAAAATTCGTTTCAAGAAACAATTGCTAACTGCAGAAAATGTTTTAAACAAATCCTTGGCGCTATGTAGCTATATAGCAAATCGTTTTGTGGAATGAACACTGTTTGGGGATTTATGGAAGAATATTTTGTTTTCTCGATTGTTTTTATTCTTTGAACTATTTCTACAACAATACGCACTCCCGTACAGAAACACATTCCATACAAAACACTTCACCAACCTTTTCCTTAGATCTAAATCGACTTTACTTGTCATTACTCTCCATTTCTTTTTTTACCAATATGCCATTAACCATCTGACTGAGCGGTTTACTAACCACAAATCTGTGTTAAGTTCTCTGGCAAGACTGGTTCCAAAAAGATGTGTCGATCATGAAGCAAAAGATTTTGTTGAAGTTTTGTTGTTTGAAGTTGAAGAAATTTTTATGAAACAATTGTGTCAGATGACAATTCTAGTTTTCCAGGAGAATACGCTGTATGGTAAACTAAATGGCTAAGAAGTGAACAACGACCAGCCACGGCCATCCAGGCCCTTGAAAGCTGTGATCAAATATTGTTTCTTACAATAAATAAGCTGCTCAGGATACTGCTGACATTATTTGTACACCAGAGCGTAGCTTTTCAACATTGCGTCGAATAAAAGCATTATTTACGGAACACAATGTCTAATCAACGCCTTACTGGGATGGCACTTCTAGTATTTACCGGAATATTTATGTAGATCCTACAGCAGTTGTGCGAAGTATCACTGGCACCCACACGAACAGAAAAATGCTTTTTTAATATTGTTAAGTTTAATTGAATTTAAGTAAAATAAAAGACTTAGCTGGGTTGTTTGATCGATAATATAACTATAAGCTTAGAAATTAAAGCTTTCTAGTAGTACCAAAAGACAGGACAGCTTCTACTTAGAAAAATAAAAATTGCTTTGTATCTCGAAGAGTGTGAACTTTGCTAAAAATGTAAAGATCGAGAAACTTGTTTTTCTATTTTGCCGGATGGACATTTGTAAAATTTAAAATTAAAGAACAACACAAGGTTATCGAACATATTCATGATAAACTAGAAAGGTATCTTATTTCTCACCAATCAAATAATGTAATTGTTTGCAATATACCTGAGTAGTATATCGTAAACGCTAGTTGTTATTAGGTTTCTTAGTTGTTATTATATTTTTAATTAAATTATTCCAATTCAAGGTGTTCTTTCAGTTGGTTATTTAGTGTTTTCGTTTCCACTTTGGGAAATGTACAAAAAAAGATAATAAAAAGATTTAGATGAAACTTCGACACCTTGTATTTTGAAAAGTGTGCGTTTTCTGACATTTTCATTACGAGTATTCGTTTGATCTTTGCATTTATAGAGAATCACTTTCTATAAATACTATAATTTTAATTCAGTTCTTCAAATCTGAAATTCAAATTCCAATTACAACCTGCGTTTGCTGTGTTGCAACAGACACTCTGTATACATTCTTTGGATTCCACACTTGAACGGCGTAAGCTTGATTAACTTTTTAATTTGTAATTATTTTTTAAATCATTCCGTGAAACAATGTCAAGGCCATTTGTCTAAAATATTTAATTTAAGATGCCCCATATAGCGTATTACTTATTTATGTATTTATTGTATTACTATTGCAGGGCAATAAATTGTGTGTGGTATGAGTATATCACCTTGAAATATTGTGCTCGTAGTAAATAAATAAACAATGTGAATCTGACCCGAAGCCAGTGAAATTTAATTTGATTGATGCTTTAAAGCACCTAGAAGGCCCAAGCAAGTTATGATTTAATCAGAAATTAAATCAACTTATTATTATCGATGACCTATCGTAACAGAACACAATCTAAGGCCGCCAACTGTTTTAGATGGGTGTAATTTGAATTTAATTTAATCAACTTAGAATTTTTAATTATAACTGTATTCTTGTGAGGAACGGCCTTCGGTATAATAATCTTTATGTATTGTATATGTTTTTATAATAGGGAGATAACTTATATTTTTCCCATCATTTGGATCTCGCAAACCGTAAAGGATACGAAGTAGGCTGAAAATTAGAAGACTGTTGTCTATTTTGGAGGTTTCATTGGTGTTGTGCTGCTTTGAAAAAGACTTCTCGGTTTTTCTTAAAGTCCGGTTTTGCTAGAGCAAATTATAATAATGTAATTACCAGAAAATACTAAAAAAAGCGTTTCAAATAATCAGATACGGAACACAAAGAGTATTTTTGCGATTGTTTTTTATTTTTATACTAAGATGGAGTGCAATCGCAATTTTTTTGAAACGCCCACTTGAGTTTGATTCTTTTGTTTCAGGAACTGAATAAAAAATCATAGACTATGGTTAATTTTGAATTGATTATTATAACAGAAAAACGGCAGGCTGAAGATCACCTTGTCGGTGTTAAATAGATTTTATGCCACTTTATACTGGGTCACCAAGGCCATTTGTTTATTTGAAATTAAATTTTGACTAAATTCGGAATATGAATGCAATTTTCACCGAGGATGATATCAACTATCTCATTTTATGTAAATAAATGCAACGTGGAACTCTGAATGCTATGCTCTAGTTTTCGCTAATTTTTATTTCCATTTGACTCTTTTATAGTCATCTTGAGCAAAATATCGGTTCCGATTATTGTAGTTTAGTATCGACCAGTAATATCCCCAATAATGAATTGCTTATTTTCAGAAAGGTTTTTGTTTAAATTCCAAACATTTCTAAGCAACATCTTTGCCATCAGACTATTCAGGGCCCGCCTTAGACCCAGCAAGCAAAGTAGATTGGTTATTTATCGGAAATTCTGTGTTCTAGCATGACGTCAAAAAGACATCTAAATAACTGTAACATTTCGACGACGTCTTTCCAAACGTAGTGACCAGTAAATCACGTGAACTTGACGTCTCCCTGCTTGCCGGACGATTTCTCTCCGCACGAATAAAATTTGCAGGAAATCTGCTTAAAATATTTTGAAACGAGATCTCTGTTTTCTTTTAACTGCTCGACTTCGAACCATCGCAGATGGTCAGTTGAAAGGCGTAGCCAACCAGTGTTCGTAAGGTTGATGAAGGTTAATGGAGAACAAAGTTTGACATTTGGCCACCGTAGCAGTTGCAGTGTGTAACCTTACCCGCGTTCATAATTAGCGAAGAGGGCGAAGTTCAACACTGGGCAACCGCAAGTGGAATGTTGGTGGGCGTATCTCGTCCCGTGTTTGTTCATATTTAGCTCTTTGAACAAGGTTCATGGAGGGTCGACTCGTTTAAATACAATTACCTTTTTGAGAAGTTTAATGGAGAGACCGTGACTGTGGACGCAAGCGGCCGCATTCGTTTCTTCTATTCCAAGAGATGTAAACTAAAAGGAGAGCTTTAGCAATATCTTCTGTAAACATATTTTTGTATTTTCTTTCCAAATAACTGAGATATCCGCTTGATGTATTTTGTACTTTATACTCTAACGTGTTCTTCTTGCTCAAGTGCCTGCAGCCTCGAGTACCCAGCTTACAGTTAGAATAATAAAAAATATTTCATCCAAATTTTCTTCGCGAAACAATGCAATAAACTTCTGATCAACCGAAGTGGATATATTCCAATTAGAAGATTCTTTTTTTGATGAGTCCCTTTAAATCTCTGTATATCTAATTTTTCCAGATATACTTGTAGCTCCTTTATAGAATTTCAAGAGCGACGGATTTCTTTGCAGGAGTTCAACAATATTTGTACTGACAAGTCCGTATTTTGTTGCATCCTTTGCTTTAACAATTTAAAATAAATTCTGATAGGTCTGTTTGAAGTTTACTTCTGTGCCTCGAAAGGGTACGCAGGTTATGGAAACTGACAGGCCGGAAATCTGGATTATTGCACCTCACAAGACGTTTCAGTTTTATCTAGTCAACTAATTCAACAATTTTGACACATGTCACCATAATCAAACACTGTGTTGCTTTAGGAATGTTGCAAGGTTGTATTGAAATTCGATCTTTGGGTCTCTGCGAGAAAGTTACCTTAAGGATATCGAAGTTTTGGTTTATCAATTTGATTTAAGCGTGGTTACAGTAGGGGATTGTACACCCGTTTGTGGGTCTTACAGGTTAATTCATTTTTCTTTTTACCTATCTACAACCAGTAACTCTAGATCTCTACATTAGGAGAGTTGGTGACGGTGTGGTATGTGATTGGGATGTCTACATGCTGAACTTGTGGATCGATCTTGGTAAATGTCCCTTCTTATGAGCTAAAGTTAGAAGTTTGGTCACTAACTTCCAGGGTCAGTAGCAGAGGATAGCAAATAGTTTTGCCTTTACCTTGTTGAGCGATGCCGTTTCAGTGTATTTCTCTGACTTTTTCTTGCTTTTTTTTATTATGCGTTAATATAACTCAGCTAGAGCTAGTCGCGCGGCGTTATATCTACTTGTCCTGTCCACGTTTTAAAGATGCCGTTTGTTACCTTTTATATTTGCAACATTTAATTGTTTCATTAAGGAAGACATTGCAACCATACATATAAACCTTCCCTACTTAGAATCTAACCTTGAGAGACGCCTTATGAGTGCAGGAATCTGTATTGCATTCATATTTCATACTTTTCAGAGTATCTATCTACTGGAATAAATTTTCATGAATTTGATCACAAAAATAAAGAGCGCAAACATTGTTTAATTATGTGTCTATTATGAAACCAGAACAATAATATGCGAGATAATATTAATTTTTTTCCTTAGTAATCTATTTCGTGGGCGTATCCACTTGTGTGACAATGGTGTCTTTTTTAATTATTTAATTAATGGTGTGATAAGCATTTTTAAAATAATATAACTACTTAATTACACTTCATGCATATTAGATTTTCACAGGTGAGCAAAACGTAAGTAGGCGAAACAAGAGTTGTTAAATAATAAATATTCATCTCCAGTTTTCACGTAAGGATAATAAGTACATACTGTTATGAGGAAAATATTAATAGTTGCGGTAGTCTTTCAGGATAGTCACAGTTGTAAAAGCTTTAATCAAAGTCATACACAAAACTCAATGTTTTTTTTAACTCGGTAATTTAATTATGAATTTTCTCAACTATATAGTCATTTGTAAATTCAAAATGAGGACTTTTTTAGTTAGGAAAATTAAACAGAGCTTGTTTGATAATTACAGAAATAGTTAACAACAGACATTTATAGATTTTGATTTATGAAAGAATAATCTTTTAACTAAAAATAATTGGAATTTTTTTTTGCATAATTATTATATTTTAAATTTACGTCTATTTTAAGAAACAATATGCAACGTTTTCACATTTCCCACTCTCCGACTTTCCATTTCATGTAAAACCTAGGCATGCTAATTGAAATTTCGCAGGTTGATAAGCGTCCACTCCTACACGAGCTGTTCTTACAATGGGCTTCCCTATTTCAATTCAGTTATGATCTGGCCACTTAGGGTGACAGATCTTAAACTTTGCACGTTGTTCGCAACAATTTTTTCAAACACTTAATACATCTGCACACGTCTTTCAATATAAAATAAGAACAAGTGCTTCAGCTTAAGGTCTGCACTTCCTCGCCTTGATCCTTGCGAGGACGTTGTGTTCATAAAAATTTTGTAGTAATGTTGCGATAGCCAGTGGTGGTGCCGTGAAATGAGGACTTCTGGAGAACTCGTATTTCGAGTGTGTATGTTATTGTTGGGACAGGATGTGTTACGGGAAAAACAGCAGCATATCGAACAACTGTTGAAGGAAAGGGATTTGGAACGGGCCGAGGTTACCAGGGCGGCTAACCAAGCCGATGACGCCGAACAGAAGTTAACTACCCTTAGATCAGAATATGAACATGTAAGTCTCTTTTTCTGTTTTATTTCTAGATGATAAGGTTAGTTAGGAAAAGGGAGAATCTTGAATGAGTGCAAAAACTATTATTTTGTTGTTGCAGAATTTATTGAGTTTTTGCCTCAAAAAATTTCTGAGTCGAGAATTCATTGAATTTCAGAACTACTAGTTTTCGATCATTTTTTTGAAAAGTGCTAAACATAGAGTAAAATTGTTCTTATTTTATTTACATTTTCCAAATTGTGTTTAGTTTGGCAATCAAATCAGTGTTGCAAATTTCTAATTATAGCGTGACCATAAAAGTGCTGTTTTTGGATTGCCAAACATATGCACCACATTTTTTCCTTTGGCTATTTTTAGATCTTTAATTAGTCACTCACCATGATACAACAGAGTTTTGCATTCATGCAAGAGATTAGATTTTTGCAAAATCAAATTAAAATGAAAGAAAGTAGCGATTGTAGAACCAACAATTCTTGTTGCGAAATTTTTTAGTAAGACTATTAGGAATTAGACCGTAGAATAAAACAACAAAGTGAATAAAAAATGAAACTGATTATAAAGAACAATTGCAGATGTTTTTAGTTGGCTTAAATTTACTATCGATCGATTGTTTTGCGTGTTGTAAGTATCGCTTTAGTTTGTTATCGACAGGGAGCAAGCGAAATCATTCATCATTAATAGGGCGACTTTGTAAATAATTGTGATAATTGAGTTTAGCGTCCCGTCGATAAAACAAATATTGACGGTACGTGTAGGATATGTCAAAATTGATTCGGACGAAATGTGATAGATAAAACTAAATCATCTGTAATAAATGTTTCTGGCTTAAGCTTCCCAAATTTGTAATCCATAAATTATTCCTGGCGCAAGAATAAATTTTATTAGTTAATCTTTTGTGCGATTCTTCCAACTCAAAATACTTTCGAAAAGATGAAACGGTCTTGGGGCACATTTCCTATATCTTGTAGTATCCAATACAAGAATGTATAATAGAAGGAAACAAATCTGCCTTTGGGCTATGAACGTTTTTGCAAAGTCAACCGTTTGAAATTTTGTTAGTTTTCCAAAATTGTTGCATCATTTAAAAAAGGTTCTAACATAACAGAGCAAAATTGAAAATTATTGCAATTGAACCCTAATCATATAAAGATTTTTGAAGTTTTGATAGCGTAAAGCAAGTGAAGTCAACATTATCTATCAGCTATTTCTGCGTACTACAGAATAAATCTGCAAAAAGTTGTCTAAACATCTGAATTGATAAACGAACAAATCAACATGCACTGTCGACAATCTAAACAAACATAAAAACTCTTGAGAAACTAAACTTCTTCAAAATCCCAAAGCAATCCCACACAGAAAACCATCCAAATTATCTTCCAAAATCAAATTGTCACAAATTCCCAAAATTGCAAAATCTGTCATCTAGCTGCATATTAGATAATCCCACATGCACATGGGGTAAGGGAGTCACATGATCATTTAACCTTGCGTTGGTGGAAGGTAGGGGCAAGGACGCTGGATGGCCTTAAGCAAAGTCGGCCTTTGGGATCGAACTATTTCGAATTTATGATATTACTGCTAGATATCGCCCACTTCATCACACTATCTAAAAATCTGAATTCTTCGTTTTTTACATTCCTGCTTTCGATAGATATTGATTACTACTTTTTATTGCTATTCAAATTGAAATGCAACAGAAAAAAAGAGAAATGAAAAATTCTATCTCAATAATAGCTAAGTGGGTTGGACATGTAATTTTAAACGGTTTTAAATACGCCTATGCGAGGACATTAATTTTTATGGTTTTCTGATAATATGTGGGTTCGAAAGTAACGATTTGATAAAAAAGTAATTTTTCGCAAATCGCGAGTTCAATTCATTTTGAGAAGCAAAAACATTTTTATGCTACTTGTTAGGTAGTTAGCCGCTAGTTCGTTTGCTTAAACTTGATGCATGCAGTCTGATTTGTTGCAAAAGCGTTTCATTAAAATGATTTGTAGGGATTTTATTAATCGTTTTAGCGATAAGAATTTTCTTTTGAAGTTACGTTAGCGACACTCTGTATGTTTGTTTTTAGATTTTGTAATATTGTTTTAAGCCTTTGTATTAGACATTTGTTTAATATAACACGGCATGATGAAATTATAATGTTGATAAATAATTTATTTCGAGTTTCTCTACTTCAAGTATTCATTTGATCAAACTTGTTAAAGATTTAAAAAAAAACTGCAATTTCAATTCTTTAACGTAGCGTTTACGTGGGCCATATTATAAGGTTGTCGTTATCATGAAAAAATTCTTGATTCTCTTCTAATGCAGATTATTTTGTTAAAGATTAGATCAGTATGAGGTTATTTAAAAATTAATGCAGGATAGAGAGATATTGTAACTATTATGAATTTATTAGTGCTTTGCAATTCAGTGATTGGTATTAAAAGAAATTAACCGTGCAAGAGACGAATTGTCAATTGAAATAATTGCTTTTCTGTATGTGGTGTAAAGATTTTTGCTTTGTAAATAGAATACATATAGCTCATAAAATTACTATTTTTTTGTTCTTTCTAATTAGTGTTGTGACAAAATCGAGATGCTTCAATCAAAAATAGGTGTCGAATATAAATAACGAATTTCATATGACGTGTAGGTGAGAGTTTAGCGTGCTGATACTTTTCCCGTATGTGAAATATCAAAGAGCTATTAAAATCTCAAGTCGACATTAATAAAATTGTAAAATAAATATCCATGCGAAATAATGATTGTTTCGTTTTAATTAAATTTCTATATATTTCTGTTTGACAATTAAATGGCACTAAAGACCTTTGCTTTAAAATAACAATACCATAGAGATTTCCAAACCTGAGATAATTATGAATGTAGAGAAATGTGCATACATATTACGTTATTTGGTTTTAATTTTTGTATAATTACGTTAAATTAAAACAATAATTAATGAAAGCGGTTGGATTGACTTGACATTAAGTGTGCAGAAATCAACACTTTTATTCTCACAGCACTAAGTATTTTGCTTCCAATATAAAATCTTGTGAAATCAGGTAAATCTGAAATCTCGATTTTTATCATTTCTGTGGGTTTACTGTTGTCGAAATCAAGACTGTTAAACAGGTAAATTATGTGATATTTAGGCTAACCACGACTAAGGCCTCCATTTCGCTAGATTGGTGCTTTTCTATTTTTTATTGCATTAATCGTGAAACTTTACAGTAATGTTTCCATGCTCTCTCGCTTGTTTAGAAGTGATATCTTCTTACTTTCGTATGCTCCAATATATTTCTCACAAATACTACTTAACTGGGTATTTTAAACTGGGCCCATCATCATAATTTATTGCTAGGAAGGAGATTAAGTCATAGGGTGCAGGAGCTTTGATTTACATTAACTCTTTCATCGCGTTTTTTACTTTCGGATATCAAATCTTTGAAACAGTAAGTAAGTAATAATAAGTAACCGTTTGTGTTGCCGTGTTACGTAAACATCTTTTTTTATTTAAGTTAATACCTGGAAAAACAAAAACAAGAAGAGTTGACATAGATATTTATTAAGGTGTTTTTGTCATGGATATAGAAATCGCGATTATTTGGTTTAATGCGTATACGAATACAGAATGTTTTTTTTAGCAAGTATACTGAAAGAATCTTGTAAACCGTAAGAGATATTATATCGATTAAATTATAAAAAGGTTGATATTTGCTATAAAAAAGAAAATACCATAATTTCTTTAAAATTCGATGTCTCTGTAAGAAAGAAGATATGACTCTTCTTTTCTTTTAATCCTCTTAGGGCCGTTTACAACGACCCCGCTTAAGTTTAAGTAGAACTTAATTCCATGGATACGATTGTCGGAAAACATAGCAACAGTTGTTCAAGTACAGCTTGCATTTAAGATAGGTTGATGTTTTAATTCTAGAAGGTTTGAAACGGACAGTTTTGCCCGAACTGAATAAATACACTGACACGCTCCCGGTATAATGTGAAAAATTCAATTAAAAAATCTTATATGTCTTGCATTCATTCCACTAAATGCACAAACCTAATAGACTGAGTAATAACTGAATATAAACTCATAACGTGAATGTAAACTCACAAATTCACACATATTGGCACTTTCGTGCTTCTCTGCATGAACCAGTCAATGCGATCGTTCCAACACAAACGTCTGATTTTTCGCCCGAATGGTGTGCTCTCATACCGTGAAAATCAAATGTAATGTATGTTTTAAGATGCAGTATGTATGGCACACAAAAAGTATTATTTAACTAAACAGTTAACTTAGTACTAAATAGTTAGAACATTGCAGGTAGTTGTTAAGTTCAAATGAAAGTAAAAACGTCATTCTTTTGTCTTACTAAACACGACTTCATCAAAATCGCTTATTTGGCAAAAACCCTATCCTAAAACACCAAAACAATTTTATTATGTTAAAAGCGGATCGAAGTCTGACTTTACTGATGATTCCATGGTTGTAATTCATTTTCGTTTGTTGTGTAACTATGAAACTTCAGTAAAACCAGATTGTGACCCAGTCTTCAAACTGTTTTAGCAAATCTGGCTTTACATGTTTAATGTTGAAGTTACAAACTACTGCATACTACACGATTCCATCATACACTGAAATCCACTATCACGCACAGTGGTCGAAAACCAGATGAAAGCGGCCAAAACGCTAAAAAATGAATTTATGCAGAATAAAATTTAAATATATTTATATTTACAACTAACATTCAAAAATTGGTATTCGTAATTTATGCAGATTTTTTTACGTTTCCAAAAGCCTGCCACGATTTTCATATTTTGCCCTTTATTTCACTTTTCCTTATTTGTTAATCAGTAAAAGTCGATCCAATTTAATTCAAAAAACACTTATTGATTAGATACATACTGCGCAATACTCATTTTACGGTCTAAATAATCTCCTTTTCCTTATTTTTATGTAAAAAATAAAAATGGAGCTTTGGTAAAGTAGTACACTTGGTGCAAAGTTCATCTCATTCATACAGATGAACACATAAATCCGATTTGTAATCAGGGCGTGCATTGCATATCTTATTGCATCTTCCAAATAAACATTTACAAAAATTTTTGTTAAAAATACCTTCACACAGATAAGGAAAAGCAAAATAAAGGGCTAAAATATGAAAATCATGGTAGGCTTTTGAAGATTTGCATACGGGTACTAAATTGCAAAGGAAACAATTTTTTCTCATGGATTTGTTTCAAATTCGGTCAAATAAGTTTATTTTTTGAACATTTTTTGTAAAAATTTCAAATTTGACAGGTAGTGGAGGTCATTTTTGGTTCTCGAGCAAACAAAACCTGATGCCGAAACGGATTTTTCCCTAAGTTATTCAATAAAAAACTTTCCCATACAGTGCAGACTTTTTGGCGTACACTGTATACCAAGTTTAAAAAAAAAATCGGTGAGGTACACCTTGGGCATGCCCCTCGTTAAAAACTAAGTCGATATCATATATAATATCACTGTCGACAAATCGCCATTTTCGATTCCGATTATGTCGAAAAGTATTCGAGATATCAAAATACCGATTAGGTATCTGTAATCAGGAGAAGATTTTAAGTTGATTGCATATTTAGCATGTCCTGTAAAGTTATGGCAACATGACAACAGATCAACAGACAGATTATGCCGAAAAATCGCCATCTTCGATCTCGATTATCTCGAAAAGTATTCGAGATATCGAAATGCCGATTAGGTATCTGTAATAAGGAGAAAATTCTAAGTTTATTTTATATATAACATGTCCTGTAAAGTTACGGCAATATAGCAACAGACCAACAGACAGACATAATGTACCTATTCAGATACGAAGTTTTTTAAATCTCGTCGATAAAACAAATAAATTAATTAATTTCTATTTCTTAGATCATTTTGGGTAGCAGAGATGCCAATAACATATACATATATGTTTAAGGAGTTTTGAGAGTTATTTAGTTTTGACCGGTTTTTCGACCACTGTGCGACGTAGGTAAAAATGCTAGAAATAGAACGTAGAACGAAACGTAACTATGTATATCGGTTTCTCTCTGAAAAAATTCAAAAAGAGCTACTCGAGTAGGCGTTTCATTCAAAGAAAAATTTGTGCCTAAGCTCTATTTTCGTAGGGAAACAAAAAGCTAGCATAAAACTATTTTTCTTTGTAATCAGTTGTCAATTATCTAAAACTTATTCTTTTGTCATTTTCTCCTAATCAGGGTATTTTCGTTTCTAGCAAATATCTAGGAAGCCGTTGATGTTTTTTCAGTGTACTCGCTGAAAAAAAAAACAGTCTGTATATAACCTACTGTACAGTGTGTCTCGCGGAAGACGAAATGTGCACACTTCCTAATACGTAGAGTCCTGTAATGAATTCAGATGACCTTTCAATATAAGCAACACGTATCATTGTCTAGTGCTGAATTGCAATGGCTATGTTTTCAGCAATCATCGTACGTGTAGGTTGAAAAGCGAAAAGCGTCTTTGTTGAGACAAACTGTTACATACAACAAAAATCTGCATTAATTATTGTGTAAACAGGTTCTGCACGCTTGTTTCTCGATACTGATTGTACATCAATTTCGCTTTCATTTTTTTGTTTGGAGAGTTTTAGAGGTGTTTCGGGCCAATCGACTGTTATATGTCATAAAATATGTTTTTGCTGGCTTAAAGAGTTCGAAGCTGACGTAAAGACTGTAAATGTGTACGTACAATCACAGGAGCATCTAAGTAAATGATCTTGTCTCGCATTATGAAATCTGTCTTTTTCGGTAAGTCAAAAGACTTTGAAGAAATGTGACCTTGAAAAGCATCCCAAGAATTATGTTTCTGGAGAAATTTTAGAACTGTAAGGTGAAGGTGAAGCAAAGCAGTTATTACTGATCTGTCTTGTTGAAGATTATTATAACCGTAACGATTGGGATCAACAACTATAAATTAACTGTCTTGATTTCTACCGTTTGCAATTGCTTCGAGAGAAAGAGTTCATTTTGTAACGATGAATGTAATAACTGCGATTTCTTACTGTAAAATTTGAGATAACGCAATCTAACTGACCTGCAGTCTACCCATAACAGATCATCCGCAACTGTCTTATCATTTTATATTACGTAACGTTAGGGTGGTTATTAAGTAGTTATTACCATATCGTATAGTACTTCACAGAATGTCTCAAAAGCAGCTACAAAAATACTGATGGCACATGATCGACTTAACTTTTCACGCCTTTATTGATGACTACAAAGGTTCGATAGTTTTTGCTTTTTTTTTGAGTTACACTCTGAAGATTGATTCTTCTGATTTCAACAATTAACGAATTTTAGAACTCGAAAAAAATCAAAAACAATCAAATTTGTCTAGGAAAAAAGAAGTCACTGACTAATCCCATCGCTGTTTCGTCTGTGTGAACCTCAGTTTAGTCTTCAGGGTTAGAAATGAACTAGGTTAAGATTAAGGCATTTTTAAAAGTTTCAAACATCTTTTGTTGTTTAATATGCGCTATTAGGTATTGCTAGATAGTAATGCATAACCAAGAGTTCTATATCAATGTGTTAGATTGTGTCGAAGAGGATAGTAGGGTGTAGCTGTAAGACAATATGCACTTCAATATTCAGCACGAGCGACGGCATCTAAGTGAAAATGTAATTCGATGTTTGGAGCGATGATTGAGAAAAACAGGTAATTTAGCACCTACTTCATCTCTTAATTGGAACAGACGACGAATACATAGGACGCCTGAAACAGAAGATGCTTTTCTTCAAGTAATCGAGAACAATCCCGGAAGAAGCGCACGAGGTGTACCACGAGAATTAGGTCTGTACCGTCAGCATCTTCGATGGTGCATCTTTTAAACGCTATAATTTCCCAATGAACTTAAAAATTAAAATAATTACAGTTCTGGACGTATTGCTCACGTTATAAGGACGGGAATGTATCCGTTTTAACTACATACAAGCAAATGCATTTTAAAAATACGGTCGGAAGATTCGGACAAGGACATAACGACAATTCTGTTTACTTTATTTATATTTATTTATTATGTCTTTTACACCCATTACATATAGCTTACTTGAAGAGTGGGCGAGTATTAAATTCTAATTGATAGCTGTTCGCTGATAAGGTATCAGTCTGTCACGAAAATAAATTAAGATAAACTATATGAAGATTTGTGAACATTTCTACTACTTTCTCTTCTGTCTTGATATTGTTTTCTGTTTTCTCCTTTGTGTACCTATGCCTTCCTGCAGTATAGTTTTAATTTTAACGTTGCCATTATTCTGGTTGTTTTGTTATTTGTGTATCTTTCAAATACTAATAGTCATTCTGTCCTTTAATTGTGTTTCGTCTTTACAGTATTTTTTATTTTTGTTTTCTTAATGCTTTTACAACCGAGTTTACAAATTAGATAACTAGGATAAGCTTTAGCTATTTTGTATGAAATTGTTGGTTTCAAAGGTCAAATTTTGTTTACTTGCTTTTAATAATATATTTATTACATTCTTGTTTATATTTCTTTTTGTTTTTTTTTTGTGTTCATTCACTCTTTCATCCTTCTGCTGTTTAGCAACTTGATTGTTTATATTATCATTATGCTCCACACAATAAAATACTTTAGATCATATTGTTTGTTTACCTTTCGCTAATTGATCTTTGTTTTTATTAATTTCATAATGGTTTGTTTTCTTTCCTTTTGTAACATGTTTTTCAATGTGTTTCTTTTCTCTTCTAATACTCCTTAAACTTGTATCTGTGTCTCAAAACTAATTTGTGAAGCAAGACAATTATTCCAAATGGCATTGGAATGCACGGGGAGCAGTTTACTTTTTATTTGGATAAATTCCAAGCCCACCTAGTTTGTTCAGTAGTTAATCTCGAATATAACGGTACCGTTTAAAATTAAAAGGATTAACTTCTTTTTAATCAGAAATTCTGCTTTATGGTTGGAAACGATTTTATACTTTTTAATACCTTACCTTTATCAAATCGGAGGACAATTGAAGTGTACCGAATTGTGTGGGAATAAAGTTCACATAAATTTAAAAAGGACCTTCAGATATGTGGATTACAAATTGAGCAATAAAAAGTTTAAAGTCCTTAACGATTATTATTTTTAATAATGCTTATTTCATTTTCTCATCGAATTTATGAAGTTCAACTTGACGTGATGTAATCTTGTTTAAATCACATTTATTCGCTTGAAGTAATACTGAGAATCATTATAGTAGAAGTAATTTGTAAAAATCGTTGGTGCCGACTGCAAAGATTGAAAGAGAATTGAATTTTGAAATTAAGGATTATTGCGAGTTGATTCACATAAATTACCATAGATTGTATTGTTACGCTATGCCGTTTCATATCCCTCGTTTTCTTTCTGTTATGTCTGGTTTAGGTATTTTTTGTTATATCTCTAAGTTGGCTCACTTACTCTATTATCCCTTCCATACTAAATCTGCTAATGCTAAAAATATTGTAGTTATCCACCTACGACAATCCTCATGGATGATAGTTTAATCAGATACGAGGCATGTCCAGAAAGTTTTTTTTT
>VTPC01000793.1:189479-203926 GCA_011009095.1 Ignelater luminosus
TTCTCATACTTTTAACTTCATCCAATACTTGTTCATAGGATAAACAGTATTTGTTTACCTAAACGGTAGTCAAACTACTACTTAATGAAAAATAATTTTCCATTCTTTTTCTAACCTTCCTAATTAGAAATTATAATAATAATAATTAGTGAAAAGAGGTTTTATTTGTTATCAAAATCGCATTGTACGAAGGTCCATCTTCAGGATTTCTTATATTGCCAAATTTACAAAGAAAACTTTGATTGAAACGCAAACACATTTGAAACCTCCCTATTTCATGCACTACTTGATGAGGCAGCACTTCCTCGTTCTTTAATTGAAATACGAAACACAAATCAAGGAAAGCTTAACTAGCAAAAAAAGTTGCCTTATTTTCTTTTATTCTTTTTATATCCGTGGTTGTTTTAGACTGTAATGCAGGGGTGGGCAATTAAAGCTTGGCTCGGGCCAAATAGGAACTTCTAAAATATGGATGGCAGGTCAATGAATGATGAGCACCTACGGGAACGCCGTTTGAAGACGGTCGATTAGTTTTATGGGAGACAAAGCTCAAGAGGGCCACATCTGGCCTGTAATTGCCCACCCCTGTTATAAATTCGTTTCTACCTTAGCTAGTGACTTCCGGAACAGTAAAAGCGGTTTATAGCAGGAACAGTTAGGTGCAGGTACAGAGGGAAAGCCGGACAGACACAGCGAAACAGCGCCTAAACACGACAGATCTTTAGCACTCGTATCATGGGAACCACAATTTAAACCGTACAGAACCAGTTCATTATGCCTTGATATTAATATCCGTATATCAATAAACCTAAATTGCTTCAACGATGATCAAGAAATTTAATTATTTACAATTGTCTTTAAAATTTAATTCACACCGGTCTACTCCCAAAGTGATTGATTCTAGTTTTCCATCGGTTTCAGAAGTCTGGCTGTTTTACACACATAAACGAACTTGATTAGAAATAACGAAATCTTCTCAAGTGACAGTGAATTAGACTAATAAGAGATGTTTGGAATGTTTCTGACAATGTTATTCTGCATCCTTCCTACGCCAATCTGGTTTCCGATTCCATCCCCTAAAAGGATAGAAAAATCGCAGAAAATAAAGGACCTTATTCTGTCTACACAAACTGCTACACAATAGCGCTAAAGAAGGTTCGGTAGATTTCAATTTGTTCGACGACACAGTTCATCGACTCGTTAACACTTTTTAACCACTTAGATACTTCAACTAAAACACAATACTAATCCAGGAAACGAAACAATTTTATCGCAGCGAGCTTTGGTTGACATTCAAACACATGCTTTTCTTCAATTGTGCGGACTGACTACTACTCGCTTCAGCAACGCCTTCGATGATTTACATTTTGTCTGGATAGACATGCCTTCCTAACCCCGGGTTGAATTGCGAATTGCGACTTGCCAAAACTAAATTGTTCTGTTGAGTTCTTTCTCTAAAGTACCTTTTACTAATAAGCTTTCTTATGCCGTGTTTGTTCATCCTAGGATAAGCGTATAAATAAATAAATAAAACCTAGACATACGTATTCAAATTAGAAAATTCGAAATGTAGCGCATAGTTACGACCTGTTTGCAGGAACAAATGAGCCTGAAACTCGAGTCACAAATCTGTAGATTTTAATTTTTTAATTTTATTCGTAAACAACTCCTCTGTAAAAGTCAGTTTTTTCTCTCCTGAAATTTGAAGAAACTAACATGTCTAATCAGTAAGTGATACAATATTCCAGAGAAGAGATAAGAATTTTCGAAAAGAGTTCTAAAGCAGAATATCATGTAGAAAATTGAATTTAGATCGTTATTTATTGACTAAACAAAAATGGATCAATTCAATTGTTAATCAACCCTAAAAACGGGACGCGTGGCACTAGTATCTACCTAAGCTTGTTGCCTCGATCTTGCCTTTTTAACATTCAACTCGATCGGATCGTATTTTACCGAATTATGAATTTTTGTACATCACAACACGCTGTGGAAATAAGTATAAAGTTAACCAATCGAATCGAGCTTTTTTGAATGGGTAAAGAAATCCTCCAAGAACACAGATCACATCGATCGGACTACACTGACGATTGCAAAATCCGCAAATTGTCCGAACGGCTTTTCGGAGTTTCTTCGTTCTTTTCACCAAAATATCTCTCTAGCTCACCATAGTGCTCGCAGGGCTGCGACGATCAGCGAAACCCAGACTTCCATACCTCTTATAGTTTCCGAGGTAGGAGCTCTCCTTGGTTTGACCCGTAGCGTCACTTGGCGGCCGAATTGTAGAAAGTGAGAAATTTGTTAGAACGACTTCAGATAAAGGTAAAAATACTCAATCGGGGTACCAAATATCGTTTTGATATCTTTGCAAAAACCTCCCAGTAACTCATATGGATCTAAATTTAAAACTGACTAGAGAAAAGCTTTCTTTGGAGATTTACACCACAGCGTTTCTGGTCTCAAATCGCTAGGACCCAGTTGATCTTGTCTATTTTTTCTGCTATGTTGTTGTGTGACTGAGGCTTTAGGTCGCGGTTTCCTTGGACCTCATAGCTTCAATCACTAGAATTTAGTCGAACCCGAGGTTTTATAACTCCGGTAGGTATTTTTAACGTGCAACTTATCATAGTCATAAAGGACCCGCTGCTTTACATCCCTCCTGGAGGACGGTATCCTTTTCCTGATCTTTTCCGCGTGAAAGATCTCAGGACCTCGGTTGGGAATCGAAACCAAAACCATTGGGTTGATATATGCGTAACTATGACACTATGTGTCACCGCGTCTGCCCTCCAATCTTGGTCAAAATATGCTCATACTTCCTTGGGTTGTTCCGATTTTTCGTTTTTAAAAAGTGCAAGTCTCAACTTTGATCTCTCTTCGCTTCCCTCCTATTAGATATTTAATGAAAAGTCGTCAGTAGACGACTCATTCAAATGCAAGAATTGTATACGAGCGAAACGATGGATGTAAATTATTTTATTCTTATGGTGAGTAATGAATCCGCCAATGAAAGTAGAAATCGAATCATCGTTATCATTCTAAAACCAATAATAAAAAAGTGTTCCTCTTGTCAAGTCAATCCGTGGACACACTGTATATAACATAATACCGCATAACCTCAACAATTCGAAAATTCAAACTTCTAAGCGCCTTCCACACCCAAGCGCTCTCGTTTTCAGCATTGTCATATCGTCAAAGACTTGTGACGTCACAGGAGTAGCGGGAAACGTTTTTTGAACTTTAAATTGAAAAAAAAATAGTGAAAATAGAAGCAGAAAAAATCCGAAAAAAGCCAGCGTTAATTTAAAGCGAAAGCAACCCAAATAAGCAAAAATAATATTTTAGGAAATGATCCCATTGATATAAAAGGTACAGGGTTCGAAACACGATAACTCTTTTAGTTTTAATTAAAACTATCTAATTTCTAAAAATGCTTCAAGAGAAACTAATTCAATTAGATTTCTTAGTTTAAGATATAAGTTCGATTAAAGAAATTAGAAATTTATAAAAGAAATAAAGGAGCAATGAGTTTTGAACCCGACGTTTAAATTAGTTATCTTTTAAAATGAAATAGAAAGAAAAGGAATACCAGCTCCGTCCCAGAAGTTTCTAACAAGTGAGCTAACACTTCTGGGAAAGCGCTCGTATATGTACACGGTTTTTATGGTGTAATAGTACGTAAGCTATTGTCATGAATGGGGGGAAAATTTAAAATTTAGTTTAGTGCTTATTAGAGACGGTTTATGAAATAATATTTATTATTATTGTTTACAGTATCGATCAGAATGCGAATCAAAATTGCAAGAGTACTCGGTTATCTTATCACAGCTGAACATAGATCGAGGTAG
Organism: Ignelater luminosus; assembly: GCA_011009095.1. Taxonomy (NCBI): domain Eukaryota; kingdom Metazoa; phylum Arthropoda; class Insecta; order Coleoptera; family Elateridae; genus Ignelater; species Ignelater luminosus. The sequence goes on from VTPC01000793.1 coordinate 193,328, forward strand.
TTTGCTGTCCCAACTGGATGACGAAAAACGAAAAAATGAAGATCTGCAATTCAGGTTTGAGGAAGCGGCAATTACGAAAGGCGACATCGAGGTGAGTAAAACTGATAAATTACAAACAATTCGTTAATTTAACGTATAATATCTGCATAAATAAGAGATGTGTTTTGTACGTACGAGAATTAATTAATTATTATTAAATGAAAATATTTTTGTGTTAAGACGTCCTTGTGGTTATTAGTTTATTGACGAACTGTAAAGCAAAGAGAGTGGACAATACATACACACACTCTGCCTAACAATACAAATCGATTGATATCATCTCATAAATCAAACGTATATTTTGATTTTCTGTTTTGTTGTCGTTAGAAGAAATTGAATCGCCTCAATTAAAATTTTTTGATTTTTTGTTTTTTATTTCAGCAAAGCATTGTTAATCAAAACGTAAGTTCTATGCAGTTTTGAGTTTATCTTTTCGCTGTTATAACATAGTAAAAGATTTATTGGCTTGGAAAATAACAACGTTTGTGTGTTTATTGTTATTAAATTAACGATTGCTTCTTATATTTTTGCGTTGAGACATTTCGTATTGTGTTTTTTTTTGTTTTATTCCAAATGCATGGCAAACAATTATCAATCGTGATCGATTTTAAAAACTGGAAGAGGTGTATTATTTGGGCTCGTATGAAACTGAAACAATGTATATAATCATTATTATAGCTTTGGTATAAAAAAATTAGTAAATTTATCAGAATAACTTCTCATTTATCCCCTCGTAGAATATTTTGGAAGGGATGCAGGGTTCTATTAAGATGGTGAATAATCCTTGAATTATACATTATTGATTGTATGTAGGTAATGTATGAAAACCATCTGAAAATTATCATTATTAATGTAAACCTTTTTATAAACAATTTACCAAACGATTATAATAACAATAACAATTAAAGAACTCTTTGTTTCTTTGTTTTGTTTTAACAACATTTTTTCCGTTGGTTATTATGAAAAGTTGTCAAGATTGTTATTATTATTATTAAACATGGATTGTTTGTTTGTTAAATATCATTTAGTGGTTGGGTAATACAATAATTCTATTTATGGACTTTTAAATTCATTTTAAAAGCAAAAACTTGAAAGTCAAAAAAACTGTTCGAACATCAAGTTGACACATCCACTCAATTTACATGAATTGTGTTTATCAAAGAGGCGGATCGATGGAAAAAGAACTATAGAACTACCCACTTTTTATATCATCTGATTTTCTCGTGGGATAACACAAACGAGGTATGTTATGTACAGGATTTTAAGAGCTGTTAAATATTGCAGACAATGTTGAGTATTCAATAAGAAAAATCATCGCTGTATAATAAAAAGAATACAAGAAACAATGATTGTATTTAGAATAATAGAAATAGTACAGACTTCGACTCATCTTTGTTTTTTGCTATTTAATAGATTGTAAGCAGGAATACTCGATGAATCGTGCTTACGTAAAACTAGCCTTGATAGAAAAATGGTTGCTTTTTGTCTAGGAGATAAAGTAATCTGCATTGTACACACGCTAAAATATACAAAAGGGGAAGCATTTTTTAGAAAATACAATGCATGTATTAGAAACGAAAACAATTTTAAAGCGTTTTGAAATTGCTATTAAGAGCAATTGTTATATTTGTTCTATACGTACTCATGATGTTGCCATTTGTCAATCAGCTATTGTATTTTATAGAGATTGATCTTTTTTTGAAGAGCTATTAGAACAAGGAGGCAATTGAGAAAAGTCTGTTAGCTTACTGTCCACATCATGCAGTTACGGTGCCATCCACTAATCCTAATTTATCCAAAATTACTTTTGAGGCTATTTCTTGTGAGATGCATTATGTTCTAGTAAAAATTCTTTAAAAGATGTTTATCCTTTTATCAGAAACTAACATACTTCGATTTTATGATAGGAAGCAAAACTTTTAAGTAGGAAGCACACGAAATATGCTCAAGGTAAAGTATACAAAAGTTTTACAAACGTTGTTCTACATACCTGTTAGTATAATTTAAATGCCAGCTATCAGTTGAATGTGATCCATTAATCACAAAAACAATTTTTCCCGTAGCCCATTTGATTAGAAAATTGTTGCCTCACCATGTGATAATTGAAGACCAAAACTTAATGGGCATTTTGCTAAAATTCTATTTTAAGTCTAGTTATCTGCCGTGATTTAAAATTTAAAATCTCATTTAAAGACTTGATGCAACAGGCTACTACTTGCGTACAGCTTTTTGCATAAATAATGTCGCAGTACATTCTCTTAATGAATGAATTGATCAAATACACGAAATCTGATTTAGCATTGATTACATAAAATTTGTTTCCTAAGCGCCCATAAGACGATTTTGGATAATTAATCTGAAATTAGATTTCGTATATTTAGTTAATTGTTTCACTAGAAAAATGTTTTGCGACATTATTTATGCAAAAAGCTGTACACATTTATTCTTTCGACCTTCATTTCTTTGAAATGATTTTTAAAAGATTTTTTAAAACGATGAAAAAAGAAACTTGTTAATACTTGAACAAAATTTGTAGGATTGTAAATCAACGGATCTCCTAGATATTTATGAAAGTAGAAGCAGATTAAAAGACTTCTGTTGAAAAGTAAGTTTTGAAGCTGAAGATTGAAAACTTACATTAGTGGCAAAGCATCTGAATAGAAAATGAAAGAGATGCAATATGGCTCTGTAGATCTTAGCTTGAATCGTTATTGAATTGCTCTGGAATTTCTCCAAGGTGATATCAATGAATACACCGACAATAATAGATAGGTGATATTTGGAAGGAGCGTGAGGAATGCGTGCGTTATTTCTATGAATATGAATCTTGGATGTTGTGTGATTGTCATTCTTAACTATCAGTTGGTTCGATAAACAAAACACTTTCAAAAAGACCCCTTGTTGTGTTTTATTCAATGCATTGGATGAATGGCTCACAGAAGTAGTCGATTAAAAACATTCCTTTAATTGTTGGTCTGGCTTCTCTTCGGCCAAACGAGTAATTATTTTATGACCGCGTCTGACAACAGCAGTGCACATCGTTGCGCTCTTGTATGTGCCTTGAGCAGGATTGGTTTCTAATCTTATCTTTCTTTTACTCTGTGTTGTAAAGTATTGGCTGCATTATCTGATCTTATTTACAAAATGCACTTGTTGAGCATACGTGAGCTTCCTATGTTTACCGTCTACCATTTGGCTAGCCCAAGTTTCCCATAAGCTAATGACCACCACTAATTCTTTGAAAAACTAATGCTGATTTTAAATTAAATATCTCATTGCATATAAAACAGCTGCAGCTATAGCTGATTCTGATTTCGATTAAAGGTTGGACACGCCAAAAATTGGGCACGAATAAGAACTTACTAGTGCTAAGATAAGAGACATAGGTTGTTTTTTATTTTGACAAAACATATCTAGTAGCCATAGGAACAAAATGTGACAGTTGGTATTTTTTGTTGTTCATTCGTTGGCGAGCCGTCAACTTCAGCAACGTGAAATTATCTTGCACGAACACACTAAAAACCCTCTAATAAGTTATAGACCACTAGCAAAAAAGTTAAATTATCCTCAATCAACTGTTTGTTCTGTTTTAAAAAAGTTTCGAGACCGTTTAACAGTGGAAAGGAAGCCAGGAAGCGGAGGAAAACAAGGAGTGAAGGAGAAAAACAAGGAACAACGCATATTACAGCTTTTTGCATCCAATCCCAAGTTGTCATCGCGTGATGTGGCTAAAAAGGTAAAAATGTCCCAATTATATGTACAACAAGTTAAGGGCAGAGCTAGTTTAAAAAGTTATAAGGCCCAAATCGCACATGACCGTAATGCTAAACAGAATTTAACTTTAAAACGTAGATCGAGGAAATTGTACGAAAACGTTTTAACAAGATATGAATGCGTGGTGATGGATGACGAAACTTATATTAAAGCAGACTTTGAGCAAATTCCGGGTCACGAGTTTTACACCAGCAAAAGTCGTAAAGATTGTAAACTTAAAAAAAGGTCCAAGTATCCAAGAAAATACTTACTTTGGTAAGCTATTTGTAGCTGTGGAAAAAGAGATGTGTCATTCATCACCACGGGAACAATAAACCAGGAAATTTACAAAAAGGAATGCTTGCAGAAGCGGCTTTTGCATTTTCTACGAGAGCATACGTCACAACCATTGTTTTGTCCAGACTTAGCCAGTTGCTACTACACTAAATCGGTGGAAGAGTTGTATGAGCGGAATGGACTTGTAATTCCCAAAGACTGCAATCCCCCCAACAGTCCTCAACTTCGATCAATCGAAGAGTATTGGTCTATAATCAAATGCATCTTTAAAAAAGCATGGGAGGAGTAAATTCCATGGCTGACTTACAGAAATCCTGGTCATGGGCTACAAAAAGAGTCAGCGATGAGGACGTGCAAAACCTAATGAATCGTATACGACGTAAAGTGTTTTAATAATAATTTTTGATGCAATTTTACGTTATGTTTAACACAAGCAAATATACATACAAATAACGCATATCGATAGCTGAACTCTTCTTCTTTAAGACGGTTTTCTTTTTTTATGTTCATACGATAATTGTATCGAAAGTTACGCAACTTTTGTACAGTAGTGTCCGTGAAAAGATTGAAAATTAGTGCTTCCCATCAAAACTCGCCGTGCGACTTTTGCAGGGCCTTAAAATTTAATTTACTCGAAAACAGCTACAAATACAAGAAAAAACGTAAACAATTCTTTGTAAAATTCTATGCTTTCTTTTTTGTTTGGAACATTTTTTTGTAGCTAGCGTAATTTTCAAAAATGCGTTTTTAGCCCCTTAGATAACAACCACCTGGGCCATGCGAACTCTTGATCCTTAATCTACATACACAACTTCAAAACTTCCCATCAAGATCTGTTGGACGAGTTTTAATTTTAGTTCTTTGTGTTGATCGTCTTCTTTATTTTTTAAAAAATGTATTTGGGAGTTTTATATTGGTGTAAAGATTAGAAAAAATTTTTTTTATAATAACTACCACAGCCTTCCATGGTTACCATTTAAACACAAGTTTATGTGATAACTCAAAAATGACAGGGGTTACTTAAGAGATTTTATTGAAAACATAATCACCTGCGATTTTTGCCTTTACGTTTGTTTCGTTAAAGCAATACTAATAGAAGTAGTTAGATATGTTTAAGGAAATCGTAAAATTCAGTTTTCTCTAAAAAAACCGAACCCACCCTGTATAACAAATAGGAGTTGTAATACTGATTCCTTTTGTTGTAACATGCGATCATTAACATTTCAGTTCCCAGTAGGCTATGAAAAAAAATTATCTGTCAAATTGACAGGTTGAATTTGTTTTATTGTGTTATTAGTTCGTTTGGTAATTTGTAGGTTATGTATTGATCTTGGTTGGCATGCGTGTGTCTATGCTACGCCCTACGAAAAAATTTCACAGCCTACCGGGAACCGATATTTTAATGATTGCTTCTTTATTTTATTTTCTAGAATACCAAGGCTAGCTAAACAATCTGAAATATTTGCATGATAACAGTTTTATGCGAGCTTTATATTAAATGCAAAAGAAAGGAACGATTATGTTGTTTTTATTTTTCTTTATTGATACTGATCTAGGGGACAATACTGTTTTATATGCAAGTCATTAGTGTTTTTGCGAAAAGTACTTACGTGTATCATTCTGACTTACAATGAAAATAACAACTTCGACTATTATGTAAGTTGCACTTATGTATATGACCACTACAAAACGTTGGCGTTTTGTTTTTGATTTGCAATTACATCCCGTATTTGTTGCCGTTTAGTCGAAGGTCTGATTTTTATGATATTAATAACAGAATAATAAAATCTATTTTTGATTTAGTAACAAAGATTTTTTCAATCATCCAATATTCTAATGTGCTAGACAGAGTCACATGATCAAACAAACAAGCTGTGAGTTAATTTTCGAGTTCACTTGCATTGTTACACCGTCATAATAATTGGTTTATGTTATTATTTGGTAACTGACAATATTATAGCATTTAATATTAACGCTATTCTAATACCCAGTAATGTGATTAGGTGGTATTGCAGTTGCCTAACAATAATATTTAGACGATTGACCGTAGTAATTGTAACCAAAGGTATACTTTAAGTAAAGTTTTGTACACCTAGTGGTAACAACCTGTATATGCAGGACTATTTTAAAATTAAAATAGTCAACTATTTTTTATTGTATGTACCCTATCTCTCACGAAACACGAAACGTATGCCTCAATACAGTAAATCATGTGTTTACATTCTGTGTTCAATCGATATAAATTTGTTAATTTCCAAAAATAAATACCCACGCCTCTGAGATTTAACTTCAAGCGTTTCATAACAATTCAATGTTCCTTTTTTAAACGTTATTTTCATTCTTTTTTGTAAACTTATCGAAGTGCATGTTTACAAAATATTTTTATTATATTATACACTCGCATACGGTATTTTAATTATTCTCCAATCGAATTTCACAATCTATAACAGAGATCTTTTTACAAAGTGGAGCACACGCACAATATGTAAACAATATCACAGTTATGTAGGCGCCACTTGGGAACATATACACTGTGAAACAAAAATGGCTTTTTGTTGCACAACAAGAAGCTTTTCTTACAATAATATTAGCTTGATGTACCCTGTATATATGGGCATTCGCATACAGATGTACACCTAACTAAATTCTCCCTATATTTTATTGTACCTATATCGTAAAAGTAATTTGCCAACTTTTTTTTAATGAAAACAATCGCTATTGTCAGGTGTTATCACTTCCTCGCAAAGTAATATATCATCTTCATTGCAGATGACGTACGAAATTATGAGAAAAACATTAACTAAACGGGGCTTTTATAGTGTGTAGGTTAAACTAAATTTAGTTTACGAATTCCCAAAAAAAGGTACAAAAAAAACTGATTGCCCATTATCAGCCTAAACAAGAAAATCCATAGCTTTTGTTTTTGCTGATTTCAACAATTGCCCGTAAAACGTTTCTCATTTTTTTGCGATCTCTAAGATACTTTGTAACGTGGCCTTGCGTTACACTTTTAAATATAAAAAAGACGAGGATCACTAAGTCCTCGGCCTGACTAAGCTCAGTTGGTGGCCTTGAGCGTAGATCGGGATAAAACAACAAGTCCAACAGACGAAATTTATTTAGTCAAGAAAAATTATTTATAAAAAAGCACAAAAATCTCATGAACAATAGTTTTATGTAAAGACCAAAGATTCTATTTAATCCAAATTACTAACAAATAGTGATAACACGCAACAAATCAAATATATAAGTTGTTAAGCTAAATTTTCAATTAAATCAAAAATACTCAACAATGTAAGTTAAGTTACAACAAACCCTAACTTTTATGGACAATAATTTAGCACTAGATCTCTTTAAGAGATCAGTAGCGGATGACTCCTTCCGGTCCATCAGCATCACGTCTTAAATCCCAAAACGATAAAATCCAACAATTTAGTCTGATGGAAAGACTCCTGACTTCCAAACGGGAATAAGTCGAGGGACCCACCAGATGAACGTCACTAGATTCCAACTCCGGACAATAGCTTCCGCGTAAAAATAAAAACTGGGGACAAGAAACGGCAATCAAAAATCGGTGGGTACAAGGAAGCACAAGAAAAGAAAACTTACCCCTAATTGTAGGGTTTTTTCTATCATTCACTCGGACCAAAGTTTTAACCAATTAATCTTAGCGAGATTGTGAATTCGATTCCGATACGAATTCTAATTTTTCTATAGGGTGTTTACTAAACATGCGGCAAAAATCCAGGAGGTTATTCTTTGGGTTATTTTGAGATTTTTTTGTCTTTGGATGATTTTAGGAAAGGTGCTTTGTTTCGAAGATACAGATACATGCATCCAATCTTCTTCTTGACTGCCGAACTTTTTCAAAAATACCAGGGTTGTTTCTTGTTGCATTACACGTCTCAATTATCCGATTTGTCAAATCTTCTTCATTTTTCGCTGGAGTAGTGTACACTAATGTTTTCAAATGGCCATATAAATAAAAATCCAAGCGATTTAATTCTGGGGATTGAACAGGCCATAAGTGAAGTCCACCTCGACCAATTCAGCAATCTTGATGTGTTGCGTTTAAAAACTCACGAGCAACCACACTAAAATGTGCATCGTACATAAATCACATTACATTTCTCGTTGCCAATGGTACATTCTCTAGAAACCCAGATAGTAATGGTTTCAAAAAATTTCGATACACCAGTCTTCCTGGTAGAAATACCGGTCCAATTAGCCAGTCACTCGCAATTCCAATCCAAATGTTTAATGAACATTGATGTTGAAAACGATTTTCAAGTACCGCATGTGGGTTTTCATCAGCTCACACATAGTTAATATGGAAGAATTGCATTTCTGGAGAAATTTTCTTCATCGGTAAAAAGAATCAGCGTCAGTAGTTGAGCGATTTAAACCATAATTGACAAAATGCAATACGTTGAAGAAAAATAGCAGAAATAAGTGCTTGAACGCCTTGAATGTGGTATGGATATAGGCCGTTCTGCTTCAGGATTTTCCACACAGTGCTATTACTTACATTTAAAGTAGTTGCTATTTTTTTTGTGGTAGAAGTATCTGCATCTTCTTCTACCATGTTCTGCACAATTTCTTGCAATTCTACCGTTGTTACTATTGGCTTTCCTGGTCCTTCATTTTGTTTAAATGTTCCTGTTCCATGAAGACGTTAATGAATACTTTGGAAAATTCTTCTATCTGGAACATGACAATTGAGAAATTGTTCGCTGTACAACCGTCTAACCTCTGACGAATTTCCATTGGCAAGTTCCTTACATAAAGTGCATATCTGTCATCTCGGCGTTTGTACAGCCATTCATATTATAGAGCTTCACTAACAAAAGTTTAAGTATCGAACGAAACTACGCGACGCAATTAATCTTGACAACTTTCAAAGAGAGAAAATGACAACTCACTATGGAAACGATGAAAAGTCACAATGGGAAACGTATTTCGGGACATTTCTTGTACTCTGTAGGCCCAGTGCAGTACACCGTAGTTTTACTTTACTTTTATTGCGTTTTTTCGAAAATCATTCAAGACAAAAAAATCTTAAAATAATCCCAGGAATAACCCTTGAATTTTTTCCGCATGTTTAGTAAACACCCTATATATGTAGAATGTCAGTTTTTTTTATTTTTCCGATATTAAGGGAGCTAGGGGACTTCAAAGAGACGCTCTGAGAAGCCATCTTTTCACTAGATCTTAAAAAGCCGTCAAATTGACAGTTTGCATTAGAAACAAGGCAAAATCATCAGTTTATAGGTCATGTGTTGGCATGCGTTGTGTCTAAACTACGCCCTGCGAAAAAATTCCACAGCCTACTGAGAACTTTAATTTTAATGATCGCATGTTATCATCTTCCTGTACGATACCGTCTTACATTCGTCAATCTTTTCGTTTAGCCAATTCACCTTAGACCACTTAAACTTTTCTTTGTAACTCTTTTTTCATTCAAAAAAGTGATGGAACGTCTGTTTTTCTTTACATTCTTCTGGCAAACGGTGTATTTGTTCGAAACATGTAAAGTACATCTTTTTTGTAGAAAAATAACTAGCAAATACCAAAATTTAAAAAATGTCTACAACGAAAAACTTACAAAGAAAAATGCAAGTGGTCTTAAGATGCATTGGCTAAACTAAAAACAAAAGACTGGAGAATGTAAGATAGGGTCATACGGGAATATGATATACACAAGTCTATACGTAAAATCTGAAACGAGATTGGACGAGCTGTTTTTAAAGAAAGATCTAATGAAAAGATGAGTTCTCAGGGTGCCTCTTTCAGAGCCTCTAGCTTTCTTCTTATCGAAAAAATCGAAAAACTAAGAAATATAGATCTGTTAATTTTGTTTTCCACATACACCTTCTCAGTTTGGCAATCGAATCTGGAGACATTCGTAAATTAGAACTTAAACAGAGATATGCTGTCCAAACCGTTTGCTTGTTAGCACGTCCACAACGGTTTTTATTCTGTAGAGAGGGGCGGGCACAGGTCAGAAAAACCTTAATCGAGAAGTTTGAGCGAGGACTCTGTTCTTAGGGTACCTCAGCCGTTGCTTCAAGCTAACCAAGGTTGAGTTTCGTTCCGTAGGCGTCGGGCAGGGAGACGAGAGTTTTTACGAGATATCAAAACGCCGTTTGGGATGTTCGTTCCCATAATAGTCTTGTGCACGATAACCACCAAAATAAAATTTCCTCATTACCAGGGCCGGCGCCTGGAGGCACTTCAGATTTGCACAGAAAAAAATATTGTGGGAGAACGAGAAGAGTTGAGTGAATGAAATTGTCGTTGGAAAACAGAACTTAGTTGCTGTGCAGGTCCGGCTTAAAGTGCGAAACGCCAAAATTCTCGTAAATCTTTAAAATTGTCCGAATTGCTTGATATTCGAGATATATACAGGGTGAGTTTTTTTCGATGTTTAGTATGGGGATCTCGGAGACTAGCAGAGATAGACAGATGATTAAACGGGGAAAGAATTGCAGTTTTACGAGCTCAATTTAA
>VTPC01000793.1:208926-264884 GCA_011009095.1 Ignelater luminosus
ATCGAGTATGTGAAATACAATGAACATAAGTGGAAGATTTGTTCCGATTTGAAAGTGATAATGCTTTTGAGAGGAATGCAGACGAGATACACCAAAAATATGTGCTTCATCTACTTATGGGATACCCGTTTTGCTGGCGATCAATATCAAAAACGCAACTGGCTTCTACGTGAAGAATTTAGATTGCGACAGAACAATATTATTGAGACTCCACTTGTGCCAACCGAAAAAGCACTGCTACCACCGCTCCACATCAAACTAGGAATTGTTAAAAATTTTATAGAAGTATTGAATCCAGAAGGAAATGCATTCAACAATTGCGTCGCATTTTTCCACGGTTAAGTGGGATGAAAATAAAAGAAGGCAGTTGTTTGAATCGAAGTGTTGATCAAAGGAAATTTCATTCCATATCATGGTTATTTTACAGGAATACTTAATGGACCGGACATTCGTCGTTTGATGAATGATTAAGCATTTGAAAATGCACTCAGTGATCTGGAGCTTATGGCATGGGATTGTATGAAAACGATCATTGAGAATGTTCTCGGGATTCATCGATCCGAAAATTGGCGCATACTTATTGAAGAAATGCTTACCGCTTTCCACCGTATAAATGTTCGAATCTCATTAAAAATTTATTTTTCCCATTGTCATGTAGAAAAATTCTCCGAATAATCATTAGCTGAATCTGATCAGCACGGCGAACGTTTCCATCAAGTGGCGGCAAGGCTTGAACATTGGTACAGTGGAAAGAAACTACATGCTCTATTAGGCGACGTTTGTTGGAATTTACAAGACGATGCAGACGATACAGAAGAATCAGGAAATGATGATAGAGAACATTGAAAAAAATGCCATTTTTTGTGAACAAATGATGGACAATCGTGTTGTAATTGGCCAAATCGATTATTTTTTAAAACATGGTTTCTATTTGATGTAATGTTATTGAAACGATCAATATCTGATCGATTTAAATTCAATAAATGGTAAAAATGACAAAAATAACGTGTTTTTGGGGTTCTCGGGCCTATAACCTTCGAACCTCAAATCTCTTGAAAAAAATTGAATTGAATTCAGCATACTCAAATTATGTTTTCTATCCGGGTGCCCAGTTTATCAAAAAAAAAGTTGCCGATTCTAACACAGTGTTATTAATTAGGTAACAATAGTTGCAGTGATATCAAGACTATAAAAATAGTAAAGACATCTGGTTGATTTTATCAGGTATATATTATACCGTACGTCTCACAAAAGAGGGAACACATTGAAATACTGTATGTTCTATCTCCATCGAGACGCGGGATATAAGGACATCATTTTGTAGAAAACAATATAGTGAAATTATTAAAGTTGAAACAATTACGCAACTATATGCAGTCTTATGAATCATGCACACTGAAATAAAGCATAAGACTAAATGAAACTTAAATTAAGCTACAACCGCCTTTAATAACCATTTAAAATTTACCACAACCTATCTTTTAGGAATATAGCGGTTAAATTTTAATTTTATTATGATATTACGTTATGATCGAGTTCCGTTTATATTATCGTTTGATATTATTTAAACGTTTATTATATTTACATTCCTGTTAAATAAACTTACTAACAAACAAAAGATGAGTCAGGGCCAGGAGTTCTTTTTCTCGCTTTTTCCCTTCCAATAACTAAAGAAGTAATGGTCGGGACACTACTACAAGTGGGCTTGCATTAACGTATCGTAAAGTATTTGTTGATATTTTTTCCTTCGACAGAATTATTTTTTTCAATACCAATGTTTATTAAATAATCGTCCTGCTTTTGTTTTTATTTTCATTTGAGCCAGGATCTAATTAACTGTTATTATTATTTATTGTTAATTTTCGAACTCCCACAGCGTTAAAGCCCGCCACAATCCTGCTGAAATGAAGTAGTTTTGAAAATATTAGGTGGGAAAAATATTAAACGAGGTGTGGTGAAAACCTTCTCGGGGGTGCACAATAATGTAATAAAATAATTCCCATCGTATTTGGGCAAAAATTAGTTTTAAAACACACTTAGAACAATTTTGATCAGACTACGGTACCGTTGGGACACAACTTTAACTTTTTTAAATCGTTAATTATTGTCCATCATTAATAAGTACATGTCGTAACAATTGATTTTCAAACCAAAAAAAAAGTAAGGGCAGATTTTTTGGACACTACTGGCACATACGCTGAACAATAAATCACCTCTTATAATTAACATCAATCTTCTTATCAGTATCATTAAGGAAAACATAACAACATTATAATTTATATTTTATTTTATACTGTCATGTCCTTGTCAAAATAAATTTACAATAAAGTTTCTCTCTTTATCGAAAGGTTACAAACGAATCAAATATTCGGAGAATAAAAGATCTAGAAGAACAGCTAACACAAGAGCGGCAAAAAGTAGAAAATCTAGAAGCGGATTCCGGGAAGCTTTTCGAGGCCGAGGAGGCTTTGGTAAAGACTCGCGAAGAAGTTGATTTGTTAAAGAATGACCTACAGCATGCGATAAGTAAACGAAGTGCCTCAGAAGAACAGCACGCAGGTAAGTTTTAGGAATTTAAGAATCCCTTTAGAATAGTCTTAATACGTTTTGAATTGAACAGACTCTATAACGACGTTGAAAAAGCAACTGGAAACCACCCAGCAGCAATTAGAACAGTCACGAGTGGATAGCACACAAACTATAGAGAAACTGCAAGCGGACCTTTCAGCTAGCACATTGAACAGTCAAGCAACCCGCAGTACATTCGATACAGAATTGGAAGAATATAGAAAACGGTTGCAGAAGAAGGAGACTGACTGTTCTAGTCAAGATGAAGAAATTGCAGCGCTTAAAGCTGAATTAGCTCAAACTAAAGCATTGTTAGCAGAGAGAACGGCAGCACTAGAGAAGAAGATCAGTGAAAGCAATGAAATTGAAAACAATCTGAAGACCGAATTGGAAAGATCGAAGAGGGAATTGAGTGCTAAGCTTGTAGACCTTGAGAATAACACAGACGCGATTAAATCCAAAGAGCATGAAGTTAAATCTCTGAAGACTCAACTGGAGACTACTGCGATTGATTTGAAATCGAGAGTAATGGATGTTGAAAGATACCAGAGAAGTCTGCAAGAGACCGAAGTTAATTACAAGAATGAAATTGAACAACTTCGAAAGGAATTAAAGGCAAAGATATTAGAAAAGGAAGAACAAGATAAAACGTCCGCTATCGCAATATCACAGCGGGACACAAAATTAGAAGATGCCAATAAAACGATATCTCAACATTTGTCCGAAATTGAAAAACTCAAATCTGATTTATCAGAAGCAAAAGAAACTATTGAACGTACTAGTACTGAGATTCATGATAGGCATGCCAGACAGATTGAAGTAAGAGAAGCCCAACTTATGGCTATGGCTGCTGAACTTCAACAGAAGAATGAAGAAATTACTAAATGCTCTATAGTAACAAGCAAATTGGAGGACGATATATGCACAAAGAATGGAGCCATTGAGAAATTACGTTTGGAATTAGATTCGTTCAAGAGACGTTTCGAAAGCGAACAAATGTCGATCTCCAGATACAACGAACAAATTAACACGTTGCAATTAACTGTTGGAGATTTACAACGAAAATTAATATCTGCCGATCAAAGGATAATAGAAGTAACTGAACAGAAACAACGACTTGAAGCAGAAATCCAATCGCTGATGAGTTCTACCGGAGATTATAGTGTTAAGTTGCAAGATCTCAACTCGAAACTATTAGAGAAGGAACGTATAATAGAAACAGTTAGAGCAGAGTTCCTTGAGAAGCTTCAGATTTCACAACGCGTCGAGCAACAACTTAAGATACAGTTACAGAAGTTCCGAGAAGATACGGATCGTAGCAGAATCAATTACGAAGAAAGATTGAAAACGTCAATTGAAGCTGAAAGATTGTTGAGACAACGTTGCGAAGTTGCTAATGCGGAAACTGCAAAGGTCAGGGATGAACTTATGTTAAGAGTAAACGAATTGCAGCGCTTGGTGGAAGAAAAAGATTTCGCTCTGAAGAAAACTCTTGGTGAAAGCAGCGAAAACCAGCAGTTCCTTAAAGATCAGTTAGGTAGAGCAACTGCAGAATTACATAAAACAATCGAATCATGCCAAAGAAGAATTGATGAACTTACCACAGAAAATATCAATTCTAAGAATGTTATTGCTCAAAAGTCAGAACTAATCATTGAAACAGAATCGAAATTGAAACATTTCATGGCGCAGACTCAGCAGACTGAAATCGAAATACGCAGAACGTTCGAGGAACAAATTAAGAAGATCGAATTCCAACTTGGAGAAAAGAACGCCCAATTACAACAGTACATTGCTGAAACTGAATTATTGAAACGAGATTGTATGAACCAGAATGTAAATATTGCTGAGAAAGATCACAAGATTGCTCAGTTGATTAATCAATTGCAAGCAACGCAACAATTAGTGGCTCAGTTACAAAGTGAGAAAGATCGACTTCAATTAATGCAAATCGAAGCTGCTAAAGAATGTGCTGCAAACAATCAACAATGCAACGACTTGTTGAATCAAGTAGCAATCCTTTCGAATAAAGCAGAAATGGCCGATAAGTTAGCACAAGAACTTCGCATGCAAAAAACGGTTTATACTCGTTTGTTCGAGCAACTTCAAATAACCGAAAGACAAAAACAAACTCTTATCGCACGCCTGGAAGATGCCGCTAACAAAAATGGAGAATCTGATAAGTGCTATTACATGCTGGAATTGGCCAAGAACTTGCAAGCTACCAACAGCGACGAACAAGCTAAACGAATTGTAGAACTGCAACAAACTATTGCAGTAACACAACAGCAACTAGCGGACAGCGAGAATCAACTTCGAACTCAGAAGAACGAAATATTACGACTACAAGAAGCGTTGTTTAAGGTTTGTATTTTGTTTAAAAAAACCCTCTTCAAACCTAATTTGTGGCAAAATGCTAAACAGCTGAATTTTTTATAGGTTCAACAAGAATGTGCAACTCAAGGACCTGGACCTCAAAATTCAGTAAGCTTTGTGTATGGACCTACACAAAACACACTACCACACATACCACTTGCAATCCCGACTCCCTTACAAAACACACAGTTATTACAAATTCAATTATCGTCTGTTAAAAATTCATTTGCTGCTTTAGTGCAGAAGTTTATCGGTTCACAAAGAATAAATTCGGGACTTTTAGTTCAACTGCAAAATGCTTTAAGCAAAGGCGATACAAGGCGTGTATACGTATTGCTGCAGGAACTTGCGAGAGTCAGACAATATTTCAATACACTCAGAAATTCAATGGAAGCAGACAAATATAGATTATTGAAAATTATTTCATATGCAATGTTAAGTCTCCAACAAAGACAATACACAATAAACGTTTTATTAACACAGATCAAACAATTACAGAATAATTACAACAATCTCCCACTCCAATGCAAACTAACACCACAGAGTCCAATATTACCCGATAAAATATTAGACACTTCTCTGAATAACATCCAAATTCAGTTAGATGAAGCAAGGAAGCTGCTTGACTTAAAAGATTTACAAATACGCAATCTTCAGAATCAAGTAGTTAATTTACAACAAAATATTAAGATTATGTTCCAACAGCTTGCAAATTCTCCAGGAAGTCTATGTTCAGGAAATCCTCCTCTTAATGATATTGCCAACGTGGTTACACCACCACCTATACACACAGGAAATCACCTCAATTCTCCATTACAATGTCCACCTCCTCAGATAATTATTAAAGAAGTTCCAGTATTTACACCTAAACAGCCAACTCAATCCTGCACACAAGTATTTCCACCGTATATAACAAACCGCCCATCTACCAATGATGATCTCGAACCTGCACTACCAAGTGCACCAACATGTTCACCTTCACAAACGATTATCCGCAAAATACCAATATTCATGCCTAGATTACCAAACACTGTAATTAAAGAAGTTCCCGTTCCTGTTGTAGGTGGCAATTTATGTCCATCTCCAAAAATAATCATCCAAAAAGTACCAATATTCTATCCTCCGAAAACAATCGTAAAAGAAGTACCTGTTCCTCAACCTCCAAAAGTTATCGTAAAAGAAGTCCCAGTTCCAATAATTTACGGTAAAAAATGTCCTGCGCCTCAAGTAATTATACAGAAAGTACCGGTGCCTCAACCTGCAAGAATTGTTATTAAAGAATTACCAATACCACAACCTCCAAGGGTTATAATTAAGCAAATACCAGTTCCTCTACCACCTAGAACTGTAATAAAGAAAGTTCCAATTATGGTTGGTTCTTCATGTCCACCTCCACAGATAATTGAGAAACCTGTACCAATACTTCAACCACCTAAAATAATTGTAAAAGAAATTCCTGTTCCACAACCAGCACGAATTATAGAAGTACCTGTACAACCATCCCAGAAGCAGTGCTTCTCTATACTCGGTCCTTCGTTATCACCGCTAGTAGATAGATTGAGGAATGAGGTAAATTACTTAAAATTGCAGTTGCAAAACTCATTATTCTACAGGAAGGCGGCTCCAACCATTCCTCCAGTACCTGTATTCCCATCTCCAGGATCATCTTCACTTTGTCTATCTCAGAACGTAAACTACCTCATAAATTATCTAACACAACAAATACAGAATCTTCTATTGCGCCCTGCAGAAATTCTCTCAAGTTACCCTATAACATTCTTCTCTCCTCGCCCAGAAATGTCACAGTTACAGAAATTCCTGGTAAGCTACTTAAGACAACTTATCGATAGCCTTCAACTATCGCCTACTCCTCAATTACCTATCGATGTTCCATCAGGACCAGGAACATTGACTATTAACTCAGCTATATTAATTAGGCAAATAAATTACTTAAGACAACAATTACAGAATCTTCTAGCACATCCTAGAATTGTTTTCAAGGAAGTACCTGTTTGCCCGACACCTGGAATACCTATTTCTCCATCACCTGGAATACCTTCACCTTCTCCTACAGGTTCTTTATCTTTGACAATATTAATAGAAAAACAAAGAAACCAAATTAATTTATTAAAACAACAAATACTCAATCTATTGTTGCGTCCAGGTGTTTCACCAAATCTAGCCTCACCTCCGTCGGTTAATGTATTGAGAGCTATAATAAATTATCTGAGACAACAAATACAGAGGCTTTTGTTATATCCCAATGCTTTCATAAACAATGTGCCTGCTACACCGCCAAATATTAATGTACCAATTACACCTTCCCCATCTTCATTTGAATTTGTAACAAAACAAAGAATTATAGTTAATTTCTTATCGCAACAAATACAAAACCTTTTATTAAATTTCAATAACATTCCTGGAGTGCAACCAGTTCCAGAATATCCTCAAACGCCATCTCTAATATTAATACAGGAACAAAGAAATCAAATCAATTTCTTACGACAGCAAATACAAAATCTTCTTCTGCATCCCAAGGTTGTTGTGAAAGAAGTTCCCATCACTCCATCAAACGTTTGTCCTTCGGTTGACACACCTCGTAAAGTTTACATTTACCAAAAACCTAACATTATTATTAAAGAAGTGGTGAAACCCTGTCCAAACCTACCAATTCTTGTTAGACCCGCTGCTTGCTTGTCACCTTCAGAAGTAGCAGGCGGTATCAATATGAATGGCTTTTCTGATTTGAATATATTCAACTTTAAAAAGGGACTGTATAATCTTCTATTGCAACAAGTAATGTGTAGCGTTTCCAATAATAATCGTCAATCCGTAAATCTAAATCTTTGTTCAAACGTAGCAGCTGGTCCAAGAATAATAATAAAACAAGTACCCGTGTTACAACCTCCAAAAACAATTATTAAAGAAGTGCCAATTCCTGTGCCCGTTGGACAACAGTGTCCTCCACCACAAATTATATTACATAGAGTTCCCGTTCCTCAACCACCTAAAGTTGTTGTTAAAACAGTGCCAGTTACCTTACCCCCTAAAATTATTATTAAGCAGGTTCCTGTACCTGTAATTCAGGGCGTGAGATGTCCTCCTCCTAACGTGGTTGTACAACGTGTACCTATTATCCAACCACCTCAGGTAATCCTGAAAGAGGTTCCTATACCACAACCTCCACGAATTATAATCAAAGAAGTTACCGTTCCACAGCCTCCTAAAACCATTGTAAAATATGTTCCTATTCCAGTTAGAGAAGGTATAACATGTCCTGCTCCAAAAGTATTCATACAGAAAATACCCATAATGCAACCTCCTAGAACAATTATTAAAGAGGTACCTATTCCACAACCACCTCGTGTAATAGTCAAAGAAGTACCATTACCTCCTCGTGTAATTGTAAAAGAAATACCAAACGTTATTGTTAAAAACATACCCGTACCACAACCATGTCCTGGTGCTCAGGTGAATGGTGTAATAGGTGGTCAGACAAATGCGTGGGTGAATGCTGGAGGAAATGCCTGGGCGAATGTTCAGGCGAATACCGAAGCAATCGCACCACCTAGAATTATAATTAAAGAAGTTCCAGTACCAATTGGTCCCGGAAAAGTCTGTCCTCCTCCAGAAGTTGTACTTCAAAGAGTCCCAGTACCTCAGGCACCGAGAATAGTTGTTAAAACCGTGCCTATTACACTTCCACCAAAATTAATCGTCAAGGAAATTCCTATTATGATCAAATCTGATTCGCAATGTCCCCCTCCTCAAATACTGGTACAAAAAGTTCCCGTCATACAACCACCCAAAATTATTCTGAAAGAAGTAGCTATTCCTCAGCCGCCGCGTATTATTGTAAAAGAGGTGCCTATTCCACAAAGTCCTCGAGTAATAATAAAACAAATACCAGTTCCGGTTATTAAGGGTGTGGTATGTCCTGCTCCTAACGTAATCGTCCAGAAAGTTCCGGTACTTCAACCACCTAGGATCATTGTGAAAGAAGTACCTGTTCCTCAACCTCCACGTATAGTTACGAAAGAAGTACCGGTTCTTCAACCTCCTCAAGTAATTGTTAAAGAAGTAGCTGTTCCTCAACCTCCTAGAATTATTATTAAACAAATACCGATAACTTTACCCCCAAAAACTCTTATTAAAGAAGTAGCAGTACCTGTAGTTAAATATCAAGCTCCGAATGTAATCATACATAGAGTGCCCGTCCCACAACCACCTAAGGTTGTTGTTAAAACGATGCCGTTCGCATTGCCTCCTAAAATAATTATTAAACAAGTCCCAGTTCCAGTAATACACGGTACAATATGTCCTTCTCCAAAGGTGATTGTACAACGAATACCGGTGGTTCAACCTCCACAAACGATTTTGAAAGAAATCCCTATTCTGCAACCACCACGAATTATTGTAAAAGAGGTTCCTGTACCTCAACCTCCACAAGTCATTGTGAAGAAAGTAACTGTTCCGGTTGTACATGGTGTTGTTTGTCCATCACCACGTGTAGTATTGCAGAAAATACCCATAGTACAACCACCTAGGACTATTGTGAAAGAAGTGGTAGTGCCACAGCCACCTAGAGTAGTTGTAAAAGAAGTGCCTATTCTGCAGAAACCTCAGATTATAGTGAAAGAAGTACCAGTACCTACTGGGGGGCATTCATCTTCTTGGTTTGTCCAACAGTTACGAATAGAGCTAGCATCCTTAGAGAGACAATTGAAACAAATTAAAGAAGAGAAGGTAGTAACGGTACCGGTAATACAACCACCGAGAATAGTAATCAAAGAAATACCAGTACCCGTTGGAAGTGACGTTCCGAAAATTGTTATTCAAAGAGTTCCAGTACCTCAACCACCAAAGATTGTTATAAAAACAGTTCCATTCACGCTACCTCCAAAGGTTATATTAAAACAAATACCTGTGCCAATTATACACGGTAAAATATGTCCTGCTCCTAGAATAATAACACAAAAAATACCGATACTACAACCACCACGAGTAGTTGTAAAAGAAGTTCCAATTCCACAACCACCAAGAATAATCATAAAGGAAGTGCAAGTACCACAAGTAATAATCAGAAGAGTACCAGTTCCGATTAACATTAATTCGCCACGGGTAATTATTCAAAGGATACCCATAGTACAACCACCACGAACAATAATTAAAGAGGTGCCAATAATGCAACCACCCAGAACTATTATTAAAGAAGTTCCTATAGTACAACCACCAAGGACGATAGTTAAAGAAGTACCGGTTCCTGTACCACTACCACCGAAAATAATAACTCAGAAAATAGCTGTTCCTGTACCAAGAATTGTAGTTAAAAATGTACCCATTCCACAACCTCCAAAGATAATAGTAAAAGTAGTACCCCAACCACCGAGGATTGTCATTCAAAAAGTACCAATACTACAACCTCCAAAAGTTATTGTACAGAGAATTCCTATAGTACAACCACCACGAACCATAGTGAAAGAAATTCCTATACCCCAACCACCTAAAGTTATAGTACAGAAAGTAGGCATTCCTATTCCTCAACCTCCAAAAGTGATTGTTCAAGAGGTTCCGTCGCCACCAAAGATTATCGTTCAGAAGATACCTGTCCCAATAGTGCAACCACCTAAAGTTGTAGTAAAAACGGTACCAATTGTGCAGCCACCAAAGGTTATTGTCAAAGAAATTCCTATACCACAACCTCCCAAAATCATCATTCAGAAAGTACCAATCCTCATACCACAACCAAGAACTGTTATCAAAGGAGTACCTGTGCCTCAACCACCAAAGATAATCATACAGAAGGTACCCTTGCCTATTCCTCAACCTCCTAGAGTGATAGTAAAAGAAATACCTATACCTCAACCACCAAAGATAATTGTAAAAGAAGTGCCTATACCACAACCACCAAAGATTATAACGCAAAATGTTCCAATACCTATACCTCAACCACCAAAGATAATTGTGAAAGAAGTGCCTATACTACAACCACCCAAGATTATAGTGCAAAGAGTAACCGTACCCATACCGCAACCTCCAAAAGTTATAACACAAAATATACCAGTGCCTGTACCACAACCAGCAAGAACCATTATCAAAGAAGTACCTGTTGTACAAAGAATTCCTGTACCAGTACCACAACCACCAAAGATTATAATTCAAAGGGTAACTATACCTGTTCCACAACCTCCTAAAATTATTATGAGAGATGTGCCTGTACCCCAACCTCCAAGAATTATTGTTCAACGAATACCGATACCTGTTCCACAACCTCCCAAGATTATAGTCAAAGAAGTACCTATAGTACAACCTCCGAAGGTTGTAGTTAAAGTACTAACAGTGCCGCAACCTCCAAGATTTATAATACAAAAGGTGACTGTACCATCGCCTCCAAGAATAATTTACAAAAAGCTACTGGTACCTCAACCACCTAGAATTATAGTAAAACCGAAAATCATAACTCAGAATGTGCCAGTACCTGTACCTCAACCACCCAAGATTATTGTTAAAAACATTCCTATAATACAACCACCAAGGATAATAACAAAGGAAATCCCCATTGTGCAACCTCCTAGAATTATAGTTGAAAGAATAGCTGTTCCGATACCCCAACCTGCAAGAATTGTTGTGAAGGAAGTACCGATTGTGCAACCACCAAAAGTATTAGTTAAGGAAATACCTATACTACAGCCACCAAAGATTATAATTCAAAGAGTAACTGTACCACAGCCACCAAGGATTCTTATCAAACAAGTACCAGTTCCACTTCCTCCGAAAGTTCTTCTAAAACAAATACTTGTACCTCAACCACCACGAATTATAATTCAAAAAGTTAATGTACCCATACCTCAACCTCCAAGAATAGTTGTCAAAACAGTACCCATAGTACAACCTCCAAAAGTCATTGTTAAACAAGTACCTATAATACAACCTCCGAGAATAATTGTTCAGAAAGAAAGTGTACCTATAATCTACCCACCAAGAGTTGTTACTAAAGAAATACCTATAGTACAACCTCCAAGAGTTTTAATAAAACAAGTACCTATAATATCTCCACCTCGTACAATAGTAAAAAATGTGCCTGTACCTGTAGTTTTGCCACCAAGAATTGTCGTTAAGGAAATACCAATTGTACAGCCACCAAGAGTAGTAGTTAAACAAGTACTTGTGCCTCAACCACCAAGAATAATCGTCCAGAAAGTAGTGGTTCCAGTACCGAAAATTATTACTAAAGTGACACCCATTGTGCAACCACCTAAAATACTTGTTAAAGAAATCCCTATACCGCAACCGGCCAAAATTATTGTTCAAAAGGTTCCAATAGTACAACCTCCAAGAGTTATAGTTAAACCAGTTCCTATTGTGCAACCACCAAGAGTTGTAATCAAGGAAGTACCTATACAACAACCACCGAGAATAGTAGTACAGAATGTACCCGTATCCGTACCCGTACCTGTACCACAACCACCTAAAATAATCGTGCAAAATGTACCTGTCCCAGTACCTCAACCAGCAAAAATAATAACAAAAGAAGTACCTGTACCATCACCACCTAAAGTAATTGTACAGAGAATGCCTGTATATATACCACAACCTCCAAAAATAATAGTTCAAAGAATTCCGATACCAGGACCTACAAGAGTACTTGTCAAAGAAGTTCCTATATTCCAACCACCAAAATATGTACAAGTACCAATTGCACAACCTCCCAGAATTATTACAAAAGAAATACCAATACCACAACCACCTAGAATAATAGTACAAAATGTACCAGTACCAGTGCCACAACCACCTAGAGTAATTGTACAAAATGTACCAGTTCCCGTGCCACAACCTTCTAAAATAATAGTAAAGAATGTACCAGTACCAGTACCACAACCACCTAGAATAATCTTACAAAATGTACCAGTACTAGTACCACAACCTCCTAAAATAATAGTAAAGAATGTACCAGTTCCCGTGCCACAACCATCTAGAGTAATCCTACAAAATGTACCAGTCCCCGTGCCGCAACCTCCTAAAATAATAGTAAAGAATGTACCAGTACCAGTGCCACAACCACCTAGAATAATTGTACAAAATGTACCAGTCTACGTGCCACAACCTTCTAAACTAATAGTAAAGAATGTACCAGTTCCTGTGCCACAACCTTTCAAAGTAATAGTAAAGAAGGTACCAGTACCGGTGCCACAACCATCTAGAGTAATCCTACAAAATGTACCAGTCCTCGTGCCGCAACCTCCTAAAATAATAGTAAAGAATGTACTAGTACCAGTGCCACAGCCACCTAGAGTAATTTTACAAAATGTGCCAGTCCCCGTACCACAACCTCCTAAAATAATAGTAAAGAATGTACCAGTACCAGTGCCACAACCACCTAGAGTATTAGTACAAAATGTACCAGTCCCAGTGCCACAACCAGCAAAATTAATAACAAAAGAAATACCTGTACCATTACCACCTAGAATAATCGTACAGAGAGTGCCTGTATTCGTACCACAACCACCAAAAGTAATAGTTCAAAGAGTTCCTGTGCCAGGTCCTATAAGACAAGTTATCAAAGAAATTCCTATTGTACAACCACCCAGATATATACAAGTACCTATTCCACAACCTCCCAGAATTGTGACTAAAGTAATACCTATAATTCAGCCCTCAAAAATCATAACACAAAAAGTAGCTATACCCATTGTACAACCTTCAAGAACGATCATTAAAGAAGTACCAAGAATTATAATTCAAAGAGTGCCAGTGCCTGTGCCACAACCACCAAGAATTATAATTCAAAAAGTACCCGTATACATACCTCAACCTTCAGAAACTATCACTGTACCACAACCTCCCAGAATAATTATTCAAAGAGTTCCAGTATCAGTACCGCAGCCTCCAAAAATAATAGTTCAAAGAATACCGGTGCCGGGTCCCATAAGAACGGTCGTTAAGGAAATTCCAATAGTACAACCGAGTAGAGTTATAGTAAAACCAGTACCAATTGTACAACCAAGATTAGTAATAAAAGAAGTCCCTATATCTCAACCTCCAAAGATAATAGTGCAAAAAGTACCAGTATTTGTACCGCAACCAGCAAGAATTATTTCAAAGGAAATACCAGTACCACAACCCCCTAGAATTATTGTTCAACGAATTGCTGTTCCTGTCCCACAACCACCACACATTTTAGTTCGAAATATTCCAGTACCTGTATACCAACCTGCTCGAACAGTGCCTGTACCAATACCGCAACCCCCCAGGTTTATTATTAAAGAAGTTCCAATTGTGCAACCACCAAGAATTCTAATAAAACAGGTGGCCGTTCCTCAACCCTCTCGTGTAATCTTGAAAGAAGTGCCAAGAGTTATTGTTAAAACTGTACCTTTATCACAACCGTGTCCTGCTCCTCGTCCTTCAAAGATTTGTATTTCACAACCAACAAGAATTCTAGTGAAAGAGGTACCTATACCTCAACCACCAAGAGTCTTGATACAGAAAGTGGCCGTTCCTATACCACAACCACCGAGAATTCTAATCAAAGAAGTGCCTGTACCACTACCACCAAAAATACTGGTGCAACCTAAAACTTTTGTTAAAGAAGTACCAATAGTTCAACCGCCGAGAGTTATAACAAAAGAGATTCCAGTACCTATACTTCAACCACCAAAAGTTATAACGAAAGAAGTTCCGGTACCTATACCTCAACCACCGAAAATAATTATACAGAGGATTCCAATACTGCAACCTCCTAGAATAATTGTAAAGGAGATACCGCAACCACCTAGGATACTAATCAAGAATGTACCAATAGTTATACCACAACCACCTAGGATAATAATCAAACAAGTACCTGTACCCATACCACAACCACCAAGAACTATTATAAAAGAAGTGCCAATATTACAACCGTCAAAGACAGTTGTTAAGGAGGTACCTATAGTGCAACCGCCAAGAATCTTAGTCAAACACGTCTCTGTACCAATAGTACAACCTCCAAGAATTGTGGTCAAAGTAATACGTGTACCTGTATTGCAACCACCAAGAACAGTTGTGAAAGAAATTCCTGTACCTCAACCGCCAAAAGTTCTGATTCAGCGAATACCTGTACCTGTACCGCAACCACCCAAGATTGTGGTGCAAAGAATTCCTGTGCCGCAACCTCCTCAGATTCTCGTGAAAGAAATACCCATTCCAAAGATCTCCATTAAGGAAATTCCTGTACCGCAACCATCACAAATTGTAGTCAAAGAAGTACCAAGAATTATAACCAAAGAATTACCAATAGCTATTCCTCAACCACCAAGGATTATCGTTAAGAAAGTATCGGTTCCACAACCGCCTAAAGTATTAATCAAGGAAGTACCAGTGCCGAGTCCACCTAGAATAATTGTCAAGGAAGTGCCTATTCCTCAACCACCAAGGATCGTTATAAAGGAAGTACAACTACCTTCTCAACCTTGCATTCCATCTGATAATCTCCGATATGTACCCGTACCGCAGCCCCCTAGAATTATATTAAAAGAAATACCGATACCGGTTGGAGGTAAGTGTAGTCCTCCAAAAGTAATTATACAACGAGTGCCTGTACCACAACCACCAGAAATAGTTGTGAAGAGGATACCAGTTCCACTCCCTCCTAAAATAATTATAAAACAAGTTCCAATTCCGATAATCAAGGGTACAGTGTGTCCTGCTCCAAAGATATTAGTACAGCGAATACCTATTATTCAGCCGCCACGCACTGTTTTAAAAGAAGTTGTAATACCACAGCCTCCACGAATCGTTATAAAAGAAAAGGTTATTCCACAACCACCTCGTGTTATAGTTAAACCTGTACCGGTTCCTATTATTAAGGGATCGATATGTCCATCACCACGTGTTATCGTACAAAGAGTACCAGTAATACAACCAACGAGTACTATAGTGAAAGAAATACCTTTACCACAACCTCCACGTATTATTGTAAAAGAGGTGGTCGTTCCTCAACCTCCACGAATTATAATTAAGGAAGTACCAGTACCCACGAATCTTATACCACCTCAACCGTGCCCCCCTCCTGTTGTTGTCCCTAAGACAATTATTCGGGAGCTTCCTGTTCCTATCGGCGGAAAGTGCAACGCTCCAAAAGTAATTCTTCATCAAATACCTGTTTTGCAACAACCTAAGATAATTGAGAAGATAGTACCTGTTCCGTTGCCACCAAGAGTCATAGTGAAACCAGTGCCCGTTCCAATAATTTCCGGTCGGGTGTGCCCTAAACCAAGAGTAGTTGTAGAACGGATACCAATCTTACAACCACCTCGGACTGTTCTAAAAGAGATTCCAGTTCCTCAACCTCCTCAAGTTATTGTAAAAGAGGTCCCCATTACTCAACCACCTCGGGTTATTATTAAACAAGTACCTATTCCTGTTATCCACGGTACTAAATGTCCATCACCACAAGTAGTAATCCAAAAAGTACCCGTAATCCAACCTCCAAGGACTATAATCAAAGAAATTCCAGTCCCACAACCGCCGATAATTGTCACAAAGCAAGTGTGTCCCATTCCACCTGATACTTCACAAATCTATTCTGTATACTTCGAACGATTACAAACCGAAATACAGTTTCTGAAGGAACAACTGGAACGTACAAGATCGGAATATCGAGAAAAGATTGTTGAAGTACCTGTACCTTGTCCTCCTGTTCCTTCTAACTCAATAATCAAAGAGGTGCCCATACCAGTACCTGTCGGTGGACAATGTGGTATACCAAAGGTTGTAATACACAGAGTACCAGTACCACAACCTCCTAGAATAGTCATTAAAACAATACCTGTACCACTACCGCCCAAGATAGTCATAAAACAAATTCCCGTTCCAATAATTGAAGGCAATGTATGTCCTGCTCCAAGAATTATAACTCAGCGCGTACCGATACTTCAACCTCCCCGTACTGTATTAAAGGAAGTTCTTATACCACAACCACCTAAAATTATTATAAAAGAAGTTCCAGTTCCCCAACCGCCACAAGTTATTGTTAAACAAATACCTGTCCCAGTTGTAAATAATATCCCATGCCCTGCACCTCGAGTTATCGTACAAAAGGTACCAGTAGTTCAACCACCTAGAACTATCATTAAAGAAGTTGTAGTACCTCAACCGCCACAAGTAATTGTTAAAGAAGTGCCCGTCTATCAAGCACCTCGAGTTATTGTAAAAGAAGTTCCAATCTCTCTACCTCCCAATCCTTGCCCTACTCCAGTAGCACCTTTACCTGTAATCTGTCCCACAAAAACGATTCTAAAAGAGGTAGTAGTTCCAGGTAGAAATTGCGAAGCTCCTAAGATACTTGTTCATCCTGTTCCAGTTTTACAATCTCCTAAAGTGGTAGTTAAAGTAGTACCGGTTGTAGTACCACCTAAAATAATTGTAAGAACAGTACCCGTGCCCGAAATGCGCACATGCCCATCACCGAAGATATTAATACAACGCATACCAATCGTACAACCTCCTCGAACAATTCTAAAGGAAGTTCCGATACCTCAACCACCTCAAATAATTGTTAAAGAAGTTAAAGTTCCACTACCTCCACGTGTAATTGTTAAACAAATTCCTGTACCGATTATAAAAAATACTGTATGTCCAGCACCGAAAGTCATTGTTCAGAAGGTGCCTGTGATTCAACCACCGCGAACTATCATTAAAGAAGTTCCCATACCACAACCACCCCGTATTATTGTTAAGGAAATTCCGATAGTGAAACAAGTGCCTGTAACTATACCGCTTAGTCAAACAAACTGTAGGAGTTATATAGAACAGCTTAATTTTGTTAAAGAGGAATTGCAGCGTTTAAAGGTTGTACAGTCAAATGTTCGAATAGTACCGGTTGTGCAACCTCCAAGGACAATAATTAAAGAGGTACCGGTACCCGTACCTATCACTAGAATATGCAAAGTACCGAAAATAGTTATCCATAGGGTTCCTGTACCTCAAGCACCCAAGGTAATTATTAAATCAGTACCTGTGCCGCTACCACCAAAGATTATAATAAAACAAGTTACTGTTCCAATAAGGGAAGGTACTATATGTCCTCCTCCGCAAGTGGTGGTGCAACGTGTGCCTATACTTCAACCCCCACGTACGGTTTTAAAAGAAGTCGTGATTCCACAACCTCCACGTATTATTATAAAAGAGGTTCCAATCTCACAGCCTCCTAAGATTGTAGTTAAAGAAATACCGGTCCCAGTTATAAATAATATACCTTGTCCAGGCCCACGAGTAATTGTTCAAAAGGTGCCGGTGGTACAACCTCCAAGAACAGTCATCAAGGAAGTTGTAATACCGCAACCGCCACGTGTTATTGTAAAAGAGGTCCCAGTTTTACAAAAACCTCAGGTTATAATAAAAGAAGTACCATTACGATGTGAACCACAGATTAAAGTTGTCCCCGTGTATCAACCACCTAAAACTGTTATTAAAGAAGTAACTGTGCCAGTTCCAATATGTAGAAAGTGCTTTATTCCAAAAGTTTTAATTCATCGCGTTCCTGTACCACAACCGCCACAAATAATTGTTAAAAATGTACCAGTTACGTTACCGCCAAGAATAATTGTAAAACAAATACCGGTCCCCGTTATTTCAGGAAATACGTGTCCACCTCCTCGAGTAGTTGTGCAAAAGGTACCTATACTGCAGCCTCCAAGAACAATATTGAAGGAGATTCCAATTCCGCAACCCCCACGAATTATCGTAAAGGAAATCCCAGTACCTCAAGCGCCTCAAGTAATTGTCAAACCTGTCCCTGTTCCAGTTATTAATAACATACCATGTCCTACACCACGCGTGATTGTACAGAAAGTTCCTATTTTACAACAGCCAAGAACAATAATCAAAGAAGTTGTAGTACCACAACCTCCGCAAGTAATTGTAAAGCAGGTACTTGTTCCTAAGGTTGTCGTGAAAGAGGTTCCGGTACCTCTACCCTGCCCTGCTCCTAGTATCAGAATAGTCCCAGTATACCAACCACCCAAAACAATTATTAAAGAACTGCCGGTACCAGTAAACGTCCAATGTAATGTTCCCAGATTTATTCTACACCGAGTACCCGTACCTCAGCCACCTAAAATTGTTGTTAAAACGGTGCCTGTTCAACTGCCACCGAAAATAATCATAAAACAAGTTCCAGTGCCAATAGGTACAGTGTGTCCTGCTCCTAGAATTATTACACAACGAGTTCCCATAATCCAACCACCCAGGACTGTTCTAAAAGAGGTATTAATTCCACAGCCCCCAAGAATTATTGTAAAAGAAGTTCCAGTGCCTCAGGTTCAGCCACCTGTCATTAAGTACATACAAGTTCCTGTTTCACCTACTATAAAATGTCCCGTTCCTCGTGTAATATTCCAAAAAATACCCATCCTTCAACCTCCTAGAGTAATAGTTAAAGAAGTGCCAGTTCCGCAACCACCTAGGGTAATAATAAAAGAAGGGCCCGTCTCCGTGCAACCTCGATTTATTGTGAAAGAAGTTTTAGTTCCGCAACCATGTCCTTCTCCAAACATAGATATCCAACCACCAAGAACCATAATTAAAGAAGTACCAGTGCCAGTACCTAGTGGTGTGAAGTGTGGCATACCGAGATTCATTATACATCGTGTGCCAGTGCAACAACCCCCACAGATCTTCATTAAGACACAACCAGTTGTCTTACCACCCAAAATTGTGATAAAAGAAATTCCTGTTCCTGTTATAGAAAAGAAAGTTTGTCCCTCTCCGCAAGTGATTGTTCAGAAAGTGCCAATATTGCAACCACCTAAAATTGTTTTGAAAGAAATTGCAATTCCTCAGCCACCTCGTATTATTGTAAAAGAGGTTCCAATTCCTCAGCCTCCCCGCGTGATCGTTAAGGAGGTGCCGATTCCGGTTATTCAGAACGTTAAATGCCCTTCGCCACGAGTGATTCTTCAAAGAATACCAGTAGAGCAACCTCCACGCATAATTGTCAAAGAGGTTCCTGTTCAACAACCACCGAGGATAATCATGAAAGAAATACCTATTCCTCAACCTGCTAGAATTATAGTGAAAGAAATAGCTAGTCCCGTAGTCCCATGTCCAGTTCAACCTCCTAGGGTTGTGGTAAAAGAAATCCCTGGTCCTACGAATATCAAGATCGTACCAATAATTCAACCACCAAAGGTATTACTGAAAGAAGTACCCGTACCAGTTAGAATCGGTAGTGTGCCAAAAGTAATCATTCATCGTGTACCTCTTCTAATACCACCAAAAATTGTAGTGAAGACAGTTCCAGTTCCTCTACCTCCAAAAATACTAATTAAACAAGTACCAGTTCCTATTATAAGCGGTAATGTATGTCCTGGTCCGAAAATAATAGTACAGCGCGTACCCATACTTCAGCCTCCACGTACGGTCTTGAAAGAAGTACCGATTCCACAACCGCCCCAGATAATTGTAAAAGAAGTACCAATTCCACAGCCACCACGGGTAGTAGTTAAACAGGTACCGGTACCAATAATCCAAGGTGTAAAATGTCCGCCCCCGCGTGTACTTCTTCAAAGAGTTCCCGTTTTACAACCTCCAAGAACAATTGTGAAAGAAATACCCATTCCACAGCCTCCACGCGTAATCGTTAAGTTGTTACCACAAACTCCACGTTTGATCGTAAAAGAAGTACCTAAAATTATTGTCAAAGAGGTACCAATATCGTGTCCTGTTGTTCCCGCTTCAGGTTCCTTAGTTTTTCCCTCATTGCCAAATCTAGCTATACCAACAGGCGTAGCACCGATTGAATTCATTAACAATTTATTCGTTACAGGCTTCAGTTCCTCACAAATATCTATATTTAAACAGCAACTGTTAGCTTTAATTCAGTCATCATGTGCGGGAATTAACGGACTGCCTTTCCCCGGACCGAATCCCGTGCAACCTAACTTCCCACTTTGTCCTCCACTTCCAAACTTGAACATTCCAATAGGAGTATCTCCTATAGACTTTATTTCTAATTTACAATTATTTGGATTTAGCACTTCACAAGTATTTACGTTTAAACAGCAATTACTGAATCTATTGAACCAGGTCCGAGCATCCCCACCTTTACAACAACCTTGTTCACTTTATCCTCCATTACCAAACCTAGATTTCCCAATAGGTGGAATGCCTAACGAGTTTGTACAAAATTTGGCTCTAATTGGATTTAGAGATGCAGATATATTGAGATTCAAGCAACAGCTATTAAGTTTACTTCTTCGGTGTTCAGCATTTAATAACGGAAATGGATTCGGGCCTTTCCCGCAACCACCTAGAACTATAATCAAAGAAATACCAATTCCTATTAATTCGGGCGGAACTTGTCCACCTCCAAAATTAATAATTCATCCTGTATCGATTCCTCAAAATCCCAAGGTAATTGTAAAACAGGTACCCATGTTCCTTCCTCCTCGAATAATTATTCGCACTGTTCAGGTACCTGTGATACAAGGTGCCAAATGTCCAGCTCCAAGAATCGTGAAGCAACCTATTCCTATATTTGTTGCACCAAAAACAGCAATTAAAGAAGTGCCAGTTTATCAACCACCCCGAATTATAATAAAAGAAGTTCCGGTTCCTCAACCACCACGTGTAATCGTAAAGCAAGTTCCAATTCCTGTACTTCAAGGTACTACGTGTCCTTTCCCAAGAGTTTTAGTACAAAAAGTACCGGTACAGCAACCTCCGAGAATTATCGTAAACGAAGTACCGTTGCCACAACCTCCGCGAGTAATAGTCAAAGAAATGATAATTCCACAACCACCAAAACTTCTTATTAAAGAAATACCTTTTGCACCACCTATAATTACTACAGGTAATATCATGCCTAATAACAGTGGTATTTATCCACCTTTCTGGAGACCAACAGGTTCTGGAGATTGCGCAACAGCTGCCTCTTATATGGCTATAATAAAAAAACAGAGAAATGAAATAGACAGTTTAAAATTAAAGGCAAGTGCAAGCATAACTGCGAATGCTGGTGGGCTTCCTGCTTCATCTCAAGTAGTTCCAATCTACCCACCTACTGGGCAAAATCTTTTCTCTTCGGCAACATCTGACGAACTACAAGAAGCACTTAATATACAGGAGAATGTAATTCTATATCAAAAAACTGAAATCTACAAACTAGAACAACAAGTTCAAAAACTCTTGCAAAAACTCTCAGCTTGCTCTCCTTACATTAGTGGTTCTAGAGTTCTTCCTGATGTGTCACGTTTAATCAATCCTCTGTATGATAGTATATCAAGTCCTGTTAGTCCAGTACGATTCCAGAAGAGATGCTTCACACAATTACAAAAACAAAGAGCTATGATTCGAAAGTTACAGTTACGAATAAAACAATTACTAAGTCCCCAGTCACGTTTAAGAGTTTGCAATCAAAA
The DNA here is from genome assembly GCA_011009095.1 of Ignelater luminosus. Lineage (NCBI taxonomy): Eukaryota > Metazoa > Arthropoda > Insecta > Coleoptera > Elateridae > Ignelater > Ignelater luminosus. Next base: position 231,270 of record VTPC01000793.1, read on the forward strand.
CTTTGCAGACTTTTCAAATTACAATCCACCTTTGCTGTCAATACCATCTTCAATAACAAGTCCTCTATTATCTCCAAGTAGTCCATCTGTACCAACGATACCCATACCTATGCTGCATGTACTAAAATCAATTGCTCCATCTGCCTCATCGGTTCCATACATACCCTCACTTGTTCCATCACTTTCTTCCAGTGGATTGCAGATACCATTCATGAAGGCGTTGCATGCGGCCTTCAGCCACACACAACAAGCATTAACACAATGCATGAATGCTGTATTAATTCAACAATTGGCTTTCGATCAGTCGCAGATCAACAATAATGCAGTGTGCACAGACCACCAGCAATTACTCGAGGAGAAGCAGTTAGCAGAAGGACAGGTACAATTCCTTAATTCGATAATTGTCGACATGCAAAGGAAAAATGAAGAACAACGCGCCAGAATTGAGATATTGGAGTCTGGTTATAGTCCAGCAGCGGCTGACGAACTGAAATTGTAAGTATCGACTTAACTTTCTCTTATCTTATTATACAGGGTGTCTCAGAAAACAACCGACAAACATTGACAGCAGATTCATACGACTAGATCAAAATAATTTAACTTAACTTACCAATACATTAAAGTCTACCGTTTCCAAGATACAGGGTGTCAAAGTCGTATTTAAAATTTCTTGTTTTTTTAGTATTTCAAGAACTAGGTGAAATATAGGGATGGAATCTTCTACATGCCTGTTATTCTAAGGTGTCTACTGTTCTGCGTAGTTGTGTGCTTGATATCATTGTCAGAGGCAGAGAAATGGAGAAGGACTAGCTCATCACTCTAAACAGATTTGTTATCCCACTGAAAAATTGAAAAACTTTTCTATTTTTGGAATTAACAATTGATTTTGCAAAAAAGTCATTTCTGCATCTTTCTCATTTCTGGTAACGTTGTATTTTTTAGAATCTCTCAAATTCAATGGCCTGTAGTAAGAATGCAATTATTTGCATCGCATTCCTCGACAGAAATTAAGCCAACTCTGCCATATAACATTTTTCCCTAAAGTGCATCGTTTTTGAGATACACAGCATCAAAGTTGATTAAAAACAAGAAATCTGGACGCCTTGTATCTTAAAAACGGCGCACTTTAGAGAAACAAGTGATATGGCAAAATAGGCCTAATTTCTGTCGAGCAATGCATTAGAAGTAATTGCATTGTTTTTGGAACAGCATACGAGCTTATTATAGGCCGTTGAACTTGAGAGATTTTGAAAAATCCAATTTTATTAGAAAATGATGCATTCAGTGGGAGAAACGCAAGAGCAACTTTTTTTGCCCAAACTGATTGTTAATTTCAGAAACGGAAAAGTCTTTTAATTTTTCAGTGACGTAACAATCTTCTCCAAGGTAATGAGCTGGCTCCTCATCTTCCCGCTTCTGATAAGAATATCAAACACAAGACTACATAGTAAACACTTTAAAGCAACAAGCTTATAGAAAGTTTCATCCTGACATCTCGCCTTGTTCTTGAAATATTGCAAAGACAAGACATTTTAAATTCAACTTTGACACCCTGTATCTCATAAACGATGAACTCTCTGCAATCAGCTGTGAACATTAGTTGATTGTTTTCAGGTAGACCCTGTATGTAAAGAGGTAAAGTAGGTAAATGTGTCTCTAAAATTATTAGAAATAAGGAAATTGCTTGTTTATAAATTGGAAGCTAAAAAAGAAAAGGGCACTTGTAAGTTTTCTTGCAAAAATCTTATCTACTTTAAAGAAAATTGGATTCTAAGCAGAAAGTATAAATATTTTTGTTTGTGACAGATATAGATTGTCGGATCGTTCAATTCCTCCAAGAGTCTACTGTGACATATGTGAGGAGTTTGATAAGCATGAAACAGAAGATTGTCCATTACAAGCTACCGATGATGATCCAAATCCTTGCAGTCATCCTAGGATGAAAAAAGATGTTTCATCCGATAGGCCATACTGCGAAATCTGCGAAGGTTTGTATAAGTAACATTATCTTGTACTATTGGTTTATGGCCATAAACAATTTTTTGAATGATAAGGTATTACTATGTGATGTAGTTAAAATCTTGAAGATTTTTCTAGTTTGTTTAGATCTTTTTGGTAAAAAACTTCTTATTTCTTATGTTATATACAGGATATCTTTACTCTAGATGCCAAATTCCACAAAACAGCAAATGAAGTTTTAAGGCATGTTTTTAAACAGCTGGGGAAAAAATTCATAGATCTTGTTGACAGTCAATGTTGAGACCTACCAAAGTTTCATGATACCCTTCATTCTGCATTTTTGTCTGAGTTATACCATATTAAAATGCTATAATGTGCTTTTGGCTGCTAATTGCCAGAAAGTATAAGAGACCATTGCTTCAGAAGTTTTATTTTCAAACAAACATTACACTTGATAATCCCCTTTTTCATATTGATTCCTTCTGCATCATTGGTTTTTAAAATGCCCTTAAAATATGCATGTTACTATCGGTGATGAAAAGTTTACCTTTGACAACCTTATCTATAACAAAAGCCAAAGAATTGTTTGACGATGAATGCAAAAAATGCAAAAATACATGAAACTGGGGATTTTTGGGTAATAATGAGTAGATGGGAGATTAGTTAATTCAGTGATTAAAAATCAGAATATGAAGGCAGTTAAAAAATATGGACTTACATGTTGTCCAAGACACAATGGGTAAGATTAGAAGAAAGCTATGGAGAATTCGAAATAATGGACCCTTTTTCATATTATGAATATTGCTATAACTGTTAATTATTCTCATTTTTCATTATTAGAAATTACACAACTCTTATTAAAATCATTAATCTCATTTTACTAAGGTCACCCGTAATAATGGTTGTGTCTAGGAACAGTCAGCAGGTGTATCATAAACGTCTTGGACAGTTGATAGCAATCATCTGTGATTCATTGCAAGCAGCGTTTTTGTATTCTGCTGCTGTTTGTTTTTATTAATGTTAATTGTGATTAGTTTTTAAATGTTAGCTGCTAACTATTATAAATACATACCATCTTCAAAATCCTTCATATTTATTTAAAAATTATATTGATATGAAATGTAAAGCTAGCAATTGATTGCTCAAGTCAATTGTAGCAATACTTAGTGACCAGTTGTTACTTGTTTTGTTTTAAGTGAATTGACATGGCATAGGATTGTTACAAATTTGACTTTTCACCTTTATTTTTTAAATGGGTATAAAAGATTACGAAGATGGTTATAATAATAGTCAAGGTTTAAGAATTAATCACAATTAATATTAATAATAACATTTTTGTACAAGTGACGTCAATTTTGATTAAACATGATAACAATATTGTTAAACAACAACAGAGATTAAGTTACAAGGTTGCAGAAAATGGTGCACATTTTTGATGTAAAGCAAGATATCATAGATATGAAGGATTTTAAATTTCCATTCAAATTTATCAAAATCGTAAAACAAAAGATTTATGACAAGAAAAAGCACTAGCGTCCTCTAGTTTAACCACTTGCAGACATTCTCGAAACAGTGGCCTTTGATTGAACAAAAATATCCTCCAAACGCCAGAAGAAAATGTTGATTGGTTTAGATTTTATAAATGAAGTCCCTTCTTTAACCGCCGATATCTAGAAAATCATATTGGACCATGGTTTATATGAACTCTTTTGATGGAAATTACTTGAAGAATAAGCCTTTAAAGTTTTTCGCACATATTTTGAATCACCCTGTATCGTTAATTTAGCTTTGTGATAATACTCTGTTTTTATTATTTTATAAGATGGTGTGATTATCAACCCTAACTTAAGAAACAGAACAGAAAAAGAGCCAAACGTCCCTACTACATAATGTTGTAGCATTCCTGTACAGACTTGCACTAAATACGATCGCGCTCATTTTATTATTTTCTTTGGCTTGTTGAACAACTAATTATGCGCAGAAATTAAAGATAACTACGAAGGATAGAACTAAAACACACTTGTGACTTTTGCACTACCTTGTATATTATTATATTTTCGTAAAACTTTTGAGGTTGTGCAAGTAAATCTTCAAAAAGTTGACTACATTAGTTTAATTGCCTCTGTTGAAAGATAAGGTTAACCCAATAGTGTCTTATCTCGTATATCAAATATGTGGAACCGATGTTAAAGTAGAATTTTCTGCTAAATAAAGCTCTTCTAAAACATCATCGCCACGACTCCCTAATAAAGGCAACTTTTTGACGTAAACCTATTTTCGCGAGATGTCGCTTCCACTTTAACTAGATTCTTGATCGCGCGAATTTGCCCGAATACTCGTGAACGATAGTTCACGTAAAGCCGCTTGCACTGTAACCATAGCCTTAGTGTAAATAGGAACCGGCAGCGTCACCGGTAGCTGTTCGTTTGTTTAGTGGGAACCAGCGCCGGTAGCTATGTATATGTAAAATTAAACCTAATTCAATTTTCTACAAAAAACGTTCTGTACATATTCTTCTCTAGATTCGTACTTTTCCGACAAATGGCCGTCTCAATTTGAGCTAAGTTGCGCGACCCCTAAGTTGTCCCAGTAGCCCAGCTTTGATCCTCAACCAATTTAGATCACATTAGAAGGAGTATTCCTGGAAAAGTCCGCAAGTTCTCCCATCTTGCTTCCCGTGCTAGGCCCCCTCTCCAAACTTAAAAATTGCGGGTTTTTTGTAACTCTCTTCTAACTTCGAATCGGTTAGTTTTATTTCATTCCTAAAGGAATACTGAACACATAGATAAGTAGTTATGGCGGGCATTGTACAATGTGTCCCAAGATAAGGATGCACAGCATGGGGATCTTGGAAACGGTAAGAGATACAGCATCGGTTAATTGGAATGCAAGCTGGCTGTTTATAGGACCTTTTTATTGGCGTTTGCAAAATTTAGATATGTATCTTGAATAGTTTCTGAGATATTTAAAAAAAAAGTTGATTTCTCAATTTTCGTTTTTATGTTTTCTTTCATTTATTTGAAGAGATATCGGAAAACTAAAACCACTTTTCCATTGCCACTTTTTATGCTCTATTAAAATACGCTGTACAACGTTTCGGTTTCTGGTAACCATCATCAATCTCATTTTTTTAAATAGGTGGAAAAACAATTGAAAATTGTTTTGGATAACTCTTGTTATCATGATTCTATAATGATGTAACATGATAGGGTTATTTTGAATGTTTGAGCCTCATTTTTATGCAAAAATTGCCAACTTCAAACGGCTGTAATTCGAAAAATAGAAATTTTGGGCTTTGTGTCCATTGACACTTTTGATCTACATTTATCACGGTTTCAACAATTTTGACCGGGAGCCATTTCCTATAAGGATTCTGCCGGGTCTTTTCACAACGTTTTCAAGAGATATTTCTATTGTCTTTCCTCCATTTAACAAAGATGAATAAAGTTCTTACAATTTATATTTTGTATAATATTGCACATAATACAGGATATTAAGAAGAGTATTACAAACATTATAAGCTTAAATTAATTACTTAAAACTGCTTCGTTTTCAATTAATTTTAAACTTGTATTTTAAATTCATATTAAACCAATCTTCTACCACTGTCAGATATCTGTAATGTGCTTTTCAGTACAAGATACACGTTGTGGATGGGCGCCATTCTTATTTCTTGCTGTTAATGTTCAGTTTGGTACATTATGAAAGGTTCATTCAAAAATACGTATTTGGGTCTGCTTGAGGTTCGCTCCAGTATATTAAATTAATTAGTTCAATTAGTTTTTAGTCCTCTACCTGATGTTTAGTTTCCATGGTTACTGTTATCGTGGTAACCAGCGGTAACCAGCTAGAAGCCCCGGATTCTAAAGTTTTCCCCTTTGTTTTGTAGAAAATTCAATTACTAGCTTTAATTTTGTATTATAACTATTTTTACTATAATAATACAGTATACTATTTAAGCAGATGAGCACCTTGTCATAAAGAGACATGACGCTGTGTGCCGTATTCTAAAGGAATCCGTTTATTGGACCGGATTCGTAAAAAATAAACATACTATTTAATTTTGTCCGTTATCCTGGACTGTTAGATTATTATGAGGTTAGATTGTTCAGAATAGCAAACAAAAGTAAACGGCCCGTTTATTTTTAACGAGTCCAGATTTCTTTAGAGTAGCCCCCTATTACAGTTATATCTAACGTGACCATTTTTTTTGCTTCAGAACGGGACACTTTATATTTTAACGTAAATTAAATATCAACTGGAAAAATAAACTAAACGTCATAATTTTTTTTATTGAAAATTTGATTAATAAAAATGATTATTGAAACGCACAAATTTTATAGGAACAAAAACACGAAAGAAATACATGTCAAAAGAAAAATTAAATTACAATAAGGTCAAAATTACTACTCTAACACAATGTAGCAAAGATTACAAAAGTATCTACCTAAAATAAGTACTTAAACAACACATTAAATTTATTCTAATTTTGTATGAACAACAATCTTTAAAAATAAACTAAAGTAAACAAACATACTAAACTTGAAATCATAAGGTACAGAAACACAAAAAAAAACTTATGCAATCAAATAATTTAGGAAGATTCCGAATGATATTTAGAAATAAAAGTACATCCAACTATAAAAAAACATCAAATGAGAACTATAATCTTAAAACTAACATCAATTTTTAACTTAAACACACCAAAATATCGAATTACCTACTCTACAAAAGAAATAACTTTAATATAAGAAAATCTATTGTTGTTCATTAATATATCGGGTGTACCTTTTAAATAAGTATACAGTTGTAGACACGTTTTATTAGTGTTATTCTTAACAATTAAAATTGCCTTTAGTACTGTAACTCCAAGTTGTGTTTTGTCGCTGGTCCATATTTTATTCATCAGCGAAAACACTCTTTCTACAGGTGCGTTACTGCTTGGTAAACATAAAATGAATTCCACTATTATTTTGAAATTTGCATATGACAGTTGGTGTGTATGGAAATGTTGAAATACTTCCACCCAACGATTTTCAGCTGTCACATTCTGATCATTCCAGTCTGCAACTTTTTGGAATGTGATGTATTTTAAAATAAGTGAAAACTGCTGAATCTTGACTATTATTTATAAATCCCCTTTCAATCAACAAGTCCATGACCTTTTGAACCTCATCCCAAGTAGGTATCTTTGTTAAATTCGCCCATTCAAAATCTTCTAGTTCAGTGTTGAACTGACACCACTGGCCCAAATATTCGTTACATGTTTTGTAAAAATCAACCACTGCAGTTTTGACTACATCTTGGTCAGCAAGACTAGTTTCTTGACAACACTCACTATTTAAAGTTCATTGAAGCATTGTGTGAAAACGGGACGTTTCTGTTTTCTTTCGGGACAACGGGACGGAAAGTGTGAAAACGGGACGTATGGTCACGTTAGTTATATCTAACCTTGAAGATTTTATGGTATTATAAGATATCCTCTCCTTTTTTTAACTATAAACGTTTTTTTGGTATTTAGATTTAACCAGATTTAAATATAAAGCACAGATAGTAGCGGTATTTATGTAACACAGTGGTTTTTACAAAGCAATTTCCCTTTAGCTTACTACCATCATACTACGTAACAAGGTTACATGTTACTAGAATTCCTTTTAATTGTATAAGTAACAGTGGAGTCATCAACTAACTATAGTAAGAACAAAAATGTAACCACCACTTGGAGATATCCCTTGATCAAAGTTGGGAATTTTACTTTTGGTTTGTTCTCAAAAGTTGCAACAATAGACAAAAACTGCGGCTATGACGAATATTAAAGAAAAGTGAAGTTAGTTTTAATTGAAGATATAATCATAAGATATAAGTGAATGTCAAAATTTCCTAACTTGGGTTGGCTAGAAATAAAATTCCCGTTTTTAGAAAACAACAAGAATAGGAATAACCAAACAACTCCATGTTTGGCCAACTTTCAAATACTTTGACAGGTATTATAGAAAAAGAAAACGTACTATACTATGACGTCATATATACTGTAAAAACTGTTACTGGATTGTATCCTGTTGTTTCTTTTAAAGGAAAATCGCTTACAGTATTTGTTAACACTTACAATTAGTAAAAGTCACTGTCAAATGATGTCAAGACTTTAATTACGAATTTTGCAAAACTATCAGAAATGATTTACAAGATTTCATAGGTAACTATAAAAATCTTTATCCACGACTGTTGAATAACAAGCCCATTATTCAACACCTTTTAATTTGTTTTTCCTTAATAGTCATGGATAAACTGTTGTATTTGACTTAACATGTTAGTGGATTTGAACTACGTAAGGCGTATTTTCTTAACCATAGGTGACTCTGATAAGATGAAATCTGGAAGATGCAGAGTACAAGAACTTAGAAACGATAGTGCCGCAGCAAACCCAGACAGAATCTCAAATGAAATGATAAAGAATGGCGAAGTAATGATGAAAATGACAATCTGTAAAATTTGCAAAAAATTTGTGGGAAAAAGAAAAACAATGCCAGTTGAATGGAACGAAGGTATTATTATTATTATATTGCTATTTAAAGAAGAAAGTAAGGATGACAGTGAATAAATTAGCAAAGCATAACACTATTATTAAATGTTATATAAAACCAGCTATGTTATATGTATCAGAGAAAAACAATTAAGAATTACAGAAAGAACAATATTGAGAGAAATACTTGGCCTAGTCACAGAAGACAATAGAAGAAAAAACTGGATGAACTATAAACTGCTTAAAGCGATAACTGATACTGATGTTGTCAAGACAATAAAAACATAAAGACACCTCCAAAGGATGAATGAAAACAGAATTCCCAAAATATTAAGTGAATGGAAATTGATGATATAAAAATGATAGGTATAATGACGGATAAAAATTAAGTTCCAAATTTACTCGAAAATCAGACAAGCCATGTTTGAATGTAATGAAATAGCATGTACACGTAAAGAATAACCTTCTCTTAGCAAATAGCTGAAATTGAAAATTTTAGCCCATTTAATAGAGGAGATATTTGCGATCAAAATTGGCTCTTTTTACATGCTGTGAGTGTACCGTAGATACTACTTCTAATTCAAATAAATTCTCGACTTCTATGAAAATTACTATGAAAAACTGATTGTAATCCACAAAAAGGCAGGGAAAGTGACTACTTTTTAAAAAGTGACTATTTCTGAACCCTGATACTGTCATTGTTTATACTGTCTGTCAGATATTTAGTCATTTGGACAGTTTTTGAGCGCTTTTCTAACTGCAGTTTTGTTTTCCATCAGCCATTTGCATTCCTTTGTTTGCACATCACCAAAACTTACCTTGTTACAGAATCAGGTCCATAGCAGTATATACATATATTAAAGAGAATAAATAAGTCGTACAAAGTGAATCTTGTTGATGATTCATGTATATTGAATCAAATTCAACTTGGTTGAGGTTAGAACAATACCTGGAGGCCTTTAAATCAGACTCCAATTCCAGTCGCAGAGGTCCAAACAAGTTTTATAGACTGTAATACTCTCCTACACTACCAGTATGAGTATGAGTATGAGGGAGGTGACGGTATCAAATATCTAGTAACTAGATGCACTGAATAAGTTTCTTTAAATTTCTTTTTCTGAACATATAAGATTTTTGTAAATCAAGAAAATGTAATATATGTAGATATTTGTCTTAAGAAATTTCAGTTTCCTTTGTAAAGTTTTATTAATTTTGAATTTTTGTTTCAGTTTTTGGACACTGCACTGAAGACTGTAAGGACGATCAAACATTTTAAGAAGTGTAGATATTAAAATAAAGTAATGTAAAAAGATTAGTAGTATTCTTTTTAATTTATAGATAATAGTAGCCATTAGAAATAACGTGATATTTGTATAAAAAGAAATCTTAGGTAAGTAGATAATATTAGATAGGAACAATTAATAAATTTGATAACTTGCTTAAATAATTATTATATAAATAAAATGTATATTTTTGTTATTTGTTACCTTTATTTCCCGTTCATAATAATAATAATAATATCTCTCATTAATGATAATAACAGCTTGATGGAAGCTTTCATATTATTAAATAAAAAGCTCTATTTTTAGTCTTTAATCATGTAGGGTGATGTAAAAAAAACCTAAATTGCTAAATGTAGAGCTTTCGTAATTTAGATAGCACTTAAGTTATATTTTGTAATGATATATGTAAGCAAGACTGTTAATCGTAAACATATTTTCGGTATAACTTAGTTTTTGTTTTACATAATTTTAGTTTTTATAAAACTTTAGCTTTTGTTGTTTGTTTCTCTGCTGCAGAGGTATTTATTTCTTAGCTCCATTCTCTTCTTAATAGATTTAATGTTTATATTAGCCACAAATACTACTTAATATTTATCACAAAATTTATTTTTAATGTCTTATTATTAAATTACATAGCGTTATTTAACTTTTAATACTTTTAATTCGATATATACACCTATATAAATTATATGCAATGCAGTTCTTAATCTAAACCTTCTTTCTTTTCCTTAATTGCTTCCTATACAGAAAAAAAAATTATTATTTTGTATTCAACATTAAGATTTAAAACTTACCTTGAAACGTTCCTCAAACAATGATAATTCTGCAATCAAATCAGTGATAGCATGCATAAAAGCTTCTTGAGGTGAGTAATCTGATGTTGTTTGAATGCGTAACACAAATTTATGTTCCAATGGATGTGGCAATTTGTAACCCGCAAAGAGGACATTTGGATCTTTCAAGAGCTGACTACGAATTAAACAATTTTTATTATAAATTTAAAAGCAACTAAAATAAAACAAAGCTTACTTTCTAATCATGTTTCCTAAAGTGTGATCTTCCTTATTTACAGTAAAAATAGCTGCATTTGGTACTTTGGTGTCTTGTTCTCGGATAATTCTAAACAGAAAAGAGGTTATGTTTTGATTATTACGAGTCAAATGTAATAAAAAACTTACTTTTTTTCTCCTTCATACAAGAGAAATGATTCGAAGGTTGGAGGCGCATTCATCTTTGAAGTGTAAGGGTATTTTCGAAATTATTTATCAATAAACCACTTAGAACGTCTATTTTGCCGTACAAAATAATAAAACTAGAAAAGAACTGTCACTGTCAGTGTTATCGACCGAGCTAGCTCTCGAATCGTAGATTCGGGCGAGTCGGATAAATTCCCATCTTACCATCTAGCGGTGACATTGAGAAACATTATCAAAGTGTTGAGAAATTTCGCCAGATGTACTAAACGATTTCGATATTTTTGCAACTTTAAAAATTAACAAATCTCAGAAATACATAATAATAAATCAATTACTTTTTATCTTTCTTTAATTATAAAATCTTTAATTTAAATATTCCTTAATATTTCCATTTAAATTAATAAATTACCAGCCGTACAAGTTTTAGACACTAAAAAGTTATCAATATAGGGATGGTGCTTTCAGTTTGCGCGAGGTTGTCTTAGGGGGAAGTCGTTTTAGCAAACTCCCTGAAAATGGCGGAGGCTACAGGTACATCGAGTGCCAATCCAAATGTTGAAATTGTTAGAGGCCAAACATTCGAAGTTGGTCCGCGTTATACAAATTTATCCTACATCGGCGAAGGTGCTTACGGCATGGTAGTGTAAGTACCTCCATTATATATTATGCATTTTATACCTATTAGAATATATTTTGTGTTCCACTTGTTACACGCCCCTTGTTTTTAATGATTATTCCCGTTTTACCACTACTTCTGTTGGTAATAAACGATTTCATTGACCCAATTTAAAATTAACGCCAAATCATTCGTGTGTGTATTTATTAAATATAGTAAATTGTAAATACAACTATTGAGGTTATGTTAATTGTATGTACTAGTTGAAATCGGTTAGCATCGATTAAACTCGAGAGAACTTTTAGTTTCTAATACTTTCACTGATTTTTTTCTAGTCATTAATGTATTTATTTCGTTAATTGATAAATGACTGAATAGATAACTTCGTAGAGATTCCCGTGGAATTTGATTAGATCGCGGATCAAATTGTTGGCAGATAACTAATCGCAATTGTTTTATACGCGTTTTCTTATGTTTATTTAATGAATGTAAATTGGAATTATAAGAAAGTTTCTTGATGGCCGGAGAAGGGAAAAGCCTTTTAATGGTTTCGATTAGAATCAATATATCTGTAGTGGTATGTACAGGGTGAACAAAAAAACTTAGCATAAGTAAACGAATAAAGAGAATTAATTAAATTAATAACTGAAAGTTAGAGTTGCCAATTGTTTTTAAACGTTTGGGCTTGTTTGAGAAATTAAAAATAACAAAAGAAAAAGAGAATCGCTCACTTGGTCACGTTCTATAAATTAAATCAAACTTAAAAAATGAAGACTGTTTGCAATAATCCAAACTGGACTAAATCTTTGAAGTTCTGACTTACTCTGAAACAATATTCTATTGAAGAATATTGGATTATTCATCTAATCGTAAAAGATAGGTTAGTAGGTCAAATTTAGATTTGTACAATTTTTAGAGTATACGAGATTAGGTAAGGTGTTTTTGCCATCCTGTTTGGATACCAACACGAACAGAAAGAGAAGTTTTGAATCAAAATACTCTAGTTAAAAATTCCGATTTTTTTGTATCGTACTGGTTGCCACCTGATGAGTGCGCACATGTTTTGCAGCACTTGCTGCGTCTGTAGCGAAGATACTAATCACTGCAGAATAAAAAGAGTTAATCTCAAAATTGGCAGTGACATTAAAATTGGGAGCACTTCTGTTTTATATATTTTGGCACTTCGAATCTTCCCTGGTGTAATTCCAAATATTGGTGGAATATCCAATAATTTTTCACAAAGTTTATTCTTTACGAGTTGCGGCAACAATGATAAGGTAAGGAAAGCAAATACCTGGGACTTCCTCTGATGATGTTAGAATTCAGTTTTTATTGATTTGGTTTTCTAATATCTGGGAAACTAAATGTTTCTATATACAGTGTGGTTGATTTTTCATTGCACTTTTTTATTACCTTAATTTCGCCAGAATAAGGTTTTTCAAAAAACTCATAAACGGGTTGGATAGTTTCCTGCGTTCTTTCCAACGGACTAAAACAAAATTAAATCACCTACGTATAAAACAAAAGAGCAGCGATGTGAAGAATAGGTTTTTTGAATTGAAAACTGTATATTATTGAATAATTAGAATGATTATGAAATTTTGAATACAGCACAGCTTTTAATTTTTTAATTGACCAACAAATAAGGTCGTAACAGTAATAATTAGATTGCCAAAAGTAGGCTTTGCAAATGTTAAGTAATAATAATAACTTTTACAAAATAACAAGAGCGCAATTAACAATACAATATTGTTCGTAAGTATAGGAATTGCCCAAAACAACCGGATTAGGACATCTGGTCGTCTTAAGCTGATAACAATCTAGCGTTTATAACATATTACGATGTGCATGTAAAGTAATTTGACGATTGGACTCGACACGGCGCTTATTCCTTATGCAGTGCAAAGCTACTAGTTGATGTGAGATAAAGTACCGACACCAAACAAAAGATGATCGTAAATTGAGAGTTCGATAACAAATTTCTCTTCGCCAAAGGCGTTGCTGTTGTTTTTCAAATTTGACAAGTTTAAACGTCAGTTTACAAGTTTGAGGTTTTTAAATTTTAAATTAAAACAAATGTAATTTTAAAAATGCCTTGCTGTTGCATATTGAACGCAGTTTTGGGGACTTAACTCTTTATTTCTGATCTGATCATACAAATTACATGATACAGTTATTTGAGTTAAGTATCGGTTTATTAAAAACGGTTGTGCGACCACCACGAAGTCGATTTTACAGCAGTTTATAAAAAATAATTGTGAAAGTAATGAAGATGAGCCGTGGAAATAGTAAATGCATTTGTTTTGCAAAGAATAAAGAATGATAATTACTTTTTTCTAAGATTTAAATTGTAATAACCTCAAACTTATAAACTGACGTTTAAACTTGTCAAATTTGACGTGGAACAACAGCGCCTCTAGCGGAGGAAAAATCGTTATTAATCGTCGATCTTTTGTTGGTAATTTTTAAGATTTATTGTTTTCCATTTAATAGTTGTCACGACAACGAAATTTAGACACCGTTTGTTTCATTCCAGAAAAAGGGCGACTCCCCAATTATTATATGTCAAAGGAAGGTTCAATCTGTAGTCGTTCTGTTTGTCTAAATTCAATAAACATAAATTCGAATACCAAAAGGCTTTTCTATTCTGTTTTTGTGTACCCTTTGACCCTTTGAAATTAACTTGAGTTTTGATCATGCCTTATAATTGTGTACATAACAATGAGGGCGGCGGCAGTACCCTTCAAAATAAGAGCGAATGGAAGCACGTAAATATTTATTTTAGAAATAGCTGGAATAATTTAAAATGATAGTTGTTTTGGGAGGTTCTTTATGTAATTAATCATGCCAAAGTTGTAGAATTAGTAACTCGACTCTAGGGAAACGTGTATTATATCGTTTTGCACAAAGTAATTAAGAGTAACATCTAATAAACTACAAACTTAATAGTTAAGTTTCGCTTCTATATTAATTTAGAAATATCCAATGTAATATTTTCTTATTTAATAAGCGACAAAACCTGTTAAATTGAATGGTAGAAGAGTTCAACTTAAACCGCAAAACTTTCCGAATAAATGCATAGCATTAAGTTATCTTTTCATGGCAAAAGTGTGGAGACTTTAGCCAGATACACAAGCGATTAATTTGTAAATTTTCTTAAATGGTTGGCAAACCTGGTTTGAATTTCTTTTGTAGAAATTTAGAAATATCGGCTTTTGCTTAAATAGTAAGTATTGTGTTTCACCGACGCAACATTAATCATTCGAGCATAACGTTTCCTTTACTCGAACAAAGGTTTCGGAGAACAACAAGAGATGTTTCAACAAGTTTACAAATCATTCATTACAAGATTGTTGTGCGTAGTTAAAGTAAATATTGCTAATTTGACTTATAACCAAAATACGTAAATTCCTTTCGGGGAAACCGAGAAGGGAAAATGTTTCTCGACTGTAAATAATGCAATGAAGATTCTGGAACGAAATTTTTTTGTGATTAGGGTTCATTTCATATCTGTGAAGTCGTTTGGATTTCACAGGTTTTTCACGAGTGTGTACGAAAAGTGTGGAATGGTTTTTGCACGTTGGAGAAAAACCTTCAAAATACTGGCATTTTGCCCCCATAGATTTAAAAGAGTGACTTTATTGAATTCAATAAGATAATTTAACTATTTAGTTTAATGATTTCTGAGAAGACTATAAGACAAGTGTCTGTCAGTCTTTTTCTCAAGTATTCAAACCCTTAATTAGATTAAGATATCATAGACTTTCTTCAATTAGAAACGCGCATCTTACGTGCGCGCCATGCAAATCACAAAGAGGAAGAATTGACGTTTGTAAACATCTTAAAGAGGAAGCTAATATAAAGTCAGGCTTGTATTAACGACTACCTAAAGTCGAAATTACTCTCCTTTCCAAAAATGTTTCCGAAGTCATCAAAATCCATGTAGAAGCGAAGCATAGATCGGAAAGAAAAATAGAAATTAAACATCGAGGTCACAGGAATATTTCTAACACCGTAACTCAATCTAGCCGAGTCCTGTCCATCGAAAAAAATGTACTTCTAAAATACGTTCGAGGAATAATAGTAAAAATCTAGCCGAAGAAAAGTAAAAATCTAACGTAAGTACTTGCAATATCGTTACAGTAGGATGTAAATGTAAAAAGAATAAAACGAAAGATCTAAGTTTGAGGATGCATGAAAGTGTTTCTAAACTGAAGAAAATGAAAATAAACAGAAGATGGAAAGTTAAAATTCATTGCTTGCGAATGAAATGGCGCGATATAATGTTTCGCGCTAGAAAGGGAGGACATTAAAAAAATGAAACTCAAATTTAAGAAAGATGAAGCTTTTATAAGAAAGAAGCGTTCATTTGTTCTATACATTTTGTTTCATGAATTTAAGCAAATGGTCGACTTGATTTGCTATAACTACTTACTGATTTTATTTTGTATTTTTTCTCTTTTTCTAAACTAAGTTAGCCATGAAGTATCTTTTATGTCGTTGAAAGCAGCGTAGACTATCCTGTCAAATAATGTAAATATCAAATATGGCATCTATAAGAAAGAACGAACCTGATGATGGTTCCACGAAACCGAAACGTCGATTGATAAAAAAACTGCCTCATAAATGTTTTGTTATAGTTTTAAGATTCCCAGTAATAAAGAAGCTGGGAACAAAAAATGTAAGATCGTCGATCATCAAATTTGAACTCGCGTCCTTTCTCTTATAATGAGCGAGATCTCTTCATATTTAAGCTCGAATTCGAATCACCTTCTATCCAACCATGTTCCTGTACATGACATACTAGACTGAAAATTCTCTATACGACAGGTATCAGACTTTGAAGGTAAAAACGCTACAGACGTTAAACTTCAATTGTTTAAATCGAATTAAAGCACATTTGACATGAACCGCATTTAGATTAGAAATTTTCCCCTGGTAGCCTTATAAAAGTTTATTTGCTAAGCCGGGATGTCAGAACAATGAAAAAACAAACTTGCGGAATAACTACTACGGTTAAGTCTGTAATTCCATTGAAATTGAATTGGGGTTGTAATAAATGAATCTCTGTTACTGCATAGCAGTGGTTTATCATTTATTCTTTGCACTTGCAAAAGTTCGCACGTTTCATAATTACGTAGATGCCAATGGTTGAGATAAGTCTAGCGCTCATTGTCAACTGAGTATTTGTTGCAAACTTTTAAACGATTTCTATCCCGGAGGGGTTCTCGTCTATTTCAGTATCTAATTCTGTCGGGATTTTATTGGATCTAAATAGTTTGTATCTCATAACTTGAAACATACAGAATGCTCCTCCACACGTTGGCTGTTTATAGGAAAGGAATATACAGTCGATTTATAGTTTGCTATCTTGTTATTTCTTACTGTGAAGAACCAGCTTGCGTATGATGTCACACGCTACTTATCTTGAATCAATAAGGTGGATTTATCATTGTTATGATTATTATAAAACCGGGGCAGATCAAGATGTTTTTAATGCAGAAACAGGTAGGTTTCTCTATTTTTTTCCATTTGTTTTTTTATTTCCTTGAAGACTTTTGTAGTTCGCTATTACGTATGAATCTTTTAAATCGAGGAAAACGTGCAATATCACTGAATGATTGAATGATTCAATGTGATAAGTCAATAAGTCCGCCGTTTTTAAATAAACAGTTGTTTCCGTGGCTAAATACAGTGTGTCCACATTTCGATGCTCACTATTGAGATTTCGGAAATTGTGAGAGATATGAAGTCGGTTAAATTAGAAAAGTTTTGGCTATTTTAGAGATCAATTTACTTATGCTTTTGTTTTTTTTAAAAAAGTTTACGGCTTACTAGATATTTGCTAAAAACGAAATTGTCTTATTTTTTTTTAAATAAAAAGCATTTCCTATGCAGTGTGCCATGGCTTTAAACATATAAAAATCATTGATTTTTGTCAGATAAATTACATTTGTTATGTAACAATTGCTAAAACAAAACAAAAGACGCTTTTAGTATAATTTACTGAGCATTCACAGATAGCATCAAACAAACAGCTAATGCCCCGTAAAACACCTTAAAATCGTATTTATTTTGTTTTAGCAATTTTTGCATAACAAATTTATTTCATAAAAATCCACGACTTTGTATGTTAGATGTCATGGCACACTATGATGAAAAATGATTTTCACTTCATAACGCGGTAAAACAAAAGAATAGCTATGTCAAACCATGTATCGCTGAAAACAATTTAAGGCGCGCTATTCAGTAAATGGAAATCAAGTAGGCGTTCTACTAGACAAAAATTGGATTTACGTAGTAAAACAAAAGACAATTGCGAAAACAATTTTTTTGTGTTTCGGAGTAAATTCTCTAAAACACCCTCTTTGCTGTTCTTTTCTATCTTTGCTCATTCCTGAGATATTTCACTTAAAAAAAATAACATAATTTCGTTTTTCGCAAATATCTAGTAAGCTGTGAGCTTTTTTGAAAAAAAAAACAAAAAGCACAAGTAAATTGATCTCTAAAATAGTCAAATCTTCTAATTTAACCGACTTCCTATCTCTTACAATTTCTGAGATTCCAATAGTGAGCATCGAAATGTGGACGTACTGTGTACAGTATGTCCATTGTTCTTGGTCCTTCTCTGAATGCTTGGGAATAGGCAACACGTCTTACAATTCAGAGATATCTTTGTGTAATTGCAGATTTTAAAAACAAAATGGATTATGTTTGTATAGTTTGTTTTCTGTAATACGTGTCGATGTCAAAATTCCTCAATTTATGCTGGTTAGAAATAAGATTTTGCTTTTTAAGAAAACACAATAGGAATAATTATAAAAGCTTAAGAATTTAATAATAAACAAGAAAACGTAATTAATAAACAAGAAAACGTAATTAACAAAAGGAAAGTAAACAAAATGAACAGGTTTGTACAAAAGTTAAACTGGAAATCTAACCAAACAAATGTCAAACATTTGACTTTTGTCAGTTTTTAAATTCACAGCAAACTATGGTTCAGTTAACAAGGGTTGAACTTTTTAAAGAAAAGCCGGCTTTGAATTGCAAAACCTGTTACTTATTCCCAAATATTCAGGGGAGGACCTATAAAATGGGCATACTGTATTTTTCGCAAAAAATAATAACTAATAATATAATAAAATGTTGAAATCTTCGAAAAACTGATTTAACTTAGGTAAGATGCAGTCAAACTGGGTTAGGTTAGACGAAATTGAACCAATTTAGGTTAGTTTTTATTAAGTTGCAAATTAACCAGGTTAGGTTAGTTCAAGTTTGCTTTCCTTAAGTTAACTCAGGTTAATATGAGTTATGTTAGCTAAACTTGCTTTTGTTTGGTTATTTTGGATGAAATGAGCTTATGTTAGTTGAAACACGCACAGTCTGTAATGTAAGTTGTAAGGGAAATTTCCAAATTCCAATAATCGAAACGAACAAAATGATCTGAAATGAAAATATTATCTGCTTTGCATGTGTGCTAAGTCTTCATAGCCCCACGTTGGGCGCGATTATTACATGTGATGGTTTACCGATAAATATTAATTTCTCGAATATGTATGTGAAAAGTTTTTATGTTATGCTTTGTTTTCGGGTCGTTGAGATATCTTGTGGACCATGAATATTTATTGGAAAAAATCCAATTATCGTTTGTCTCGTCATACTATAGCTAAAACTCAATTATACTTAGTAAGTAGAGATATTTCAGCTTGAAAAGAATACCTTCAGTCTCTTGTTTTCCTCCGAATATCCAAAGCCTACTTTCATTAAGATACTCATATTAACAGAAAGAATTTTAGTCATTTGTTCAAGTACCACTATCGTAGGCAGATGAGACTGGAGGAATTTGCCCTTATGTTTTTAGCAAATGTCGGGGTTAATTTTGATCACATTATAGTGCTTTTCTGGTATTTTCCATGTTAATATTGTCTATGTAATTTAAGAACAAAGCTGTATGCAAATGAGATAAATAATGCATGGAAGCCCCATAAGCTGGCATACTTGTTTTTAATAAACCAACGAAAATATAGTCTGCTATTAAGGGAATAGGGAGTAAGTAAAACGGGATTGCATTTTTATTAAACAGAAAATGGGTATGGGATGTGGCTTTTTTGGTATATGATAATATAAAACTCGACTTTACCTACTAAAAGGTCGATGCTTTGGGTTTTACATAAAACAAGTCTGGTGAAAATCGCTATATGTTAAATAACTTGCATAAATCTGGATTAAAATTCAAATCAATATATAACAGTGTTCGTTTTTGATTATTGCATGAAATCTATGAGCCACAGCAGCAAATTGAAAATTTAAAACAAGTAAACTTTCCTTGTCAGCGGTAGTTGAAACATTTTTTTTTGTTTTCATAATACAAACACTAGGCAACGAGAAAACGACAGAATTTTAAAACTTCAAAATGGAAAGATTTTCTTTCATGCGGTAAGTAGCAGTTTGCTTCACTACTTACGAACAGGAAAATTTGTTCTTCTGAAAAAATACTATGTAGCTGTGCCATGTCAGCGAGTTATTGATTTTAGATATGAGATATTACGGATGAATGGAGGCATCCATGAGATGAATAGACTTGAATCTTGTGAAGTCTTATAATAGCTAATTTTACTTATCAATAAATTTATAGGAGCTAACGAGGTAGCTTTTGATAAATTGCTTTTGCTAGAATTTGTAACCGTATGAAGGTCTTGGGGGCTTATAAAAGTACGTACAAGCAGTTAAAGCGTTTTAAGAATTTTATAAGTTTCATATTAATTCGATTTTGTTCATTTAAATTATTGGAGTAAATGAAGTAAATGTTAATAGATCGAAACATCAAAAACGCTATTCATTGCACCGAGCTGTCTAGATTTTGATATTTTCTTTCGTTCTACAGTAAGAGTCTTTAAAATAAAACTTGTTCATATGTTGTTTTTTTTGTTTAGCTTTTGTTTTTACAAAAAAAAATAAATCGAATTTCTGCACCCTGTTTTTGAACAGACGAATATAAAAACTAGCGATGGGCATAATCGAATCGAGATATAAGCAACTGTGAGATTTAAGATACAGGGTGTGAAATCTAAAACGTAGACGGCTTCATGATCTTCAAATTTTTACACTTGACATTTGTTCTCATTTAATTTAACAATCTTGTATCTACTCTAGACAAGTCTGTCATGTTTATTTTTTTCCCTAGTGTGGACGGCAGGTGAATCTTAATTTACAATAACAACAAATAGTAGAAAGTTCACGTGCTCACACTAGGAAAATAAAAAATATGACAAACTAGTTCAGAATGGATGCAAGATTGTCAAATTAAATGAGAATAAATGTTAAATGTAAAGATTTGAACATTATGAAGCCTTCTATGTTGTAGATTTCACACCCTGTGTCTTCCAAACAAATCGACCGAATCTAATAATTCAAACGGGGCAATATGGAGAATTGAAAGGCCATTTCTAATGCTGTCCCACTTCAAGCCCATCTCCATTAGAAATCTTTGAGGGGTTGACGCCCCCCCCCCTTTAGGGGGTTGAAGTCTAGGGTTCGAATTGTATGTCAAAAAATATCTCCCTCTCAATACAAATCGTATTTTTGCGTTTTTTCGAAAAATTATTTTCGTGGGGATTATTGAGTCTGTTTCGTTTTCGTTGGGCCACCCTGTATATGATAGATGTCTTATACAAACATACAAATAATAAAAAGTTTAATTAAAAATTGTAGTTTTTTTTCATGTTTAATCTTAGACGAACTTTTTGTTAGAACATCAGCGGTCATATGGTCAGTTGGGTTATACAATAACTGTATTGTACCTCCAACTACATTTTCTTTAATGAAATGAAATCTGATACCTATACAGTGTGTCCAGGATAAGGATGCACAGCATGGGGATCTTGGAAACGGTAAGAGATATAGGATCGGTTAAAAGGGATGAAACTTGGCTATTTATAGGACCTTTATGTTGGCGTATGCAAAATCTAGATATCTTGGATAGTTTCAGAGATTTTTTTAAAAAAGTAGATTTCTCGATTTTCGTTATTATGTTTTCTTTCATTTATTTGAAGAGATATCAAAAAACTAAAACCACTTTTTCATTGCCACTTTTTGTTCTCTATGAAAATACGCTAACAAAATGCCCGTACAACGTTTCGGTTTCGAGTAACCATCATCAACCTCATTTTTTTAAATAGGTGCGAAAACAATTGAAAATTATTTTGGATAGCTTTTGTTGTTACAATTCTAATGATGTAAACATAATAAGGTTATTTTGGTTTTGATTTTTTTGTGTTGAACGCTGCTGTGACCAACTGTAATAATTACTGTTCATCTTTAAAATCTTGGTTGAGCAGATGATTCTTGACATAACCCTAGAGGAAAGAAATTTAACGATGTCAGATCAGGTGAGCGTGCAGGGCAGGGTACTGCAGAATGCATTAATTTATAGCATAAGAAATCAAAATAACCCTGTCGTGTTTACATCATTAGAATCGTGACAACAAGAGCTATCCAAAACAATTTTCAATTGTTTTTCCGCCTATTTAGAAAAATGAGGTTGATGATGATTACTCGAAACCGAAACGCTAAACAGGAATTTTGTTAGCGTATTTTAATAGAGAACAAAAAGTGGCAATGGAAATGTGGTTTTAGTTTTCCGATATCTCTTCAAATAAATAAAAGAAAAAATAAGGAAAATCGAGAAATCTACGTTTTTTTAAATATCTCTGAAACTATCCAAGATATCTAGATTTTGCAAACGCCAACAAATGCTCACTATTGGGATCTCGGAAATTGTAAGAGATACGAAGAAACAAATAAGATGATTTCGTTTTTAGCAAATATCTAATAAGCCGTACATTTTTTTGAAAAACCAAAAGCATAAGTTAACTGATCTCCAAAATAGCCAAAACTTTTCTAATTTAACCGACTTCGTATCTTTTACAATTTCCGAGATCCCAATAGTGAGCATCGAAATGTGGACACACTGTATATTCATCATCTAAATTAGATGATTCCTAACATCAGGATTGGTAGTACGTTCAGAAATTTCTAACCTCACTTCTGTGGGAGAGAATCACTAACGTTTTTAGTTGAGGTTGCTTCTTTAGCATGCATAATGTTTTCAAGAATTTTAGTTTAGATTTAACATCAAATCAAACGTATGGGACTAAGCTCTACATCCAAATACTCTTAAGATGACTCAAATTAACTTTGGAACCTGTCCATAATTTTCCTGGCAGAGCCTATTTACAGCTATGATTTTTTAAATAAATTGCAGTTGCAGCTGCTACTCCCCAAAAAACTCTTGGTAATCCACAATCAGTTAATAAAGCTTGAGCCTTTTCAATTACCGTACGATTGCAAATGTTTGTTTTCACCAGTAGATTTCTTTTGGGAAGTTAGGCCAGTAATGTGCAGTTGGTGTTTTGTAGTTGAGCTTTCGGGACACCCCGTACTTGTTGATTTTCTGTCAAATCGATAGAATCAATTGTCGCCAAGCCACCGTAGCAGGAGTTGATTATTTTCCATTCGCGTTGCGTTTTCTCTATGGTGCGTACTTTCATGGACACACTGCATATAAATTGTAATCTTAAAATCTGTCAGTAATAAAATATGAATAACAATAAGTTTGCTGGCAGAAACCCATTAATATGCAGGTTATTATAGAGAAATAAACTGTTTGTAGATGTTTTTTTAAAGTTTCATCTTTATTGTGTCTATTTACATTAGGAGATTCCAATAAGCTAACTAACAATAAGAAACCCTAAATCCACAATATCGAAAACAAAGTAAACGCAGCTGTCGTAACAACCTTTCATGTCCTGAAGGGATATCGACTTTGTTTATGTTTTAAGAGACAATGGAAATTTTACGTAAACAGCCATAGGGTATCATTAGATTATATAATAGAAAGAACTTTTATTTTCCTCATGTACATACTTTGATAAAGAATGTAAATTAAATATTCCGATCTAAAAGATTATTTGCACGCCACTAAATCTCTCCCATATTTGCTACATCGCTAGATGTCCTTGCTGCTGCTACTGCTGCTGCTGCTTTATTAAAAAGAGTTTTCGTGTCAGATACTTTTTTAAATTAAAAACATTAAGGGTGGAAATGGGTCTTCCGACACTGTTTTCATCAATTTGTGTAAAGTTGAGCAGTAAATTTTATCTCGTGCCAACCTGAATATTGCCCTTTCATGTTAGTAGTAATTGAAGCGCTTGAAGTTTTTTTCTTCTTTTTTTAATATTTACATTTCATTTTTTATATCCAGTTTTACTTAATGAAGTTGTTTAATACTAAAAAATATGAAGTTATTTTTATTTTCTTTTTTAATAAGGAAATGGCTGTATAATAGAGAAATATAGAAGACACTTTATAAGGGAATGTTTGTTAATTTCAGTTTCACTGATGAATGTTGCCCATTTAGTCGATGAAAATCGCTTAATATATTAATTGCGTTTCCACCCCTGTTTTGTATTCCTTTAATTAATACTGTTAGAGAAATACGTGAGTGTTATAATTCAAGATATTATAATAAAATAAAATTTATTAATTCCATTTTCTTTTGACTAAAATCATTTCTATCTTGGTTTTTGTTGTATTTCAATTTTAACCTCAACTGCAAATCTTCATTGATTTAAATCTTAACAATTGCGTTCTAGAATTACTTCATCAAAAAGAAGCCTAGTGTCGAAAGTTGTTCAAATAAGCATTTAGAACACCTTTTTAAAAAAATATGACTGGCAGTGCGTTTCAGAATCGACCAAAGAAACAAGATGGCGACTGTTTTTCAACTGTCTGTAATACTGACTGAGTAGTTCTCGATTATTCTATATCAAGTAAGAGATGCCCAAAACATCTTTAAACAAATTTCTTGTAATGGATCAACAGTATTATGCGAGCTTTTGAAGAACTCTGTTGCTTCCAGCATTTATGTATGGTGACTTCATAAGCGCCAATTGTTCATAACGGACTGAAAAGTTCGTTTTGATTTCGTCGATGGACACCGAGAGGCCTGAGCTAGCACGATTGCTAAAAGTCCAGAAGCAGTGATTTATTTGAGCTTTTTTTATTTGATAGCCAAGACGGTGTGGATACTAATCTGTCCGGAAGAGAGGTGCGGGACTTTATAAGACATTGCAAGTGTAATCGATTCCATTAAAAAGGTCACCATCCGTATCTGTGTTGGTCTGAAGAAAAAGTGCATTTGAATACTTATTTTCAGCATGAAAATCAGGCGCGTCTTTCGTCCTTGTTAATGAACGATGAACTAAGATGCGGTCAAAAAGCAAAATTGTTCTAACTTCTAATTTAGTTTGGACATTGCTCCTGAGGTATACGTGACGAAATTGTCTACAATGAAACTGCACTTGTTCATTGTATCGCCTGTCGTAACGTTAGAAGATTAGGATTATTTGATGATGGACTTGAAATCAATTATTGAAAAGGTAACAAACTCGAACATACTCAACGTCCAACTTAAAAGTACAGGTTCGGCAAAACCGTGAAGGCGCGTAGACGAATATCTGGAATGATTTTATGAGAAATTCTGAAATCAAGAAGGAACTGTTCTGACTGTTAACCGATTGTGTTCTAAAAGTTGGTCCGTTTGCTCAAGTCGGCAAAGTTATTCATCAAAACAGTTTGGCATACTCATTGAACAGGAGGTTCTTTTGTACCACAGGAGAGACGGATGGTTGTATCATCGGCCACAGCAGCACAATCTATTCTGATTCCCAACACCGATTGTAACGTTGCAGAGCTGTCAGTGTCTTGTTTCAGCGAACTCCGAAGGAGTTGTTACTGAATTTGCGAAGTCTGCCTGTCTGTCTGTCCGCCCGCATTTTTGTCAAATTTTGAAATTTTCACTTCTGATTTGGATCCTACATTAAAAACTAAAGACAACGTGGTATCTTCGTTTTTTGATAACTCTTTGAGAACATGGTCAAAACGGCCGCCGAAAATTGTAAAATTTTCAAAAAATGTTTTTTTACTTTAGAATCGCATTGTAACATCAAACAGTAAGAGAGACGTATACTTTTAGTTTTTTTGATATCACCTCGGAAACATGCTCAAAATGGTCGCCAAAATTTGAAAAAAGTAACAAAACAGGAGTTCGTTGTGGTTATGCTTTGCATTCCTAGATGTTTTTGTCCTAAAATCTCAAGAATGGCTAGAATTAAGGATTTGCTTTGTCAGTGGTGCCAGCGTATCAAATTGCAAAAATTCTTTGCGACGAGGAGGTTCACTTTAGGGGGTTTCAGAGTTTTGCGGACTGTGACAACACATCTTCTATTGGTTGGCAAGGCAAACATTCTGCTTTAAAGGTAGTGGAAGTGTTGTTTTTATATAGACTCTACGTTTCTGGCGATTTCGCAATCCCACGAAGGCTGCCTGAAACAACTTCCAATGCACTCTAGAGTTTTGTCGTTTTATGATAAAGAAAGTAAGGACTTATTAAAAAACAAGACTTCTGCTTACTTACATTTATAAAGCTTGACGCTTTACAGCTTTATGTACTACTTCAGTCAGCTTACTAGGCTGCATAAATTTGGAACCAACTTGATGTTAGGGGTTGCTTAGTTCCATCTCCTGAAGGTCCCCAAATAGAGGGAAACCTGTAGGATTTGTGTAACGCAGTATGCGACGTACCGCAATCTTTCCGCAAAGCTTCTAATGTTTCTTGTATTCTAATATGGACCCATTGCAAGACAGAGCGTAACAATTCAAGGTAATTACATAAAGTGTAACGTTTTCTTAGTATGCAATCTTTTCCAGCCGTGAAGACGACTAATAGATATCTTCGGATGGCTTTCAAAAATGACGACATCTTTCTCTTTCTCTGTGTGATGGTTAGGAGTCTATGACCACTGTTGTAACGTTCCGTTTCTTTTTACGATGCAGCTTCTTATAGTTAGCAAGGGGAATTCTTAAACTGGCTCTTTCAATATTTATTTTTTAATGCTCCCCATTTAACAATATTAAGCAGCTCTCATAATCAATAGGTTATGTTTGGATTTTTAGTGTTCCTTTAAAACGCAATTACATTAGGTTGGTACGAATTTTTATTAGTTTCGAATTTGCAAACATTTCATTCTTGTTACGTAGATTTATTGGATTAAAAATTTGGCGTACACTATTATTTAATTATATTTAAAATTGTTAATTCACAAGCTTTCTCCATCTAATAAAGTTAGAATGTTCTGGAATTTGGTTAACTCTCTCTGTTGATTTATTTTGAAATTATATTTGAATAAGTTTCTCAGATATTTCTTGCTATTCCTTGTAAAGATTTTATTTTCATCAAATAATTATCTAAATTGAATTAAAAAAAATTACAAAAGGGGTCGGAAATTAACGATTATATGTTTTAATCTACTTTGTAGTTTAAGTCGATCCTGCTCGTCTGAACTTCTGTGGAAAAACTATATGCAGTTTCTGTCACCGTATTGTTTGACATTCATTCCATCAGATCTGAACACAACCTGTTAGTTGCGTTTTATTGTCACTTTGTGTTGTGTTAGTTTTTGGTGATTTTCCTTTGAAATTTGTGAGTTAAAATCGACCTTTTTTGCAAAACCATTTCAATGTTTCAACAGGGAAACGTCTCCTGTTTCAACTATGTTAGAATTTGGTTAGTTTGTCATTGTTGTGGTTTTCCGGTCCTACAGAAAGGTAGTTTTGAATCCTTATCGCATTAATTTAACATCGACTTAAATTAAATCATTAGGCAAAACCCTGGAAGAATTCAGCTTGAATCCATCAAACCTTTGGAAGATTTCAAAACTAGAAATCATTGGATCTATTAGCGAAACGTAGCCAGATTATTGCGCAGCGGTGTTGTAATTTTTATACTTGGCAGTTCAAAAACAACAGGCCACGACATTCTTTTTTTTGTGAAAACAAAAGCTGAACAAATGAACTAGTTTTGTTTCAAAGATTGTTATTAGTTATAAAAAAGAATCAAAATGTATGCGGCGAAATGAATTACTAGAGCAACCGATCTAGGTCCTCCCTCCTTTAGAATGCTGGGGCTCTGTGTAGGATGCCCGATCGTGCTCCTCTGTAATTGCAGTATCTAATAACGTTGCAACGATTTTCTTCTATGTAGTATTTTCCATTTACACTGTTCAAAAATGCGAGTTTTATCTATAAAATTATATGTACGTAGCAAGCATATTTATTTTTAGTCGTCATAAAACCACAAGTTTCATGAACGTAATTTTTTAACCTGAAACGTTAACGAAATTTTCAAACATTATAAACCGTCATAAACACAGAATGCTTCAGGTAATTATAACGTAGTAATTTCCTGTAATAACTGTGTTTTTATTGGTAATCTCATTTTATTGCGGCATCAAATTAAAAATGCTTTATTCGTGTATAAAATATAAAATCACGTCGTGTTATCTATTTACTCATAAAGTGATAAGAAACGAAAAATGAAGGAGTGGTGTTTGTTGTATATTTACATATTATTATTAAATTTAACTTATATCTTTCCTGCAGAGTAAAATCTTTCAAACCTTAATTTTAAGATGGCTTTCGAACTCTCTCGTTTTGTTCATCTAAATATGATTAAACCTCTTTCGATTTATCTAACTAACTAACAATTTATCGAACGTCTTTTGTGAACACCCCTTAGCACAATTAATTTGTTAGGTTTCTACCTTAAATGAGAACATTAGAATTAAGCACTCAACTTTAATGATCAGAATTCAATTTACCTTAACAGTTCCTTTGAAGTTCTGTAATAAAATCATGAAATATAATGCGTAATAAAAATCGAAAGAAGCCTCGCGCACCACTCTCTGAACTTCAGTGTTAAAAATGAAACAAATTACCTGAACATGTTCCAATTCCCGCTACGAACTTTTAATAAAATTTCACCATAATAGAGGCTTTTCTGTTTTATTTTTATAATAACTTTTCTAAATTTAGTCACTAAATAAGGATTAAAGAATTGCGCAAACAAATCTTGTAAAAAGAATTAATTAGTTACTTAGGAAATGTAAATGATTGGAGAAAGCCTTATTGCGTAGATCTTGACCTGCTTTTTTCCATACGGAAAGATCCTTTTGGAATACTTTTCGTTTTGTGGTTGTTAGTGCTTTTTAAGTACATTTCCTTTCGTTCCACGCGTAGAAACATGACAAGAAGATTTCTGAAACATAAGAGCTTGAAATTTTCTCATAATTCGTGGCTACACGAAAGCTACAGACGAAATGCATTATCAAGTATGTATGTTTCCATTTAGTTAAGAGTTTCCAGTTACTATACAAGAGGCTGGGGATTTCAGGAATGTGACGAGAAACATTAATATGCTTTTATAATTAATTAAGAGTTTTGTTATTAAATCATAACTTCTAACTTCATTGCTAAATTATTTCTTGATACTTAAACTGAATTAAATCTTGTCAGTTGAGAGAAAGGCTTGACTTTTTCTGGGCGTACATGATTGTTATTAAATTCCTGAAAACTCGAGTCGAATCGAGTATGAACTAAACTCAAATTAAGACCAAACTCGAGTCGAAATCAATTTTGAAAAGCGGAAAGTAAAGGATAAGGATACCCCCCTCCTCCCAGAGTGAACGTCGCTGATTCTATCGGATAGTTTTTCTGTGAGCCCTCATTCTTCCTTCCTCTTCAAATAATCGAATTTAAATAAAGTTAGATGGCGCAGATAGATAAAAAGTTTCATGCCAGAGGAATTTCAAGGTAACCGTAACGTCATTCCTTATGTAGATATATGAAGATCTCAATTACATTTTTATTAGAATTTTTAATTGATTATTTTTCTCATTGGTTGTTTAATTTGTTATGAGAATTTAAATTTGGCGCCCCTTTTTTGTTAGTAAATTTAATACAGATAAGTTTGTTTTTGTTTATTGTTGCTATGTTGTTGTTGATGGAAAAAAAATGGCAAATGTAAAAAATTACAAATTATATTCTTAATGGAAGGTTGTAGTTTTTAATTGAAAGAATAAGTCAATATTTACAGTCCATTACGTCGTCGTAACATTGCTTTTTTTATGAGGATCAATGATGCATTATGTGATAGTGGTGAGGTGAACGAAGAGAAAGAAACCTGATTGCTTAAACGTCATAGCTTATTAATCAATTAACGTAATAACGAATTCAGACACGTCCACAAGAACTAGTTTTGAGAAAATCGCAGGAAACTGTTTCCTCTCCTGAGGTACTAAAGCTATGGTTGCGCAATGTGTAATTCTGAGTAGTGTGCCAAGTGATTTTTTTAAGCAATGCTATGAACTTGGAAAGATTTTTATTATTTAGGGTAAAAATGGCAAAAAACAAATGGACACGTCTGATTTTTCGAGAACGTTTGAACATAAAAACATTTACCTTTCTCTTGCTGTTTAACGGTTAATATTCATTCTGATAGTAGAAACTGTTTTTCAAAAAGGAGGTCAAAATAATATTAAGAAATATTATTAAACAAAATACAAAAACTCAGAGACTATATTTGGAACAATTTTTGTTGTCTGTAAGAATACAAGAATTTAGATATGTATGGCATGGTCGTCTTCCAAGCAGTCGCAGGCAACTTCAGTTTCCTCATTGTGTGCTTCCAATTCTTCTTGGGAATGTGGAAGAGAGTTCTGAAGATGTTGCCGCTCAATATCTTGATGATTAAATTGCTTTTCTAGAAGAGACCTTACATTATTCTTTTTCTCAGCTGATATAGAATTTTCCAAGGGTTGAATGGTTAACTTACAGTTGGTTTCAGCACGACCTTTTTTTAATAAGGGAAACGGAAACCATGTTTGTTTCGAATCTAAAAAAAAACACTTGGCTTATACCTTACAGTCGTTATATCTTAACTCTGAATGTTTTGAGATGAATTCTCTTGAAATCCTTTATCCCGTTAATTTTATTGTAAGTTGCTGACAAGCTTTTAATATCGAATAGCTGCCAATCTGTACGCTAGCCGCCCGAACGCCCGCGTACGAAACCGACTATGCCGCCCCCACCCTCCATCGTCTGTCCCTGACTGTCAAACAATTTATTATCATTACATGTTTATGATGTAGAATTTTCAAGAATCAATGTCAATGTGTAACGCCCGGCTCTCACTCACTTATTGTACCTACATTTGTTAAGGTGATTCAAACCTGCAGACGTTTTGCATCTTACTTCCGATAGATGTCAATAGATGGCGTTGTATAACAATTTCGAGACAATGCGTGCAATAAATGTGATTTCAGTGCTTCTAAAATGGTCACTTTAAATTTTTAATTTATAAAATTGGTGTTACAGTGTTTCCTATATTTATGCAATTCACGTTGTGTCACCATTATATAAAAAAGTTGTATTATAGTATTTTTGCAATCTTTTTTCTTTAGCAAGTGCATGTTGTCCACATGTATCCCTTTAAGAGGCATATGTGGACAATGGACATAGTTAAAATAATAATGAAAACATTCAAAAACGAACTTTGGTAATTGTTCGATATAGCTACCCCTAGGAAAACGACGGTTTGAGAGCAAGTTTTTGGTATCAGCAGGTGGAGAATTACTCACAGAACACAATTAGGTGGCCGGAGGTAAAGAAAATTAATTTAATCTTGACGAAACCGACAAAAACAAACACGATTTTTAAGCACGTCTGAGGTTATGTTGCACGATAGAAACAATGAAGTTATCAACTAAATCAGCTGCTGCACACACTACCAACCCCTTACTGCAACATGACCCGCGTATAAGAATTCCACCCCAATCTTGTGGGGGGGGCGAAGCGAGGGTGTGGTTAGGTTAGAAGTAATTATACGTTCATTTTTTTAATGAATTCCATCCCATTCTTGCGGGAGGCCGAATTGAATGAATGAATTCACCCATGGTTGCGCGGGGTTAATGTTCTTCAGGTGATTCAGGTGGTACTGTCGGTTGCTATGCTGTCGGAGAGTAGCAGAACCTAGAAGCGATATTATAGTGTCATGGCAGTCGTTTTGTTAGTGAACTGTCAAGATCGTCGATTTCAAAGTTTTTTAAAAACTTTTCTAAGTGCTTGGCATCAGAGAGGCCTTTCGCAGGTGTTTTTTGATTCTCTGAATGGATACACATGCATTGGTAAGGTTAAATTCTTTCTGTACAACTGTAATTCTAATTAGAAAAGCCGAAATAATTAGGCGGGTCGAAAATAATAAAACAATTTCTACCAGAGCAATTGCAGTGTCTACAAAAAAGAGCCCTTCAACTCTTACCACGATCAAAACCACCAGAGCTTAGAACTAATTGATAGTGAAAGACGAATAAACTTTTACGAAACGATGATGGAGAAGATGAATGTTGATCAGAGATTGTTGCAGAGAATCTTATTCTTTGACGAAGTAATTTTTTATTTGAACAGAGAAGTGAATTCACAAAACTGCAGATATTGGAGCAGGCAAAATTTACACTTATACCGTGCTACTAGAACACAACGCCTGAAAAAGGTTAACGTTTGGGCTGGATTGATAGGGGAATATGTTGTTGGATCATTCTTTATTGATGGAAACATCATGACTGAAACGTATTTACAGATACTACAAGAGAGAGTGATACCTGAGTTAAATCAATTAGACATTGAAGGAGAAATATGGTATCAACATGACGGAGCTCCAGAGCACAACGCCCGTAATGTTAGACAATAATTACGTCAAACATTTCCAAGAGGTTGCATTAAGCGTGAAGGTGAAGTGAAATGTCCAGCGAGGTCTCCTGATCTTGCCCTGAATGATTTTGTTTACTGGAAATTTTTACGGTTAAAGGTAGTTTACGGTACTAATACTCAAATAACTCTTTTACACTTAAATGCTTTAAATAGTTTTTATGATAGGCTAGGATATTGTTTAGCAATAAATGGAGAGGTTTTTGAGAATTTATTGTAAATGTGTAACATCGGTAAATACATTGATTTGTTAGTTTTGTATTTTTTTGTTTTTGTAATGTTCTATTGGAGATGAAACACTTAAACACGTTATAGTTTCAATAAGCAATAAACGTAACCACCGAAACATTTGAACATTTTAATAACCATCAAAACTAAACTGGAACGTTTTGTCTCTAATTAAACTCACGCTATTATAGGTGTTTTAAATACAATGGGACATGTCCTGTTTTGGGTGATACGGGCGATTTGACCCCGAAACTGCAAAAGACTCAATTTTATCCAAAAGTGGACTATTCTGAGTTTGAATTAACGCTTTTAAAATATAATGATTTTATTATTTTCTTCATTATATTTTTATTCTTTAAAATGTTTCCGAGTTTATATTCGAAAATGTTACAAAAGTGAAAAAGAACACATAATGTTAATAAAATCATCAATAATAAATTCTTCTGTTGGTCCAGATTTTGACTCGAGTTTGGTTTCGACTTGAGTGTGGTCTTGACTCGAATGTGGCATCGATTTGAGCATAATCTTGGTTGGAGTCAAAACTCGATTCGACGAGTTTTAACTCGAGATTCAATTGGACTGGAGTCGAGTTTCGGTTCAGGTACTATAAGTACAATAACCAGCCAGGATTTTACAGAATGTTGCAAAACTGTGTTTGATGATGCTGTTGATAAAACCAAAAAAGAATAGGTAACTTCATTTCCCCTCTCAGAAAATACGAACATTCATTGGATAAGTCAGTTTACTAGCTATTCCTCTTGTGCATGCCACCACTTGAGCTTTTAAACTGAAACCGTTCGAGAGTCACTGTTTAAAATCTTACTGTAGTCTACCTCTTAACTACATATTATTAAGTAACCCCCATCCTTTATTAAAGAGCCGGCCTAGAGGTGCCGAAACTGTAACAGTTTGACTTACAGCAATCAAAATGTTCAATGCTGCATATCTTGGAAACTGAAAAAAATATCAACTCGATTTCTCTAATATTATTTTCTATCTTCAAAGAATAACTTGCAAATATGATTTGATCCTTACACTCACGTTTCTGTTTACTTTCTTTCCATCTCTAATATTATTTTCTATCTTCAAAAAAAATAACTTGCAAATATGATTTGATCCTTACACTCACGTTTCTGTTTACTTTCTTTCCAT
>VTPC01000793.1:274453-285538 GCA_011009095.1 Ignelater luminosus
GAGTTTCAGACTCAAGACACACTCCACTATCCGGCCGCCTACATTTCTTAGGACTTCTCACCATTAGAATACATTTTACAGTTTTATGTTTCTCGTATAAAGCTTTACGAAGCACAGTTTGAGGAACATTGCTTTACTGTGACCGAAAATGGTAACAAGAATGAAACCTGAAAAGTACCATAGCTCACTGTCGAAGTGTATCTTTGATAATGCCCTTCAGTATTAATTTCTTTTGTTCTACGCTTCTTTTACTTTACTCTTGAAGAAGCTTCTTAAGATTGCAACTTGAATATGTCGTAGTCCAAACGTCAATAATAATTTAGCTTAAATCTAAATTTAAGCTTTAAGCTACTTGGACTGGAATGTGAATCCTTTGTGAGTATAGGCAGTGCATTTAATAAATAATAATAATAATAACGGTAAGTTGTCTTTATAGGCTTTAGTTGATAGATCTTTGATCCGGAGTATCGGAAATGTGGGTTTGATTCCCGGGCTAAATCCCATTTATATCTAGCAATAATAATAATCTACCCACTTTAGTACCTTCCAATAGCCTCTCTGTATTGATTTCTTTCTATCCATCATTGTTAACAGAAAAAGTATTTGTTTCGAAATTCTCAAGATGTGAAATTCCCATAAAGAAATAGACTGCCTGCACCTGAAACTACTTTATGCTCGTTTTGTAAGCCAGTGGTCTTTGAGCCACCAAACTCACTGGAAACAGGAATAGGCTTGGACCATTCAAGGATTCATGAATAGAAAATTAATTCAGAGAAAACATCGATTTCTAGCGATTAAGCGGTAATCCAGTGAAGATAAATCGATTCATAAATCGACTGAAATCAATTCGAATCGACTCAAATCTATTCAGAATCGATTTTGAAACATAATCAAATCAATTGATGTACTGGTTTAAAAGGGCCCAAATCAATATTATTTACAACCATACTTATAAATAATCTCTTATAACACGTTTTATCATAGAATTGTTCGAAATCGAAGAAAGGAATCATAATTTCTTATCTAATTTGGGCACCAACTTCAAAGTCATAGGGGCCTTTGAATTCGATAACAAAAATTTCTTTACGACTCCATGCTGGAATTCACGTCGATCTCCGGTGTAGCTTTGCTCGGTGTATCCTTATTTACCTTATTTACATTTGTTATGTAACAATTGATAAAACAAAACAAAAGACGCTTTTAAGATAATTTACTGAGCATTCACAGATAGCATCAACTAAGCATCTAATGCCCTATAAAAACGTATTTATTTTGTTATAGCAATTTTTGCATAGCAAATGAATTTCTTTGATAAAACTCCACGACTTTGTGTGTTAGATGTCATGGCACACTATGATGAAAAATAATTTTCACTTCATAACTCAGTAAAACAAAAGAATAGCTATGTCAAACCATGTATCACTGAAAAGCATTTAAGGCGTGCAGTTCAGTAATATGGAAATTAAGTAGGCGTTCCATTAGAAAAAAATTGGATTTACGTTTCACCGCCGAAGTAAAACAAAAGACAATTGCGAAAATAATTTTTTTGTGTTTCGGAGTAAATTCTCTAAAACACCCTCTTTGCTGTTCTTTTGTATCTTTGCTCGTTCCTGAGATATTTCACTTAAAAAAAAATAAAATAATTTCGTTTTTAGCAAATATTTAGTAAGCTGTGAACTTTTTTGAAAAAACAAAAGCATAAGTAAACTGATCTCCAAAATAGCCAAATCTTTTCTAATTTAACCGACTTCGTATCTCTTACTATTTTCGAGATTCCAAAAATTGGGACACACTGTATATGTATGTACAGGGTGGCTCAAATTGGAGGTAAATGTAGGGGAACTCAGAAACCACAAGAGCTACAAAAAAGAAACTTGCTCTAATTTTTCCTGCTGGGTTTATTGATGCAATCAGAGTTAGAATTTGCTCTTCTGTTTTTGGTTACAGGCAAAAATTTATATTTGCAAATTTTGGTAAGTGGCTGCGTCGTCGTTATTTGAAGAGATATAAGCAAATTATTCGGGAACTTTTTCTATGCTTTGATGTCTAAAATAATCACTCTAAATTTTTGTTTTCGAGTTATAACAAAAAAAGTTAGTTCTTCAAATGGCAATCGTAGTAGGTCTTGACATATACCTATGTTTTACTAGTTTTTCAACTTTCAGAATCTATTATATGGTTTGTTATATTTATTTTAAATAATGAAGATATAAAAATAATAATGTAATTTGCATGATCCTAGTACGCCATGATTTTGAGAGAAACCAAAAAATAGCTTATTGGTAGTTTTTGTTAAGGTGCTCAACTATTATTTGTTCGGGTTTTTAGTTAACAAGCCACTTAATGAAAGAACTTCTGCCTAGTTGCAGCTAAATGCGGAGCACAGGCACTCCATATTTTTGTGATTCTCTCTGTTTTGTAATAAATACTTCAATAAATAGTAAGTACATCTAATAACAGCTTTACATCATACCCGACGAAAACGTTATTAACTAGCCATTTGTTTTGTTTCTTTCGAAATCATGGCATACTAGAGCATGTGGATTCTGTATTATTATTCTTACACCTTCGTTATTATTTAGAATAAATGCAAAACCCATATAATTACATATATTCTGAATGCTGAGAAAACAGCGAATTCAGATACGTCAATACCTACTATGTTTGCCATTTAAAAAAAAATTGAAACTTGAAAACAATTGAACAAAACAAAAATTTAACGTGGTTACTTTATTCTAGGCATCAAACCGTAAAAAAAGTTTCCGAAAATATCTTTTCATTTCCTTAAATAACAAAGAAGCGAACGGACACGACAAAATTTGAAAAAAAATTGATTTTCGCCTATAACACAAAAACAAAAGAAGATTAAAAATTCTTGAGTGCACCAGTGAACTTGGCAAGAAACGGTAGGGGAGTAATGCGAATCGAGTTTTCGGTAAAATCATATTTAGCAGCACATTGCTTGATAAAAACATAACTATCAAGGAAAAATATTAAAAAACAAAACATACAATCTTTTAGTTCGCTTCGTTAATGCGGAAGGACTATGACAATTATTAAGAATTAACATGACTGTGTCTTATTTAACCGTGTCGCAATTTAAATTGTTATCTAATTGAATCCACAAAAGATGATAAGAATGAATTCTGTGTAAATATTTAATAAATCATGGAAACTTGTCCGATTTATTTAAAACTAACATTTAAACGTTTAATAGACGAATTAGTTTATTTCAACTCGACAAAGATTATTATACTTGCAAAGGCTAAACTGACAGGAAGGAAACTGTGGTAGATGTTGACATGAATAATAATGAAATGTTTACACACAATCTAAAAGATTTAATTCAAAATAAAACATTTAAGCGCACAAAATTTTATCACAGCTTTAAATTAAGAATTAACTTGAAACTCAGTAAATCTTCGCAGATATTTCAATAAATTTCCTGAATTTCCTTTATAACCACAGGCTTTCATATTATTCCAGATTCTCTATTCAGTTGCGCTTTAGTATAAAGATTAGAGCCTTTGAATGCGAGAGGAGTGAGTTAGTATGCCTGTCAATAATAGGATATCAGAAAATTTCAACCAAATTCTATGTGAAAGTGTCTTTTAGATGATAGAATTGAAATCACGTTTAATTATTTTGGAAAGCTAATTAAGTTTATAAAAAATTTATTAAAAAACGATAACTTTTATAATGTGGAGTTTCAACAGGGCCACCTATTTCACCCACAGTATCAATGTTACCTATTACATTATTTCGAAATTGAGTTAACGTAAAAAAAGTTGGCTGCTTTGTTCCTAAAAACAAAAATGATACGTCAATATACAACTGCTATTAACCTTGAAATAATGGGTAATATTTCGTTTTGGGAAAATACTTTCTTAAACCAAGTTAGTTTTTCATCGAATTGACCATTAATCAAATTTGCACCCTCAATAATCAAAATATACCTACAACGATGAGTAAATCTATAAAGCTTGTAACGTCTTTACACGTTAACGCTATTTATTGCCTAGTAACCAGCAAATAAATAGAGAGCTTATCTCAAGAAGAAAAATTGAATTGTAATACCGAAGCAGAAAGAAGAAATCAGCTAAGTTACTAAACGTCCCTCGGCAGTAAGAACTTTCTCCAGATAACCATATTTATCCGTTAAAA
Organism: Ignelater luminosus; assembly: GCA_011009095.1. Taxonomy (NCBI): domain Eukaryota; kingdom Metazoa; phylum Arthropoda; class Insecta; order Coleoptera; family Elateridae; genus Ignelater; species Ignelater luminosus. The sequence continues at coordinate 278,618 of VTPC01000793.1, forward strand.
GATTTAACTATAAAAAATTCCTCTCTTTCCTACTACTACCTTTTCCCCACAGAAATCCACTTGCGTATATTTTTAAAAGTCGAAATTTCCGACGAAAACTTTTACTTTTCATTTGAATTTCAACGACTTGCACCGTAAACTCGAAACAAATATAATCAAGTCTGAACCATTTCATAATAAAACGAATATACAAAAAACAAAAAGTAAATAAAACTTTTAAATTGTTTTGCTATACGGGGTATTTCAATAGATTACAGTACGGTAATTATTTTAAATTATTTTCTTAAATTTTATCTCTTTTTCTCGCCTTCTGTCTTAGTCTCTTGGATATCACATTTCGTTGATACAAATAAAACTCGAAGTTGTGCACTTTTACCAATAAGATAGATATCAAGAATTAATCATATTTTTTGTCGTACGATATTTATTACGGAACTGGACGTTCGCGCTTGTCTTGTAATGTAGACCATACATCAACTTAGGTGTCTTTTTTTCTTTCAGCGTGCATTTGTTTATTATTTCATATTACACATCATCTATGAACGGAATTATCTCTCCTTAGCAGGCATGGAATGTTTTCAAATCACAGCAATACTTTATTTTTTGGAAATTATTGCAGACATTGTTATAAAGAAATTTCTACATTTTGATAATAGAGTAATTCGTCCTTTTTTACTGTACAGGGTAAGTCAAATTGGTTGTCATTATGGGTTATCTGGCTTAGCATTAATGGTAACGAAAAACGCCTTTCATGACTGTAGGCTACTTTTTTGTCTTGAAATCAAATGTGAAGATAAATCTCGAATACCAAAACAAAAAAAAAACAATATGTCGATTAACTTTGACTTTCAGCTCTTCAGCTTTAGTGTTAACAGAACATAGAGAACATGAAAGTCAAAAATGCAAAATAAACAGAATTGAAAGAAGTGAAGATATATTAAGAAAAATCTAAAGAAAGCTCTGTTGTTTTTATTCGTTGCTCACTGCTTTTTTCTGATGCTTTTTTGTACATCTATGCTTCCACTATTTTCACAGTCGCTAAAATTTTTAGATAGCTCTTCAAATATGCAAGATATAAAGAAAACATGTTTTTAGAAAGAGATCATTTTCTTCCAATACTTGGAAAGGAGGCCACGATATTCGAGTTTTGTCTTCACATTTGATTTCAGGACAAGAAAGCAACTTATGGTCACAAAAGTCGTTTCTAGCTATCATTAATACCTTGAAAATATAGAAAATAGTTTGTCAGTGCTAAAATGACTAAGGCAATTTATTTTTAATTATTCAGCTTTTGTAGTCGTCGGATAATTGTTGTGTTGTAGTTTTGGTGCACCCCCACAGTTGAATTCCATACGTCCAAATAGGTTTGATGATGCACTTGTAGAGGAATACCTTATTTTCCATTTTTAGCTTGGATCTTCTGCCTAAGAACCAGTGCATTTGGCAAATCTTGAGATTAATCTACGTTTTTTTGGCTCGTATGTGCGGCTTCCAGTTGAGTTTTCAGTTCGTTTTTTACGGGAAGCGGAATGTTATTAATTGAAACGTTTGGGCAGTTATCAAGTCTTGTTTTAAAATTTATTCGCGTTGATTTAGTAGTATTTACTTTTACGTGCCAGGAGTCGAGCCAGTCTTCAAGCCGATCTAGATGATTTTGTACACGTTCGGAAGATAATTGGGGGTTAATGTCCACTGACAGTATCCCAGTGTCGCCTGTAAAGGTAGCAATAGTTGTATTTTCTATAGTTAGAATGTCCGCCGCAAATATGAGATATAAGAATGGCCCCAAAACACTACCTTGCGGTACACCAGACTTTACTGAATGCAATCTAGAGGTGTCGTTATTAAATTTTGTTTAAAAGAAGTGTTTGTCGGTTAGGTAGTAATACACAGGAAGGATAAGTTTTAATTTGTGTAGTAGACCTTGGTGCCAAACTTGGTCAAATGCTTGCTTTATATCTAAAAATGCTGCAACGCAGATTCTTCTAGGCTTCTTATTATCTCAACAATTCTACGACATTGGTGTCTAGTAGAATGACTTTCACGGAACCCAACTGATGCGTCGATAAAATTTTGTTGAAATCGACTTCCGTTTCTAGTCTCTTTAATAACAGTCTTTTGAAGATTTTTAATAGTTGAGGTAGTAAGCCTATAGGACGGTATGAGGATGGGGAGTTCGATGGTTTTCCAGGTTTAGGGATCAGAATTATTTGTGCGAGTTTCTAGGATACAGGGAAGTAGATATAGGGTGAGATAGCTCTTTGAGTATTTGTCCAGTTATAAGGTTAAATCTAAGGGCTTTGTGATTGTTGCAAGCATTGATCCTCTTCTGATGGCAAGAATGATTTAATTCAAAGTGTCATCGCGCACGGAGCACCTAGAAAATTTTGAATATGCTCATCGTCAATATTGGGGTTTCGTTCCAGTGCTAGATGTTCTGCGAAGGTGTTTGTTTTTTCTTTATCTGTTCTAGCCTAGTTCCCGTCTTGTTTTCTTAATGGCGGAACATGACTAGTACACTTTTAAAATTTCTTTGTCGCTTTCCATACCGAATGGTCTCCTTTAGAAAGGCTGGTTATATTCATTTCAAACACTGAATTTCGTAGGTCCTGTAGCATAAATTTAAACAGTCTAGTAAGTCTAGCACGTCTTTTCTGTGCGGTCAATTGTCGAATTTGTAATGGTAGATTGTTGGGTTCTTGGCTCTAGTGACGATTTAGGTTTGTATTTCCAGACTGCTTGTTCGATTACGTTGGTAAGGTATTGCACAGCATCATCAATGTTTTTGGACTCTTCCAGTGTAATGTTTCGGCTTACATTTTCTTCAATATATTGTTTGAAACTAGTCCAATTGGTTCTTGAGGATACGAATCTAGGTTGATTTGGTTTTGTAATAATGTGTGTGCTAAAAGTAAGTGTTATCGGAGAATGATCCAATGAGAGGTCTAAATTAGGTTCCAGCATCTGGAATTTTGTTGGGGTCAGGTGGCTTATACGTTGGTTCGCCGGTAGATAGATTGGCAAGGTTTTTGTCAGTTTGTACCCTTGGGCATTATGCATCTGAAGCCTCAGTTGGTATGCTTGACATCCCAATCGCCTCCAGCTATGAATTTATTTCCCAAAAAGTTAAGAAATGTTACATATTCTTCTGTGCTCATTGCATGACGTGATGGACTGTATATAGCTGCTAAGTTAAATGACCTCGGTTTTGCGTTGACTTGAATTACTGATGCTTGGATTTTGTTTGTTTGAAATGGTATCATTTCGCAGTGTGATATTGTATTATGTACGAGGCATGTTTTTTAAGTAAGTACCGTTTTGGGGTATAAAAAAACAAGTAAAGTTTTTGTAACAATTTTATTTTTACATGAAAGCCCACACTTTAATCTACTTTTCCACATAATTTCCGCCAATATTAAGGCACTTATCATATCGAACAACAAGTTTTTGTATACCTTCATCATAGAAAGTTGCCGCCTGATTTGACAGCCACTGCAACACGGTTGTTTTGATGCTTTCGTCGTCATCATGGCGCTGACCTCCAAGATGTTTCTTCAGTTGCAAAAACACGTGGTGGTCACTAGGTGCTAGATCGGGGCTATATGAAGGATGATCGAATTGTTACCAACCAAATGATGCGATGAGATCTTCAGTTCGATTGGCTGCATGTGGACGGGCATTGTCGTGCAGCAAAGCGATCCCTTTACACAGCATTTCTCGTCTTTTGTTCTGAATTGGACGACGCAACTTTTTAAGGTCTCACAGTATGTTACAGAATTTATTGTGTCACCACGAGGCAAAAAATCAACTATCCTGTTCCAAAACACGGTACACATGATTTTCCGGGTTGAAATTGTCTGCTTAAACTTCACTTTCGTGGGCGATGTTGAATGCCGCCATTCCATGGATTGTTGTTTTGATTCAGGTGTAATGTAGGCCACCCATGTTTCATCGCCTGTGACAATTTGGCTTAGAAAATTGTCACCTTCAGCATCATAACGCTCAAGGAAATACAAGGCACTGCCTAAACGTTTGGTTTTGTGCGCCTCGGACAACATTTTTGGTACCCATCGTGAGCATAATTTTGGATAGTTTAAACGTTCGGTAACAATTTCATACAGAACACTTCGTGAAACTCGAGGGAACTCTTCTCATAATGCAGAAATCGTGAAGCGTCTGTTCATTTTCACTTTTTCATCGACTTCCTGCACCAAATCGTCACTGACCACTGATGGTCGCCCACTCCGTTCCTCGTCATGAACATTCTTTCGGCCATCTTTGAAAGCTCTTACCCATTTGCGTACCATTCCATCACTCATAATGTTTTGTTCGTACACTTCACAAATGTTACGGTGAATATCAATTGCTTTCACACCTTTAGCACTGAGAAAACGAATTACAGAGCGTACTTCACAATCGGCGGAGGCATTTCAAATACGCACTAAATAATATAAACACGCTCGATTGTTGCCGTAATGACGGCTGTCGCTTGCCAACAGATGTAGGTACACAGTGCACATGCACGGATCACTGCCCGCAGCGCTGCAGCGGTGGAATTTCAAAACGGTACTTACTTAAAAACATGCCTCGTATTATAATTGCCGTTTCTCCATGCGCTGTACCATCTGGATGAGTAGTGTGGTATACTAAGTATTGTAGTATTTGAAAATACAGCGAGATCAGTAAAGTATGTCTCAGAAATGAGCATTATATCAATTTTGTTTGTTTGGAGAAAGTGTATTACTTTTGCTTTATGATTTCTCAATCCAAATACGTATAGATGTAATCCATTAACGCACTAATTTATTAATGACAGTTGAAAGCATGTTCATTATCATGCTATTGCGATTAATAAGCTGATTAAACATGATCTTAAACTCAGTTAGGAAGTTACTTAGTTGAGCGTTAATATTATCGCTTTGGTTTTTTACATTTTGTTCACTTGTAGCACTGGCATATCAGGGTCTGTTGATTCTTCTGTCTGGGAGTACTCCTGGTTGGTTCTATGTTTGGATTGGTAGCGTGTTTGGTTGATTTTGAGGTTATTGATTACCATCTCTTGGTTTGATTCTTGCATTTTGTAGTTCTCGGTATATTTCGTATCCTTTGTAATTTGAACGGTGGTTTTTTCCACAGAGTGTGCATCTTGTTGGAGTATTGACTTTTCACACAACATTGAGTAATGATTACCTCCACATTTGACGCATGCATGGGGTTGCCTACAATATGTTTTTGAATGACCAAATAAATGGCATCTTGTGCATTGTAAAATGTTACGTTTTTGATGAGGTGGTTCGACAGTTATTTTTATGTGACCTATATACTCGAGGCTATAGATTGTTTTATTGTTTGGCTTTAGCTCCAGATCTATGTAAAACAACATCAGTAGTTGTTTGCTGGTTCTGTGTTTTACGTGTTTTTATGACCTTTTGCTTCTATCTCCCGTTTTATTTTTTCTATTAGCATTGATTAGTGGAGATTCCTAATGACCACTCTGCAGGCTATGTATAGTGTATTATTTTTTTCTTTATTAAGATGTCTGATAAGCTTTCTGTGGTGTCGTTCGGTAGAGCTTTACGATAGTAGGTTTCTTCTGGAGTAATTTGTGACATATTATCGATCATTCTTTTGTAGTCCACTACACCGTATGATAGGATTGAAAAACCCGAGTTTTTTTTAAAAGGTGTGTTTCTGGGAGGGTTATTAGGATTAGGATTGTTGTTTTCGGTATGTCCTGGGGGTAGAAATTCAAATCGATTATTTGTGGGTACTAAAGGAGTCGATCCGTTATTTTTGGATATAGTTGTACGAGATCTCTTCCCTTTTTTTACTACTTGCCATGAGTTTCTGTTTCTTCATCTTCTTCGCTATTGTCTTCCGTTGATGAGTAGTCGGTTAATTCTGGAAAAGAACTGTATTGTTTTTTCTGAGTTTTGATTTGAAACTCATTGTTTGATTTTGTGATTGCTATAGTAGTGCTGGTTGATAAATAAGCATTTGCAGGTTAAATTGTTGTTGATTTGGCATTAACTGGTAATTTAATGGATTTTGTGGCATCAGTGTCATGCATGACCATGTGAGTTTGGAACCTCTGATTTTGTACATTTTGCAATGGCGTGGTTTGTTGATATTGTCCATATAGATTGATCAATTCATTTGTGTTAGGTGGCCCATACATTTTGATTCATATCCATAATTTCTATACAGCAGGAAGTTTCGCGAGAGCGGCCTGACTAATAGTTCTAGTGTTCTTTTTAATAAACACGATTTATTTTAATCTGAAGGTTATACTCGCTCAGATATCGAAATTGTTATTTTGGTTAAAAAATCTTAGAAATGTCGAAACTTGAAAGTGATCAAGGTTACTCAAGCTTGTAAATAACTAAATAGTAAGTACAAAAATGGGCTTGTGAGATTCACTTTGTTTAATTAATTAACAAACAATGAACGGTATCTACATAAGTACTATTTAATTTAATTTAAAAAAAGACCTTGTTGCTCACCACAGAGTAGTCGAAAATGTATTTGTAGACCAAATGCAATTAATAACCTCAAAAGAAAATTTTAGTGTACAACGCCACTTTATCTTAGAGGGCCATATCTATAGGAAAGTTTTAGTGTTATGCGATATCTAACTAATCCTCCAAAAGTTTTGCGATTACATGGATTCAAGCAGGATTATATCATAATTTTATGGTTACATGACTCCAAGATGAATTCTCTCAAGAGTTTCTCTGATAATCTAATGAAAGAATCGACATTAATTTAAGACGATAATGATTCAAAACTCTATAGATGCAGGGAACCATCACAATGACAAGATAAACAGACCTTACGATTTAAGCAGGAGACGTTTCTCTGTTGAAAAATTTAAATATTTTCTACCACCAAGTGATAATGCAGTAAGAAATTTCAGTTTTA
>VTPC01000794.1:0-44974 GCA_011009095.1 Ignelater luminosus
GCAATGCTAATCTTAACTGATTTTCTTCAAGGGTTTTCAAATTTGGAAATGTAGTTCGGAAGATACTTAGATGCAGGCCAGTCTGAATCATTTTCGTGATCGCCATTTGAAACCGAGGAATCACTACCACAATGAAATTTCGACAGTATCATTGCTAAACGTTTTTGACAGTATTTTATTTCATGCAAATTAAAGGACCAAACTCTAAACACGAGAGATAACCCTAAACTATTCGTTACTGGTTGTAAATGACAGTCAAGAATTTCTTCCACCTGAAAACTAAAGACCACAAATTTGCTGTCTTGTGGCACCAAAAGTTGTTGGAAAATTAATACCCGCCATGTTTCTGTTCTAGTTCAGGAAGATTTACATGAAGAAAAAAATCTCTCCCTTCTCGTCCGAAAAGAGCTAGTTAAATAGCCCTAATGTGTTCACGTATCGTACTGATTAGGTGAAGAAAAAATTCCTTTTGAGTTTATAAAAATAAAAAGCATTTTTCGATATTTTGTATAAGTTGGTGAAAAAAGATATCTTTTTGAATATTCCTAATCTAGGAATTACAAAATAGATTCACTTTCTGGATTTTTAGAAAAAGAAATCATGAAAAAGTACTTATTTTCGCTTCTTGTTAACTAGAAGAACAAGACATGCTATGGTTTATACAGGGGCGTCTTTTATCTGTTAAAATAGGAGTTCTTTCTACAACGCCTACTGACTAGAAATCTCGAAACCCAAAAAACCTAAGTTATCTATTCAGATCGGAAGAAATTTCCTTTTCTGAAATATACTTTCATTGGAACTCACGGCGGTTTTGTATCTCATCTTTTGCAAACCGCCTCGGAGCATCTGATCCAGGATCCTCAACAGCGTCCCGGTTCAAAATACAGCCTAAGAGCGCTATTTGTTAAGTGGTTCAAAAGTAAGTTACCACTTGCATATCTATCTTGGATTCCGAGAAGAAATCCCATGTCTGATTTAGAAAACAGACTAAGAGGAATCCCCCACTTGCATGTTTCAGGGAAGCTTTCCCAATGAGCGCTAGCAAAAAACTTTCGAACCCAAGCTCAACTGCACTGGAAACATAATGCAATAGAAAGTAAAAAGAGCAAGGGGCAAGATCAATCTTTGATTGAGGTCACCGATATGCTCTGAGCCGGCTGTGATTCTAAGAACACCTTTTGGACTACTACCAAGGAGATCCAAAAAAAAGTTCATACACCTTTCTACCACTCTCTTTTTGCATGCCCCAGACCTCTCCCTAAATCTACACGACATATTTACCGATACTCTGCTATTCGCAAGGTAACGAGCAACCAGTCTTCAAACCGACAACTTGATAATTCCACGCTCTGGTATCCAGCGATGCCGACCAAGTTTCATCAAACAAACTTATTTCATTTTCATTCGCAGAAACACCAATCCCACAGGCCTTGTGTTTGGCACAGCTCAATAAGTTTCTGTTTAAGTTATCTGTTATCTCTTTCAGGTTAATTACGCCACGAAGAATTCATGACGCTTTCTAGGTGTACACGAGCACCTGCAATGATGAGTTACAATGCACTCGTAGTGGAGATGTGTGTGATTACTTTTGCGCCAAACGACAAAATAAACCGACGACGGGGCGGATTTGCCATTCCCTTGATATTCTTCTCGAATCGACTAAGTCAGACATAACGTATCTTTCCCTCCAGCGGATGTTGAGCTATGTTTTTCTCATTATTCGATTCAATGTAATTTATGTATTTGCTTCAATTCTTCGCATTAATCTACTGAATCGACTAATGCCGTGACCAAGTCTGATACCTTGAACGGGACCTGAGAAGACACCCACACATAGCTTTCTCGTCATTGAATTGTTCTACTGTGAATTTCATTCTTTAATGACATATTACAATTCTATTTTTCATGTTTTCAATACCAGAATTTGAAAAGCGCAGTTTGAGAGACGCCTGTGAATTTCTGAAAAGTAATGATGAAATGTTTTAGATTTATAGGAATGTTCTGTCTATTGTAAATCTTCAAAAAGTTTGTAATGTTGAATATTATCGGCGTATTCAAGTTTGAAGACGAAGCAATACTACGGCTTCATGCTAGTAATTCAACAATAATTGGTAAAGTCCCATGGCAGATCTCAGGTTGGACCCCTAGAAGTTTTACTTTCTAGCTTCAAAGTAGTTTTAACACAAAAAGGTGTTGCAGGACCTCGTTCTTATTTTTATTATTTTTTACAACGCAGTTACAACCTTAGAGATTGTTCACCATTTAATTAGATTCCAGCGTAATTCTTTCACATATTGCACGATTTCTTGATATCTTATGCTTATTAGTTTTGATATCCTGTAGATTTTTGAAAATCGATGACGGTTCGAGTTACTCATGAGTACTTTACCTTTTCCATAAATTGTTCCTTCTTCATAAGGTCTGAGATCTAAATAGTCATTAAAAGGCTGTATAATTGGCAGGTATGATAACGTAGGCAGTGGTCCCACGGTGTTTTCATGTCATTCTCTTCTTCTCAGTGGTTTTACCACCTTGGCCAGATCTTGGAGTTATTTCGTTCTCTTTTTACCTACTCAAGTCTGAATTCTCCCCGTGTTACTGTGTAGGCATCCGATTACACACCTTTCTCTCTACGTAATCCGATGGAGGTCCACATCTTGAAGAAACTGTCAAAGCCGGCCTCAGACGATAAGCCAGAGAAGTGACTGCCTCTGAAGGTACAGATATGCAAGCACAAAAATAGGGGTAAAGAATGATATAATCCAAGAGGAAATCAAATCTGTTATCATATTTACTGATCTGATTTGATTTCTTTCGTGCAACTGGTAGGCCTTTAAACTGCATATCTGAAAAGCACATGCAATCTGATTTTTGAACAAATTTCTTTGGAATTCATTTCTTAAGAGTTACGTAGACTTTTAAAGTAAGAAATGTAGGTAATAATATTTTTATGTGTTGTCACTATCGTCCTTCAGTTCTGTAGTTTTAGTGGTCAATCATGAATAAAGAGCAGATTTCCATGCTGTGTTTTTGTGCTAACATTCAGATAAATGGAACTGAAAAATCTATACTGATCCCAAGAAATGCAATCAAAATATCAAGTTCTATTGAGCATGTTCTTGTATGCTTTGACCTTTTTGAGCTTCTCAGAATAACATGGATGGTTGGTCAGAACACAAGCCCGGCGTTTTGATCTTTTTATACCTTCACCTTCCAAAAATTTTCTTTTCCTCTCAGAGTAGAGAAGCAACTGTTCCGGACACCTAAAAAAATGGAAGAAGTGTAGTTGAAAAACTATCTTCAGTGCTTAAATAGAAATCCAAGATAAACAACATTGAAACATCTAACCTCCGCCTTCCTAAACGGAGAAGATGTAGATACATCGGAATTTTTAGGCAACTCTTTAGAAATTATTGCACAGTTCAAGCTTGCCCTCACAAAATCCTATAATGTGAAACGTTCCTTCTGATCGTATAAATACGCTTTGAATGAAAAGCCAACTTAGAACCAAAATACATTGAAATGATGTGTATAATTTTGCTATTCTAATGAAAAAGAATGCAAAACTCAAAAACAAGCATGCCTTCAGGGCGCTTCAGGGTTAGTTTGATAACTTTGTTGAGCGTATTTGCATGCATGCTTTTGAACACCTTGGACACTAACCAACCTTCTCGTCTTTGAGCTTTTACAACTACCAAATTTTAGAAAAGAACGTCAGATAATTATGACGTTTTAGGTATGTACTAACATCAATATAATATTTCAGAAAATAGAAATCTTTTGTTTTAATTTACTCTTGAAGAACGAAAATACGTAAAACTACGCATTCCTTTTATCTAAAGCAAAAGTTTCCAGTACTTCAAGAATTTAGAAAATTCTCACTTTATAGAAAACATTGTCATAGGCTGCGAGTAAATATGAACCCAGCACAAATGAAATTCACATGAATGCTGCTTAAAATACTTCCAGATGGAATCTCTGCAATTGACTTTAATGCGGTATGGACATTGAGTAAAGGAAAATCCATCGTATGCAGCTGCAAATGACTTTTTCTGGTGTTCAATTCTTTGGAAAGGAATGAAAATGTGGAACAATAAAACTTTTGTATTGGATAAACTAGCCCTAAATTGGGCACGAGTTCTGATCTCCTGAGATTTTGATATTCAGCATTCCTTTTTGTTTTCTTTTGATAGCTCAAATAAATCTTCAGTGTACAAATCTTTGGCTCAGATAGTATCAACATCTACATTCCGTAATTTTGGCAAAAACAAAAAGTTTCTGTATTTTCTAACCCTCCAAAGAATCCACATTACATATCTGTAAAAAATGCACAGATATGGTCTCAGAGGGTGAGGTTTTGACTGGCAAAACCATGTCTTCAAATCTCTGAATGTTTTTAGACTTTTTGTCTTCCAGGTCGAAAGGTTTCTAATATTGGTGGATGCAAGGTGCAGGAACCAAAAACCTGTGGTTACCTCAGGGCGCAGTAATTCTTGAGATGGGTTGTAGGAAGGGTCGACTATTGTGGTCATTTTTGTTTGTCTGCGCCATAACTGCAATACCAAATGTAGTCAACGCTAGAACGGTACATTCACCATTGCCATCCCACCTCAATCAAAGGTCGTTAGTGCACTTAGTCGATTAATTCCATCCTTGTCGGCATCATACAACATAGATCGCCAATACGGCACCAACGTCAACCTAAAAGTTACCAAACCTTGAATTCATTCCGACACTAATCAGCATCATGTCAGCATCAAGATATACTCACCACGATAAAGAGAAGCAAGGTTTCTGAAGTAACCTTTGGTTCTTTATTGCTAACCGGAAAGCAACCTTGATTTCATGATTGTTATGATTCACGAGAAACAGAAATGTAGTTGATGTAGTGTGTAACAGTATTTAGAAATTGACGAGAAGGTGTAGCTCTGGTGGCAGAAATTACGAAATCTTATTTGTACGACCAAATCTAAAGGTTCTTGAGTTTTGGAAAAAGTCTTCTAGATATTTTTGTGATCCTTCACCAAATCAATCCAGAAAAGCTCAGATTTGAAAAAGCATAACTGCACAAAAACATTCCTTTGGGCAAATTCTACACCAAGTTTTTTCTTAACTCTCTTAACTGGTTAAATCAACCTAAAGAGAGCTTGAAAAAGCGTAGGTTCTTCTATGCTTGTCTTTGGTGGAAATATCAGTCAGAAGGAGAGCAAGAAATAAAATTAGTATCAAGGTACAAGCATTTCTTTAGATAATTTTGAAGCGAGTAAAGGGAAGAAATAACTGTTATAAGCCCCCCGTCTTAGCAATTATTTTGGGTTCAAGATTCTTTGAGATCTCGAAAATTTTGCTTGGCGATTTCTTGTAATAATTAGGTTCATTTCAGAAGATAATAGAAGATGAAGTTCAGAAAAGGCCTTGAAGTTTTGGAGTATTTTCACTTCTTAAGAAATTAAAATTTTTCATCAATGACGAATTTAAAATATGTTAATAGATAATAAAAATTTTTGCTTTAGCAATCTATGCTGTACCGTTTCATTTCCACCTAACTTTTTCCAAAAACTATGCAGAAGATTTTTTATAAGATAATTATGAAACATTTTAATCTTACATATAACTCGTTGTTTTTGAACAACCGCCTATTAATAATTTCATTATTTTCCCTCCCTAATCTAATACGTCGTTACATAATTTTTTTCCAGTTGCATCAGGGGTCATAAGCTTTTGTGAGTGTTAATAATGACAGAGCCATTTCCTTTTGTTGCTTTAACATATGAAGTGCATTTGCAGATCGAATCCCACTGAGCTATCACAAATAAATGAATGCATAGGGATAAGGGATTATTATGTTTTGTTAGAATGATCTGGGAAAGTGCACCTGAGTTCAGGATTTATGAAAGTGCACTTGTGCTATTGATTTTAGAGTTCGTTAGCGAATACTTATCTGGGGTCTGGGGTGGAAAACGACGTAGGGGAAACTTGACGTATTTTATTGCTGTAGGGATGTGTTTGTATTCTTCCTGCTAAGAAATACTGCAACGCGGGGAAAAACTCATAAAAACACCGATACGCGTACGTCTACCTACTAGAAAACCTTATTAAAAGTATACTAGAAGTATTTTGGGAAAATATTAAAATTTATTCCTTGAATGGTTACATAAACGGATTTTAACTTAAGGGAATTTAATTAAAAATAAAATGCGGGTGAACCAACAAGGGAAGTAATAATGATGACGTTATGTTGAGATTTACGTCTCCGCCAAATTGAAATTTTAGAACTGTGACTGCAATTTTCAATTAAGCACAGTTTGTAGCGACTCTCAGAATTGCGTTAAAGGTTATAAGAAGAATTAAACTCTCGAAATATAGCACATTTAAAAAATCCTATTATCCCAGAACGTTATTTAGCTTCGCTGTTATTTCTTTAGAATTATAATTTAATTTCTCTGCCTAAGCAACCTGCAAGTCCCCTGCCTTTTAATAATATTCTCATTTACTTATGCATCGCTACGTATCGTAAGCTCCTACATTTACAACAACTTCATTTGATATTACGTAACAGTTTGAAACGAAAAAGCTTTCAGGCACTTACTGCTGATTGCATTTTAAAAATTTCGAACGGCCGTTTCATTGTAGAGAATAAAAAAACACACAGCGCACCTCTTTTATAATACAAAATACCTTCTTCTCAGTGCTTTGCACAAACGGAAGCCTTCGCATTATACTTTTCGGCGCAGACTTCTGTGTATGAACATACAAAAGCGGCTTTTGTTAGAATGTCCGCACTTGAATGCTGTATAATTTTTTTGAAATAGCAAAAAGAAGCTTTGTTATGTGTTGGATATCAGAGAAAGGAAATACTCGAGTGAATATTTTTGAAAAATTCAAGTGAAGTAGGATGAAATGGCGTTATCGATTTGATGTCGTTTTAATGCGGTATAGCATGTCGTATCTTAGATAATTAGGTATGGTGGGAGGAATTTGCTTGGAAGACAGCATACGTCAAGTAAAAGCAACATGTTGACTGACATGTCCGTGTACTTCAAAACTTCAGTAGCTCGTGTTCATTAGTTTTGGTAAAGTTAGTGAAGGGTGGCGTGAAAAGAAGCGTTAATGTATAAATATTTAATTTTAACCTCAAAGAAGATGAAACCCCTTTTAAGTTTTTAGGTGCTTATTTCTAGAATTATAAGTTAAGTAATCTACCTACTTTGATTAGTTATATTTTTGTATATGTCAAACTCGGAATAAGAATTAAATAATTGGTGAATAATCCATGTGATGGAATAACTCTAAAAGGGTGTACCAGATTAGTCGATGATGAAAGAATAGTAAAATTCAATACAGTAATTGAGAGGCAACTTAAAAAATGGTTCGTACCTTACCTGTTCTACCCCTCATCTATTTTCTTCTTCTTTTTAAATCAACCATAATTCTGAAGGTTTGCTATAGGAGATCAGCCTGTACTGTTCATTCTAATTTATAACTACATATTTAGCTATATTGGACATTTTGGGGTGGTCTGTCACAGACTGTACACCATTTTTCTCCTGTAAGGAGATAAGAAGTAAGAAGATAGTCGTGCCCTATTCTTTCACCTAATTATTGCTATCTCTTTTTTTTTTGAAAACTGATGTTGTCTGAGTCGGACAGAGTTCGAAAGGGTCTTTGAGAGCATGCTCGTTACTTGTAATGCCAACACACCAAGGTGTCTGGTATCTGGTATACTAATACAATTAGATTTGCCTCGGTGTTTTTAAATGACCGAAGATTGCACGCAGTAATACCTTGATTATTCGTTAAAATTTATAAAATCAATCTTGAATTAGCGTACTCAAACTTTTTTCGTTTTCTTAAAAAAAAGAACAACGAGCATACATACCCATCTAGTAGCTATACCAGACTTCAAAACACTTTCCAGAGCAAGGCTTTGCAGCGCCATTGTGTCTTCTTTCTTATTTTTTCCTTTGATGCAGTTGCTGTACTCTAAATGATTTTTATTCTTTTCATTGTAGGTCTCTCGAGTAGGTGTTCCTTCCATAAAGTGTCGTTCCTTTAATTTTTCCAATGTTGAAGTCCTCTTTAGTTTTTTCGAAGATCCAGCTGTTTGTACGAGTTTCTTTCCATCAAGTTCTTGCTTTGGATCTATCCCTCACCGAACTTTTATTAAATAATGTCAGAATTCAATAAAAGCCATTTTTGCGCAAAACATAGACGTTGCACAACGACAGGTCCAGAATGTGAAATAAGAGCACCTTCTTATGCCATCTAATTGTTTTTCGAGCACTCGAGTAATAGTAGCTAATCTTCTAGACCGATCTATTCATGCCAGTCATCTTATTACTGCATCCGGTAACCTCTTTTGATTGTTTGTTTATGACCAAAGCAATTTGAGTGTCTACAAAATCATCTCTTTAGTGACTAGTAACGATAGTGATGACATCTCGCTTGATTTCCACTTAGATACGTATACCTTATCTTCGCGATTTTATACATGCTGTTCCTTCTTCAATAGGAAATAGCTAACTTTATGGAAAAGATTGATCATCTTTAAATCTTTCCTCCCCACAGCAATTTTGAAATCTTAATATTTGCTCAAATCTCTTACCAGAAACAGTTGCTGGAAATATTGGTTGGTAAAATGTGTTGTGGATCAAAATTTTATTTGGGCAACCAGCAACAGCAGGCTAAAGAATTTTTTCAGTTCTTTTAATTAAATTTCTAAAAGTCTTAAAACGTTGACACCTGCGTTTCGGTCTGTTTCTTTGAAATACGTTTTCTCCATGTTTGTTAGTCTTTTCGAGCTATGAGCTAAGTGAAGTTGTCGCGACCTCCATATGGGTCGAAGTTATGCGAAAGCCTTACGAATCCTACTTTCGACGTACCAACTTGCTTCTCCATCCTTTGCTACTATACTACCAAGATAGCAAAATTCCTCCACCTGCTCAATAACCTGTCCGTTTAATTGAAGTGCCGAATGATTCAAATTATTGATTCCAATTTCCTTAGTTTTTGCAACACTTATGCCCGTGCCTATGTTTGCTGCTTTCCTTTTTAAATCCATCAACTTTCACGAAAAATCAATGCAAAATCAAAACCTTCTGAGCGCTTATTCAATTCTCACTGTAATCCTCTGTTTCAGTTGGTGGCTGTCTAAAGCAATGATAAAAAGGATAGGAGAGAGCAGACATTTTTGTTTTATCCCAGACTTCATGATTGTAGGTTCTGAGATCTTCCTTTTATGTTTTACTTGGCAAGTATAATCTTTGTACATAGCTTGAATCATCTTTAATATCTTCTGAGAAATTTCAAATTGTTCCATTGACTTTCACAATTTTTCTCTGTTCACTGAAACAAAAGCTTTTTCGAAGTCGGTGAACAGTAACTAAAGCAGAGATTGTAACTTCACCCCTTGCTCAGTGGTGATTTTCAAAGTACTGATCTGCTCCTTACAGGACCGCCCTGCTTGAAACCCACATTGCTCCTGCCCCAAGCGCCTCTTTACATGTTCTGCTATACAATTGAAAAGGATCCTGCCGAGAATTTTGCTAGTTACCGAGAGCAGCGTGATCTCTTTCCAACAGTGGCAATTAGTTAGATCATCTTTCTTAGGAAGCTTAATCAAAACTTCTTTATTACATTTAGTAGGCATGGTTTCACTATCCCATATTTCTTTCAACACCGGCTGTAGTATCTCAGTCGATAACTGTAGATCACCTCTGCTGTTACGTTGTCAGCATCAGGAGCTTTTCCTGGTTTAAGCTACTCAACTGCTTGAACTATTTCTGCTTTGGAGGGAAATGTCGTAGAGATATCCTGGATTTTCTCAAATTCTCTTTGTTCCTCCTCCCTTTCCTCAACCAGGCGTGTCGAACTTCTTGAAAATGCTGTTTCCACCGTTCTATTTGTTCTTTTTCTGTAGTAAAAATTTCACCCCTTTCATCTTTTACAGGTTTATTACTGACGAAGCAATTTTTTTTTATTTTAAAAATATTTTCGTGATCCTATACAGTTCTTTGGATTACCAGCATTAGCTACTTGCCTAGCACTATCTGCTAGCTGATTTCGCTTTTTTATTAGCTTCCGCCTTTTTCGCTCTAGTCCTGCTGTTGTTCACGTCTGCCTTTGCTTTTCTCCTATCCTCTATTGTTTTTTACATATCTTCTAACACTACTCTTGCCTTGCTTTTTCGCTATATTCCAACACCCCTTCGCAACTTTTAATACAAGAATTTCGAACTGTAACCCAGGACCGTTTATACTGGGCACTTCTCCTTCGGTTCCTTCAGTTGCGAGGACATCAAACTGATTTCTCAATCCCAGCTTGAACTCCCTCTTTATGTTTTCTATTCCAAGTTTAGATAGTTTACACTTTTGTTTCCGCGCCATAAACTGCTTTAGTATTGCTGCGATTTTAAGACGCACTTCGGCTGTGACTATTTCTGACATCCAATAGGGACCATCTCTATTTCTTACTAATAGCTATGTGGTGGATTTAATTTTTAGTTCTGTGGTCAGGTACACCCATCTCAGTTTGTGACAAGTTTTATGAGGAAATAAAGTTCATTCGATGACCAATTCAAAACTTGTACACTTGCCAACTAACCTTTCTCCATTGTTGTTTATATCTCCCAATCAATGCTTTCCCATCACTGCTTCTACTCCTCCGTTTTCACTTCCCACTGCAAGAATAACTATATCTTTTTTCTTAATTTCTGTCATAACTCTATGTAACTCCCCATAGAAACGGTTTTTTCCTCTTTTTCCGCTGCTTCAGTAGGAACGCAACAATCCACTAACGTAATTAGTCTCATCTTAGTGTTAAATCGAACTACTATTCTCTCTGAGAGAGGTTTCCATTTTTTAAACTTCTCCTTAGTAGAATGCCAACTCCCTCCGAATGATTTCCATCAGTCTTACCCGAATATAAAAGCGTCATATCTTAAGATCTAGTTTCTCCAAAACCAGTGAGTTTATTCGCACTGAGAGCCAAGGTTTCCAGTTCGTAATTAGCCTTTCTGTTTCCCACATTGTTCGTACATTCCAAAGTCTAAGTTTAGTCCGTTGATTCGAGCCAAAAGCCGTTTCCAAAAGATCAGTCTGGTATTTATTCATTCTGGTGTCTGTGATTTGCTGGACTTCGGTGACTGCTGATGGGGCTGCCACCTTAAGGCCAAATCAGACTGACCCTGGTTTTCTGTAGGGGTATTCTTCCCTTAGCCACCTAGCCAGGTGTTAAGGCGCTGCGCCGGGCACCCGCTCTCCCCTGTCCTTATTAGCTACCAAGCATTTCCCCGGGTTTGCAACGAGGACGCAACGGACTCACCTGTGATCACTGGGCATTCCTCTACATTTACAGCCTAGTGCCTATGGCGAACACTAGAAAATGAAGCGACTAGAAAACAATTCAAACCTAACTAAGCACCAACAACGGTTTAAATATGACGACCTGAGGTAATAAAATATGAAATCGCAGTCGTATCGACGAAGAGTAAACTTACACAACCGATATTATGTAATCAGCACAAAATGATCGTTACAATCTTTATTTGCAGTAAGATCACGAAATCGTCATCACTGTCATAGTAGTCTGAGACGCTTCAGAATTACTATCGCCTTTTCATACTGTACTGCATTAGTTTCTGCGACTTCCTTTTTGTACGTTTTATACACGTACTCTGCAAAACATCCAACTGACGTAAAGAGTAACTTAATTTTTGCTTTTCTAAATCAGAAGTTTTAGAAACTGTTTAGTTTCTCTCAAACGCATGGTGGATATGCAGTTGGAAGCTGAACACGGTTCTATGTTGATGAAGTTGGTGACAGCTAGTGGTTGCAAGACACATGAAAACTTTTGATGTGATGTTTATTCGTTGTTAAAGTTGTTGGCGAAGTTTTAAGGCGAAGTGAGACAAGAATGAGCTTAGTGTTGGTGTAGAATAATAACGGTAACGATGACAATCTGTTGATGTAGTAATTGCTGTTGCGGTGATTCTGGTTTCGTGGAGTTGGTAAATGAAAGGTGGTTCCCGATGATGTGGTAGTGGTGAATTGGTGGTGCTTGACGGAGGTACTTACAATGATGGAAGATGGGGAAGGTTAGGTGTGATAGGTTATTGAGTGAGTTATTACAATAAACAATAAAGTAATGTAAGAATAGTATAACGTGGAAGAGAAAATTTTGGTAAACGGTGTTTTCCAAAGGGTTGGAGCAAGTCGTATGTAGGATAGCTTTCTGTGCAGGTAGGCGATACAGATGGCAATGACTAAGAAAAGCCAGTTTTCACTAAACGCCTTGTCAGCTTCTCCGCCTGTCCTTCATCCATCTATAAAAGTTAAAGTGCTGTCTGGTGCTGACTTATTATAAGTTTTAAGGTCGTTGTGTAGAGAATAGGTATCTGATATTTTGTCCTTTTACACGATAATGCTTCTAAATAACTACTGACAGGAACCATCTGACAAGGATACATCTCACAATATGCTGAATAATACACATCCGAAAAGTGGGTATTAAATTCTTGCAGCAAATGACATAGCCTGTATGATTGTCGGACAAAATGGGAATTGTAATTGGAATGCTAGAGTTGTATATACACGCAGATGTCATGGTTAATAATTCTTCCTCTACGAAGTAGTAAATCGGATGCACTGACCTTAAATATGATCAAGACAGTGTAAAATAGTCTTGGATGCCGAAGAATACAACATACAACTATGGTCTAAGTAAGTTTGTACCGAAGACTCACATAACTGGACAAGCATATTTCCTTTTGTACCCCTATTAAAACTCGAAAGAACTCTAAAGAGCCGAACAACATTTTACATTTTAGCAGCAAATCATTGATGTGAGAAACCCAACTTGTTTATCATCAAAGATTAGACCAAGGAATTTCAAAGTTCGCCAACATTCTATAGCAGTGTCTTCAACCTGTAAAAATGCAGTTTGCAGTAGTGCATGCAGTGTGTTTAAAACTGCCAGCTGAATAGAAGAAGAAATCAGCCTATCTACGTACATGTTTCCTCGAGCCAGTCCATTAGTACACTCAGTCAGTTATTTTATTAACTCTAAAGATAAACAGCGTTACTTTTAGCGTAGAATCCTTAGGAATGCCTTTAAATGCAAGAACAAACCCGCGATGAACAAATAGTGAAAGATTTCCTCCCATATTGCATTCCTGGAGTTGCTGAATAATGGAATGTCTGTAAACGGTATCATACGCCTTTTCCAAATCGAAAAACATGTGACACGTTTTTCATTTGGACAATCTGGTGGATGATAAATCGGTTTCGTAGAAAACC
This sequence comes from Ignelater luminosus, assembly GCA_011009095.1. Lineage (NCBI taxonomy): Eukaryota > Metazoa > Arthropoda > Insecta > Coleoptera > Elateridae > Ignelater > Ignelater luminosus. Next base: position 13,296 of record VTPC01000794.1, read on the forward strand.
CATCTGATCTCGACTTTCCAGCTGAATCTAAAATTTATCATCCTTTCTAAGAGTTTACCGATATAGCAAGTGGAGTAAAACAAGATGGTAGCTTACCTTAGAGATAAGATTCTTGACTACCTCAGGTTTCTTTTTAACCAGAGGGATAAATATGCATCTCTCAAATCTGATTATAATACTAACAAATATTCCTTCATAAAGAAAGGCAACCAGCGGATTATTTCATATCAGACTCAGTATTTTTTAGTTGCGTCATAGACAGAGGAATATTAGAAGGTGCGTATATTCAGAATGGAGTAAAAACGTTGCTATTTATTGACTAAAAATGATCTGTAAAAATTCTAAGCGATGTTTGCAAATCAGATACTAATCCATCCTCGGTGTGAGAAAGAGGGCACGTAGGAGAGGCTTTCTTATTTGACAATGATTTAATCTTTCCGCAGACTTCTTGCGCAGGAATGTTCTGCTGACTACTGGATCGCTGGGTGTTATGGTTCACCAGCAGAGACAGTCTGGGGAGAGTTGGTCTCACAGGATCGACTATTCTCTTGCAAAAAGCGAAATTTATTTTTGTTCTTTGATTTTATTTGTTGTTATTCTTTTTCTTTTCTTTTATATTCTTTTTCTAGTTTCGTAATGTTTGTCCTTTGGTTTGCGCTTCATTTACCTTAAAATAAACAAAACAAAATTGTAGGTTGGAATGCAAGAAAGCGGAGAAATCGACGTTGGGCGATTCTTCTGAATGGTACTGCTGAAGGATATTGTTTTTTAAGTTTTCTTCTTCTTCTGATTAAGTGCAGCAGAACTGCAAGATTGTCGACTTCGCTGTGTGCATGCCTTCAATGTTAAACACCGCCGCAGATGGCCGACCATTTACACAGTCTCTTCTTCAGTCAGTCAGGCGTCAAGATGCTAGTGGTGCGATCGTGTTCTGCTTTCGTTGTTGGGGTGCCTCTGGAGATTAGAGTTGGCTATTTCTGGCACTGAAGATGGTTTCGTATGGTGGTAGTTCCAGTGATAGTGTTGGTGTCAAAGCAATTGAAGATATTTACAAGAAAGGTTAAGTAGTGAAGTAATGGAAGGTGAATGACATCAAGGTGGTAGGTCTAAAATGTCAATATTTAGTGTTTGCAGTTCACGCTGCAAAGGATTTCGAAGGAAATTAGGAGTCGGATTTGGGAGAAAATGAAGGGAGAAGCCTCAGGTTAAGAAACTTGGCTGAGATATAAAGAGTGGTCGCTGACCATTCCCTGGTAGACAGATCGGATGAGGCTAAGAGAAATGGTAGTGTTGGAGTAATGAGCCCGCTCTACGTTTGTCTTATGGCGTAGGAAACCAGACTGGTGGTGTTAAAGCGGCTGTCATGACGCCTGGCGACTCTGTTGGTGGAGTTTGTGCCACACTCTTCACCCTCTCGGAGATCGCATGCACTCACTAGAAACCGAATCAAATGTACAGTTTACTGAGTCAACCCTCCTTTCATACATCTCTATCATCAGCCAACGGATTCTTTGTTACTAACAGTCCACTCTAATAGATGACACGTATTGTTAGCAGAATGCTCGTTTGCTGTTCCTAATTTCTCTGTGTACTTTAGCCCTGAATCATTTAAAAGCAAATCATGTTTTCTGTCGTTGAATTAGGATAAAATTGTCACAGTTGTAAGTTGATTATCGAAGAAGGAACATTATGAGATGCTTGCTAAATGGTGAGCTTCAAAGAAACCTCTGCTTGGCATGGACACCTATATTGATTCAGAAATTAAACAAACAAAGGTCGATTGATCAGACTTTCCTTTATACATTACGGTCATTTACTAGCAATCATTTTTAATTTTTCATCCTTATAATGATAAAAATTAATTACAAGTTGTCTTCCAAGTAAAAAAATGAATAATACGTAACATTAAACAAAATAATTAAAACAGACCCTAGATTTTCGATGACTAATTGTTTTCACCTTATAAACCATTAGCTATCGTAGAAGGAAAAGATTAACGCGGACATCGCGGTACAGGGAAGAATTAATTAACACAACCGCTGATTATCAGCAACTGCAGATCTTTAGGGGGGGCTTAAGTTGACAGAAACGCAGACGCCACAACACCGCACGAAAATTAATGACTTTTAGTAGGTTTTGACACAAAAGAAATTGATCTGTGTATGTACAAACGGAAACAGTAAAGAAAAGCAAATTGCAGTAACGAGTGTATTGCTTAAAATGTTAATTAATGCATGTATGTTGTTAACTACATCATGCAGAAGTTAATTATAAGTTTTTTGAGGAAATGCATCGTAATAAAGTCTCCTTAATTAGTTGTTCAAAACAAACTGAAGCGAATGTTTGTTCAATAAATCACGCGGCGTTAATAACTTAAAACAATAACTCTTTGTGAAGCACAAACAGCACTAATTTCGATGCAGAAAGCTCAATTCATTTATCTTGCAGTAACGTCATAGTAGGAGTGAGCTATTGCACCGTAGAACATAACTCATGTAAGATTACAATGTAATTAGATTCAAGTAATACAGAGTCAGCAGGCAATTATAAACTCAGCAAACTTGCAAGTGTATATATTGTACGTACTATAGGAAAGGAGGTTTTGATTAAGTGACTTGTTTCAATCAATACGCAATGGTGCCAAACTACCCTATCGCTCAACTGTCATATTGACGCGAATACCGAGGGAATTTAATATATATCGCCAGCCTGCAAGCAATATTGTGTGGTCTCATTGAATTTGCTTCCAAGAGTAAATCTAACTGTGTATTTTAAGGATTTATCGTTTGATGTTTATTGTGATTGATACGTAGACGCTGTTATTAAATCCATTATTAAAATGTCTTTAAATCAACCGAAAAAGAGATCAGACATTTTGTAAGCTTTGTAATGATGAGCCAGCATATTTGTAAATAGAATTGCATTCGTTGTTATAACACTCCATAAATATGCTGTTTCATAAAATCAATACAGAGGGTCATTATGTAACATTAGTATAATGTTATGTACCTGTTTGTATTGCCATTGTGCTGTCTTTGTTTACTTAATGACTATTTTGTAGTTTATTCGACAATGCATTTATCTTATTTTGTAATTTTATGGCAGTAAATTACTTAATGCATAAGAACTGTGTATACAGCTGCTGAAGTCAAGCTTCTCGATTAGAGAAACACAACAAATAAAACTGCAAATTGTGTTGGGCAAATAATTGATGTATTAGAAAAATCTACTAATCAATTCTCTGAAAAAAAAATAAAAAAAAGAAATTGTAAATTTAACTGATAATTAGACGTTTTGTACGATTTCTAGAACACAAATCAATCGGCTACAACAGACATTAAAAGGTAAAATTTACTAAATTTCCAATTCTAAGATGTTAACAAGCAATTACCCTTGTAAAACCATAAAATCGACAACTGGACGATTCAAGGAATAAAACAACTTTACAAACAATATCCCCGTTGTACCAGAATGGTTGCATCGAAACGACTTCAATATCTCAACTTTCATGGAGAAAAGAAAACTAATCTAAAGCTACTCTCCCTACTCTACCTTTGGCAATCTGAAGCGCCAGCGTAGCTCTATTAACACTGACATCAAACATACCTCCCGCAAGCATCGTAAAGTACAAAATCCCTTAATAGAGAGAATCTAGATTTTCTTTATTCCATTTTGCCCAAAGGTGCTTGTGCTCGTTTTTTGGAAATCATGAAGGTCCCGAGTACTGATGGTACCATAAATAATAGTCATTATCATCAATGTTATGATCTGATTTCACTGCCTCCCAAATTATTGGCAACGTGGGAACGTGATCGTTGTGTCTTAAGCTGACTAAAACCTTATCCTTTCTTAAGCTGAACATCCTGTAAACTTTTACCTTGAAAAAGTTTAATGCAGAGCTTACCTCCTGCTGACTGCAGGCCAAAGTTGCAAAAAGTAAAATCGTTCATCCTGTTCATTCTTTGCTCAGCTAATTTCATTATGGTTCAAAGAATGGACATTTTGACTTTCGTACGAGTTGTGGAGCTAGCAACGGATGGGTTTAATAAAGAATCTTTACCTAAGCTTCTGTTTAGAATAAACTCGACACTTGCAATGACCTGGTTGGAAAAGAGAAATTCAATGCAGTTTACGACCAGAAACTCGAAGCAACTTGATGTACTTTTGCTTGAAAGCTTCTGATTCTGAGATTGGCCATTTTTGATGGTTTTTTCGTGGTAAAAATGAATACCAAAATTAAAGCTTTTATAGAAATATCTGCTTTAAGTTAGAAGTGACCCTTGAAGTTTATACTGTAGCTTTGCTCTTGAAGTTAAATCGAAATAAAACTTAGTGACTTGACCTTATCTTAGCGTGTGAAAACTTTTTTGAAACATTTTAAGTTTCCTAGCCTTCTCGCCAATTCAATTTTAAATATAAATGCTCTGATCAGTCGGTCTTGGCTTTTACTTACCAAGAAGAGCGCCTTTTATGAAAATTATCTAAAAGCAAAACAACAACAGGAAAGGACAGAAACAGAAAAATAATTCAATACATCCTGTTATCAAATGCTAAGACTAAGAACTATCAATCAGGTAAATATTAGTTTCTTACGTTTGGAAAGCTCATATTTTCCTCATAGAGAAAGTATTGATGTTGAAAACGACACAAAAATAAACATTTTTATGAATAAGAGAGGCATTTAAGAAGAAGATGTCATCGTGCTTATAGACTTAACCCTCAACTGAATTAATATGACGAGGACTTGGACAATGAGCCTATACATGAAAACATAGATTTGGATCCATTAACGACTCATATAAAGTGTCTGTAAATGATTGTCAAAGTATAGCGTACTTTAAAATCAATGTAAACGAAGTTATGCGTTTACATTCTACAACTGCTAATAACATATGATCAAGAATCATAATAAGAGAGTACACATGCGAGGGTTGCAATTTATGTATCCGGAATAAACAATAAAAACAAATATTTATCATTGAAACTGGTTTTAGTGTTTTTCAAAATATTTTTCACGATGATCGATTGAGGTATCTCCAAAACAATACATTTTGAACGCATCAACCGCTTATTCTGGCGTCGAGAATCGTTGACCAGGTAGTTGGTTCTTCACGAAAGGGAACAAAAAGAAATCATTGGGTGCCAAAGCAGGACTGTACGGCGGATAACCCATCAATTCGATGTTTTGACCGGTCAAATATTGAGATCTCTGGGCCAATGTGTGAGAGCTCGCATTATCGTGATGGTCGCTAGTTGTTTTTTCTTATTTTTCCAAAGACTTCTGGTAAACAAATGGTTGTGCACCATTCAGAATTGACGGTTCTACGATCCTCCAGTGGAACTGTAGCCACATATCCATTTATCCCAAAAAAAACAGGCGACCATTTGTTTTGAAGTACTTCTTGCGCGAATATCTTTTGTTGGGTTCGAACGCACCTCGATTGAATTTTTTGAATATCCCTTTGCACTAATCGACACAAGCGTGTTTTTGAGCGATTGTCAAACTATGCAAAATCCAACGCGAACAAATCTTTTTCACGGCTAAATGTTCATGTAAAATCTTGTGTATGCTTGTCATACTAATGCTCGAGGATGCCTCAACCTCACGGTATGTCACATGATTATCTTGCATTATCAGTTCCTGCACGGCATCGATGTTTTCTGGCACAACCAATGATTTTGGACGACTTGCTTTAAATTCGTCCGTGTGCAAAAAAAACAGTGATATACAATGGTTTTAGATGGTGCTTCATCACCAAAAGTTGAAGTGAGTTGATCGATGCACTGTTGCTGAGATAATCCATGTCGAAAGACGTAGTAAATCATCGTTCGAAAATTTTCACGAGTTAATTCCATTTTTTGACTGAGATAAAATTTTCAAGTCACTGTACTAAACAACACAAATAACGTCCGTATGACAAAAGGTTCTGGGTACGTATACGTAAAAAATGGCAAACTTTACGATGGATATGTCAGATGGTGCCTAGCAACGCTAGTGTAGCCAGTTCCGGATACATAAATAGCAACCCTCGTAATATAAGTTATAACGAACTTTCCAGAATATTTTGATTAACACTAATATGCTTGCCAGATTAAGCTCTAGTTGGAAGCTTTGGGCATAAGTTAGGAGTGAAAGCAATAAATGAGAACGCAGATACGCAAATAGAGCTAATAAGCAGATTTATCATAAGCTTATCTGTCATCAAATTAACTGTATAAACTGAAAAGATAAATCTCAATTAAATACAGATGGTAATATATATTGTGATAGTTGATGGCAACAAATGTCAAAAATTTCATCAACATATTATATTCTAAAGATCTCAGAATAAAATAAAACATTGTGCGTTTCAAATTTTTAAAGTATTAGCGGTAACATGAACTTTGTTTCTTTGTTATTATAAAAAGCATGAGAAACCCAAATCTAACTATCAAAACTAGTTTCCTGGCCTTGCCAGACCGAGAGCAACTAAATTCTACATTTGTGATGGTTTATAAATAAAATATTACTCCCTTGGTCTTAAATAATTATTGTCTTGTCAACCTGTATTTATTATAATAAAAATAAGCGAAGGTAGCAAGATTCTGTGTCAGGTATTTATCTTGAATAGTTGAAATCTGAATCTATTATTCTAATGCGCCTTTTTGTAAGCCAATAAAATTTGATAAACAAATAAAAATGACACCCTTTTATCACATCAGACCCTGTGCGGTCAACCTGCATTAAGTATCATATACAACATCTGACATTTTTAGTCCTTGAAGTTCGGCAACGTTGGACAGATGGCGATAAGCTATGGTGGTGCTAAGCAGCATATTATCTCAAAATAAAAACCGACTGATGGCCGTCCTTGTTGTTGAGATTTTAGGATTGTTTTTGTTTTTAGTTGGTTAACTTTCTCGGATAATATTGCAATTAGGTGAAGCGGGACTGTCCAATTTGCAATACTGGAAAACCAAACTAAATTGTTGTAAATTGGACAGAGGCAGCTGGTTTATTTGGTTTAGTGCAGGTACGAGAATCTTAAAGAAATTCGAGATCGAGAGGGCGCCAGCCGCAGAAGAATGTCGTTGATCTAATTTCGAAGAGGAGATCCTGCAGCTGATTTCCTTATCTAGGTCACTAAACGAGAAGGTTGACAGGTTCGAACGCTACACAAGTTGACGAAATCGAGATTGTACTGCTCACTCTGAAGATACTAACGTTCCCAGTAGGGTATTAAACTAACGTTATGTATGTAGGTGAAGGTCGACGTCCACTGGCTCCAAAACATCTGATATCTGAAACAATCTATTCGTACGTTATTTCCAAAAGAAAAGTCAGAAGGTAAAATATCAAAATCTATTAGCATACTTATTAATTTTAACAATAAACAGAGTACAGCGGTTCTGGGTTACACTGCATAAAAATTGGTTGAACATAAGAACAACAAAAGAAAGTAAATGCATAAATATTCATATCAATCAGGTAAACGATAAACATTGAAATATTTAACATACACGAACTAACAGGGAAGCGTCATACACCGCCTGACTTCATGAATGCCAAAACAAAACATTAATAACGCAAAACGTTCGTGGATATTAAATTGCGATCGCTTGTGAAAGGAAGTACACATAAATATAAATATATTAACGAGGTCGTCATCTCCAGCGGTTTTCTCTTTTAGCTTTGGATCCACTTAAATATTTAAATAAACTCTTGAGAAAGACAATCGCTAAGCTATTAATATCACAGGTTATATAACACAAAAATCCTTTCATGTATAAACTATCAAAACAAAGATTAAAATTTTAACTTTCGATCATTCAATCTGTACATTGTTAAACTGGCAAAACTGTTAAATTTCAACTATTTAACTTTACGTTAACAATCTAGCAAATAGCAGATTTCAACTAAGTAAAATGTTATTACAAAGTTTTTCACTAATGTGAAATGACGTTACAACAAAGTAATTCTTAATCTGTTTGTAACCGAAGTGAACTGGTGACGAGTCGAAGAAAAATTCACATTGGTAAGCAACCATGTTTAAAGGTTGCGAGACGATTTGTGCGAACTTTGGCTCCTTCACAAGATACAAATTTAATGATAAAATTATTTACCGTGATACCGGAACTAACCCAACAAGGCATCCACGTTTGTGGCACAAAGCACAACACTCCACTGCACACTGGTTTACACAAAGTTATTTTTAATAAATTAATACAGTTCATTTCCAGTGACGAAGCGACAACTTCACGTACATACTGATACTGTAGATAAAAGTAAGTTTATCGCCTTTAAAATGCGAGGCAGTACAATCCTCGTAAAAGACTGGTTTCTTCGGAATGCACAGGAAACGATAGGACAGCCGGAAAGATAGTATTATTAAAAGTTCGGTGTGAGCTTAGTGGGTCCGTCGATAAGAAGAGAGTTCATTTAACCACTAACACGGAAGCGACACATCTGGTAAATTCCAGGGATTGCCAGGATATATTTGTCGAAGACAGAAATCATTCACGACGTATACACTCAGGCTTCATACAGAATCTATGCGGATGCTTCTCAACCACTTGAAAAGATTCTGGGATTCGTGAATTTTCTCCAGTCCAAACTTTCCACACAGGGTAAACGCGAGGTGCGCGTGACTTTCGCGACACTTAACAAAGCTCTCTCCCTGAACTGTCGTTCGGAGTGACAATTCTCCAACTCCCAAAGGGGTTGATCAATTATCCCATTGGTCTTCAGGAGCTCGTGATATAAAAAGCACCAATGGAGACAGCGAGAGGATAAGGTAAAATCGATTAGCAGTTGCGAGCATTGCCTTGCTGGCTAATTGACCAAATGCAATAATCAATCTTGCCCTGAACTAGGCAAAGTGACAGTTTTATGATCCAAGCGAACATAAAATCTTAAAAAAAATAACTTTTTAATTATCTCGAAGTGGTGTATTGGAATTAATACAATTTAAAACGAAGCGATTTTATTATATATAACGCTTTTTATGCATTGCATTTAATAATGGAAGAAAATATTTTCTTATAGAATTCGGGGAAGAAATAATTTAACAAAGTTCATAAATTTCACAACACAAAGGCTGCTAACTTGAAGTTTCCATTTTATAGGATTGAAAAGATAAAATGTAATTTTCAAGGAATAACATATGTACACACGGAATTAATATTAAAGGAAGGTTTTATTTCAATCTCGCGGGTCGATAAATTCGAGAAATACACTTACAGCTGTGAATGTTTGAAAACGTATAATGATCACATCATGTCTGGATGCGCAAATTTTCCTAACAAAATCTCTATTGTAAGTTGCTCGTGACAAACCAATCTAACTATTAAATACTGTTTTGTTCATTGTTTTATCAGTTATCGCTCACAAATAGAAATTTTTATAAACCAGCAAAAGTATACAACAGAAAAAGAACTTAAAAACACAGAATAATACGCCAGAACGAGACAACAACTACCGATACACTCCATTGTATACCCAAGTCGACATTACACATACATACGAGGGTGGTCTGAAAAGTTTCCGACCTAACAAAGATACAAAACATTTTTTCTGAAATTTTTTTTTATTTTTCAACATAGTCTCCTTGTAACTCCACAAACTTCTCCCAGCGATGCTCCCATCTCTGTAACCCGTCCAAATAGTACTCGGCATTTTTCTCTGCAAAATAATTGTGATTGCCTCTTAATTTGACGAAAATCTTTGTCCTCCAAGCGCAATTTTTAGATGAGGGAACAAAAAGAAGTCGCTTGGGGCTAGATCTGGTGAGTAAGGCGGATGGTCAAGCAGTTCAAACCGTAATTCGTGGATTTTCGCCATGGCAACCGCTGAGGTGTGAGACGGTGCGTTGTCTTGGTGAAACAGGATTTTCTTTTTCTGCAAATGTGGCCGTTTTTTTCGCAAGTTCTGCCTTCAGCTCGTCAAGTAATGATGCATAGTATGCTCCTGTAATGGTTTTTCCTTTTTGAAGATAATCGATTAAAATAACTCCATGTCTATCCCAAGAAACAGTCGCCATCACTTTCCCAGCCGAAAAAACAGTTGTTGCTTTTTTTGGAGCCGGTTACCCCTTTGCAGTCCACTGTTTGGACTGTATTTTTGTTTCGGGCGTATAATGGTGAATCCAAGTTTCATCTACAGTAATTAATCGGCGCCAAAACTCGGATTTATTTCGCCTAAACTGCGCCAAAAGAGCGTTGGAAATATTCATTCGAACACGTTTTTGGTCTAACGTGAGCAAACGCGGCACCCAACGCGCGGACAGCTTTCTCATGCCTAAATGTTGATTTAATATGTGACAAACAGGTTCTTTTGACATGTTCATAACCTCTACTATCTCTCTCACTTTAATTCGGTGGTCGTCTAGCACCATTTGGTGAACTTTGGCGATGTTTTCGTCGGTAGTTGCAGTTTTTGGACGTTCCGAACGTTCATTGTCTCCCAAGCTCTTACGGCCACGTTTAAATTCAGCAGCCCAAAATTTACTGTGGTAAATGATGGTGCAGAGTCTTCATACACAGAATCCAACTCATCTTTTATTTGCGAAGGCGTATTGCCTTTCAAAAACAAATATTTAATGACAGCTCGATACTCGATTTTGTCCATTTTCACAAAAAAAACTCACATCAACTCAACGACTGTTACATAAACACTGCGCGTCCAAAATGGCTGAAACTTTGGTGAGTAACTGACAACAGATGAACAACGAAATTTAGTAGCTTCATCTTCACGTTGAGGTCGGAAACTTTTCAGATCTCCCTCGTACACGAACAGACTTACTAAACCCACATCTTAAAAGGAAATAAAATAGTAAAGAAGACTCGATGTTCACGGCTAATAATCCCTGAATAATCTTCCCTCGTGCTCTACCATCTAGCTTAAAATGTATATAATTCAAACCTTAACTAATCTTAATAAAACTTAATTTGTCGTGGTTTATATGTAATCAAATTTTTACATAATTATTGTTTACATTTTTAAGAATTGTACCCCTTTTGGGGTTTTTGCGTTGGATACTCTTCCTTGTCCTTTTTGAAATCCTCAAGTCGATAAAGTCATTCTTGTAGCATTTTCGTTTTCGTTTGATTTTGTCAGACGAATCTGTTTCATTACTGATTTGCTTGCCGGTTATTGGTGTTTTTATCCTCCTCCCGGGAGAAGGTTAATGAATTCCTGTTGGGTCAAAGCTTATTTAAAAAGAATCAAATAGTAAATCTTATGTTTACGTCTCATCTTATTTAGGATACAAAATTGATTTTTCATCAAAGTTTTCATTTCCATAGAAACTATCCTAAACAATGTATTGTTACTGTTTCCTTAGGAACAGTAATAAAAACTGTTTTGTTTAAAATGCAATATAGCAGTTATTTACCGTTGCATTAAATAATTAATTAAAATTGTAGCATGTAACATGTAACAGAAGAGAAAGTTGAAATAGTGACGTGGTATAATTCTGGATTAAGTTTAAATGCTGTGTCTGATTTGTTTGCTAATTCCTTCCCTGAACGGCCAACACCAAATCCTTCGACGATTTCAAGAATATTTTAGAAATTTAAAAGACATGGTTGTATAGATACAAATCATCATAGAAGAAGAACCAAATCCGTTTTAAATAAGAAATGTATTAGTCCATAGAATTGAAGAAAATAATCGGTTATCCACTAGAAGATTGGCATTGAAACTGGATGTAAGTGAAACTTCTGTATTTAGATTACTAAAGGACGAGAAGTTTCACTCTTACCATATTCAAAATCATCAACAGTTACACAACGAGTATAAAAAAAGAATTACCTCCTGTGAGACACTTTTTGAAAGAATTAATGAAAATCCAGTTTCAAAATAGAATTTTGTTTACCGATGAAGCCACTTTTTTGCGACAGGCGAAGTTAATTCTCAAAATGTTAAATAATGGAACAGGAATCATTTATATCTATTTAAAGAAAATAAATCTCAGTATCCATTAAAAGTAAATGTTTGGGCTGGCTTGATCGACAATAATATTATTGGTCCATTCTTTATTGACGGTAATATTAACGGTGAGAAGTACCTTTTTTTTCGTGTGGTCGGGGAAAATCTGCTCGACAGACACCTGGAAGCCCGTGCTTCCAGATAGTGCGGGGTTGGCGGCCCGCTAAAAACCCCTATCCACGGGGTACCGCAAATGCATTCCTTCATAGCGAGGATTGTCCGAGGGCTAGGTGTTCTGCCCTCTGGTTTTTGCGCCATAGTACGAGGCTGTTTATACCCAAGTTGATTAATAAATTAATTTTCCCTCTCTTTCATCTTTATGATCGTGCTGACCATATCGTGTATAATTTTCCAGCTATCTTCGTTCGCAGTCACTATATCGATAATATTATCAGGACTGATGATTCTTTCTAGTGTTCCGTTAACCTGGTCACGTAGTTGCTCCCAGTGCATGCAGTGAAAAATGCCATGCTCTGGGTCGTCCCTAGTATTGCAGGCGATGCATCTGTCATCTTCTTTCTTTTTAATTTTAAATAAATAGGAGCCAAAGCTCCAATGAGCAGTGAGAAATTGGGTGAGCCAATAATCCGGTTCCCCGTGCTTTCTCTGTGTCCAGGAGGTAATGTTTTTTATTAGTCTCCTGGTCCACAGGGCCTTGTCTGTCCCAGTTGCCCATCTTAGTTGCCATTTGTTTAAGACACTTCGAGGATTTCCTTCTTCTTCTCTTTTCCTTCTCTGATTGTTCCATCATTAAGTCTATTGGAATGGTGCTGGATATGACTTGCACTGCAGGTGTTGAGGCAGTCACATACGCTGAGGTTATTGTGCAACACATTTTTCTTTGCACCTTTTCGAGCTTTATGTATTTTTTGTACTTTAAGCAATTTTCCCACACAGAGGAGGCATACAAGATAATGGAATGGTCTACCCGGCATATGACCTTTTTTTTGAGGCCCTTGGTCCTTTGACTCTAGGCATGATTTTGGTTAACGCTACAATTGAGTTTTCAGCTTTATCAGTGATGTAATTTACGTGTTGAGTCATCCTGCAGTTCCTATCAAAATATACTCCCAGATATTTAATACGTTGCTTACTTTCGATTCTGTTCCCCTAAAGTTCCACATCTAAGTTCTTTAGTCTGTTACCTTCGTAGAAAGTTACCATTTCGGTTTTGTGTACTGCAATCTTTAGCTTTTTTTTTATTAACCTCAGAGGATATTCTCAATAGTGCCCTCTTGGTCCTAGCTTTTATTTCGTCTGCCGAATTTCCGGTTACCATTAGCGCGATGTCGTCTGCGTAGCAGAGTATTTCACTATTTTCAGGTAGTTCAGTCTCAGCCACACTATCAAAATATGAGTTCCACAATGTTGGTCCCAATACAGAACCTTGTGGGACTCCGCATGTTACTTGGTATTTCTCTCCACAAGATAGCTCCAATTTTCTGTTGTTTAGGTAGTCTCCTATTATGTTTTGTAGATACGGATTTATTTCTTTTTTGGTTAGTTCACTCATTATGCCATCCCACCTGGCATTGTTGAAAGCATTTTCTATGTCAATTATTGTTTTTTTATTTTTTCGGTGATTTTATGCATAGGGTGTACCGTAGATTTCTTTTCCCTAAAGCCGAATTGCTTGTTTGATAGGTTTTTCTTTTCTGCAAGTTCTTCCTTTAGTCTTTTCAAAATTAACACCTCCAGGGTCTTTCCAAAGCAATCAATAAGGCAGATTGGCTTGTACTTCGTATTTTGCTCATCTTTTGGGATTAGGATAATTTTCGCAACCTTCCACGCGGTAGGAAAAACTCCATTTTCTAAACAATTGTTGAAAATATTTAGGATCATTTCCTTGTTTGTCTTGATTGCTATTTTTGTTATCTCGGAAGTTAGTCCATTTGGACCAGGCGCCTTGCGTTTTTTAGTTCTTTCTATTACTACCTTTAATTCTTCTATACTGAATTTAGTTCCTTTAGGGCCAACTCTTGTCTATGTGTGACACGTTTGCAGTTTGGGAAGAGTCCATTGATTACTATTTTTTCGTCCTCTTCTTTTAGTGCTAGTTTCGGCCTTAGGCCCAGTTTTTTTGTGATTATTTGATAAGCGTCTCCCCAAGGGTTATGATTTAACTCGTTGCATAGATTGTTCCATTTTTTGTTTTTTGAACTCCATATGATGGTTTTCAGGATCGCTTTTTCTGTTTTGTAGTCCGTTTTTGCTTTTTCTATTTCACGTAGGTTCTTATTTATGTTATGGTGTATTCTTGTATATATCCTTCTTGCACGGATGCAAGCGGCCCTTGCCTGTGCAACCTCTTAGTTCCACCAGTACACTGATGGTTTGAAGTATCTGTTCTTTTTATTAGTTAATACTTTATTGCAAACATCTTGTATGATTCTAACATAGTTAGCTAGGTTGGGTGTATTGCCTAGTGTTAATAATTTGTCGTTCAGAGTTCTCCTCAGTTCAGGTATTTTGCTCTCCTCTATTCTCCATATTTGTGTATTGTTGTTCGCGGTATGTTGGTTGTCGTTTACGAGTTGGAAGTAAATGTTCCTATGCAGGCTGAAGTTCTCTTCTTCTTCTGCAACTCTCCAGTGAACGGAGAGAAGTACCTGGAACTACTACAAAATCAGATAATTCCGGCTCTCAATACTCTAAATCTCGATTATGATGCATGGTTTCAACTCGATGGATGTCCTGCGCACAATCATCGAGCAGTAGACGACTACCTTAATAGAGAGAGTTTTTTCACCGTTGGATAGGAGGTTGAGGGGAAATTAACCTCGTTCAGATTTTTCACCCAATGATTTTTTCTACTGGGGCTTTTTAAAGACAAAGGTGTATACTGATGAAATCAAAAATCTGAAAGAACTTAAACAAAGAATTAGAGAAGCTTCTCCATCAACAACTCCACAGGTGTTAAATACATTCAGTATTTAATAATTTTTATAATCGTTTACGTTATTGTTTAGCTGTTAATGGTGGAATTTTTGAGAACGTGCTGTAAATATTTAAATTTGTAACTTTTTCCTTTTTACTATTTTTGGTAAACATGCACTAAGTAATATTGCATTTTATCTGAGACGTTTTTCAGTTCATAAAGTTTGTATCTGTAGCAACTAATAACACATAACAAAACACAAAGCATTATTGTCATGGTATCCAATGTAATTCAACTCATAAATATTGCATCTTAGCTGAAACTCACTGTATATGAAGTCTTCCATCCCACATGGTGTTGAGATGGTAAATGGTTTTAGTGAATAATCTTGATTTATCTGGAGCATCTTGGATAGTCTGGGGTCACTGTAAAAGTTAATACATTTTTTATCATTGTTGAGGTGGTAAATTCTTTGCCAGGCAAATGACGAACAAACAACAGCTTACATCTAGTCTACTTGTGATCGCAAGATTTATTTGCGTCATTTCAAGTTATTTCTGCTTGGATTGATTTTTTTTACAATTATAAGTTGCATGATAATGATTAATCGTCCTAAGCTAGGGCATCTATAACAGATTAAATTAAGTGAGATTTTAATTAGTATCAATTTTAATTTTTGATGTATAAGTAGATTTACTTGCCATTTTCAAATTCTCAATTTAAATAATCATTTTCTGATTATTTGGTTTCAAAGGCATCATTATTTAAGATGTACAGTTTTTCTACTGGCAAATTCCAATTTTTTACTAAATGTAAAGTGGCTGTACTTAGCCGAAATTGAATTGATTGACTGATTGATTGCTTACTTTGGGCCTCCAATTCTGAACGTGAGCTCATGCGATTCTGACCGATTTTGGTCCATCGCGTTTGTAGGCCTTCTGTTGAATCTAAGATTACGATTAGCTAGCATTATAGCTTAAGTTGTTTTGCGCGTTTATATCTCACTTACCGCATTTGAGCAAAAATGGAGTATAAAATTTCCCCTATCCCATGTAGCTACTTTCAAACATACTTAGAACGGTCTTTTCGTATCTGCGACTGTTTTCGATTATGTTTTTTATGTATTCCCTGTATTATTCTTTAATAATGGACCAAAAATATCTCTACTTGCGCTTTGATGTCTTCTAACGTTTCATTCTAAAGACTTTTTATCATTGTTCTCTCTACAATTAAATGTGGTTTCATCTATTACTAGTTATTTCAAGTAATATGTCGTAAGAAGGGTTGAGTAGTTTAATTCTAAAGTCTCTTCCTATAAATGTCGTGGTTGAAATGTGTTTGTCCTTCTTGGTATCCCATTTGTCCCTCACAAAACCCTAAACTAGTAGGGTCAACTGTTAGAATTGAACAACTAATCGAATATCTGAATAGACTAAACAGGTGTAAGTGGAAAGCACTAACATTAGATGTTTATGAAGATAGGGAGTCATTTTTGTTGACTTCCTCACGTTCTAAATACTTTTTCCTTACATACTGTACTTCCAATATTATCTTAAAATCATACACTTGAACAAATTATAGTAGGACAATGACATCTACTAAAACAATTAATTAAAACGAATATGAGATCAACATAATTTCCAGGGATGTATCCATTATGTAGTAACACCGTGCTAGGAGAACGTATAACCGTGAATCTTTGTAGATAACTTAATAATTATAGAACTAATTACTAGAATTTGCTTTCATGCAGAAGCTGCAAAATGTCTCCAAAGCTAGCACTAAGAGGCAATCGGTTGCTAGATCCGAATTAGATTGGAATTAACTGGTAATTGACATGGGAACATATCTACGTTCTCTTGAGATGGCGTTTAAATGGGATTGTCAATTTGAAAATTGAATATACCTACATATAGTAGGTACGTAGTGCGCTGTAATACGACGTTGAATCAATATTGTTATTTTATTGAAGCTCGTAAATTGCATTTGGAAATAGGGGCGTTTTCGGTTTATGCTAAATTTTTAAAACATATATATATACTTCCTAGTTTTCATTTCATTTACTACGTGCTACCTCTTTTACGGTTTAAACTATCCGTGTTTATGTAGTAAGTCTATTGATTTCGTGGACAAGTCTTAAACTAATATAATTCTTTTATGTAAGACCAAAGATAATAAAATCTTGCTCTAGCTTTTCTATTTAATTCTAAAGTGCTTGGGAGTGAGGATTATGAATTCTTGAAATGTCGTAAAACTTATGCCAATGCTTTACTGGAATATTATAGAACTTGATGTAATTATAGTAGTTAATTCATGAAGTTTACTGATGATTAATTAATGTCACAATAAAAAACTCTGTGATACTGATTTTAAAAAGTCTAATGGCAAGAATTTCTAAAGATTAAAATAAAATCGATAATTTAATTTATTGTTAAATTCAATTGAATTAATTGTAATCAAAATTCAAAATAAGAGGAAACTAATCAGATAAATTTAATTAATTTTGAATAATTTCAAAATATTGAGATGTCGACGTAGCTAAAGCACAGAATCATATAAAATCTACAAAGAGCAAAGAATTAGGGCAGAGCAAGCTGCTATTCAGGCAAAGAAAGCATCATGAAAAGAGTTCAGAAGAACACCAAGAGTCTAAACTAATGACCACATAGAAATCAAGAACGAGCGCATCAAAAGTCAAAAAAGACCTTTCTGGTTATACTGTTATAGCAATCCATCTTATTGACATTATTTTAATATTCATAGTTGGATTTGCATAGATGTCTTGCTCAATTTTATTTGCTTCTACCCTATATAATAAAACTTTTCCTATGATCCGTGCTTGATTCTATAGAAGAAATCAAAAGTTATAAACCTGAGCTCTCGATCTCTGCCTTTCTGTAATAAAGAGAGATGAATAATGTCAAGAGTAAATCAAAATCATACTGAATAGAAAGTGTCTAAATGCAAATTGAAAACTGTCTGATGATTCCAAAGATTTTAATAAATATCAAAATCAAATTAAAATCCTCCACTAACACCTTCCATCTTCTAATTCTAGGATGTGTACAGCACTTTGGATTGGAGGAACTGGAAGCTCAGTGCATTTTTTGTGTTCTTGAATGTTCAGCTGAACAGACTTTGGTAAAATCCAAATTTTTAGTACCTTAAACGGTTTGATCTTTGAGCTTTTCAGGCATTTATATCGCATGAAAGAAAGAATCTTTTTTTGAGGCTTTACGCTTTCAATGTCCAAACCACAAGGAAACATCCTAGAGTGCCTAAATATAGTCTCATCAAACTAGACTTCTTTTAAAAATTGTATCGACTAATGGAAAATAGTTAAAAAAAAACACCAAAAATGCTGAATGGCCAGCACTGACAGATATTAATAAGTTACAGGTACATAGAGACAAAGGAAGCTGTACATCGACTTGTGATAAATGACCTCTTGTCTAATCTACTTCATGTTCTGGTTTGCTGACTTCTTATCTTTGTTAATCTTCATTTTCCAAAATCAGATTAAATTGTGTTTAGCTTTCATTACGATTCCTGAAGTTACAAAAGATTGTCAAGACTGGGGAATGAAAATTAATTGGCAACACTACCTGACTTTCTTACGAACATCAAAATGCTTATGAGAATAGGAGAACAGATTTTCCCTCTTTATGAAGCACTTCTATACGGGTTTTAATCTTTAGTCACAAAGATGCCGTGCTTTCCCCCAGATAGTATCTTTTTTACGTTGCTGGTAAGCAGAACCTCTCTCCACGATTGCCATATCCTATTAAAACTCCAAAATATTTAGTTTTCTGTTGGCCTTTACAGATTTGCGTTTGTTGTTCTCTCAACAACCCCAAAAACGGGCAAACCTTTTCCAGCATTAAGTTTGACGGTTTTTCTGTTTGATCATCACTTTGTTCCTGAGAAGCTCTTCTAAAGCACCTTATTGTACAAATCTTGTACTGGGCGAATAAATAGATTGACGTCTTAAAGATATCTTTTTGCGCAATTACAATGCTTTTGCACTGCTATGACATACATTTACCAAACCCATTTGGTTCAGTACCTTTTGGTTCAACTGTCTACATAATTCAATCATACTACAATTAGATCCAAATCATACCTTTTTTGCATACTTAGTAGTGCGTGTATTAAACATTTACTTTTATAAATAGGTAGTTGACTAAAACACGTTCAACTATAGAAATAGATACCTCTTACCTTGAAGTTGATGGTAAACCATAACTACTAATTTAAGTATTCAAAAGTGTCCAAAATCTAATAAAAGTTTAATGCTTTTTTATAGTCGTCCCTTTTTTCTGCCTTTTTTTATTCCAAATCATAATGTGAAAGTAGTAAGTAAGAAATAACCTGTTTATACGTGGAGGATAAATTAGAACAGATAGCCTAAACTAGTTTGAAGAAGAAAGCTTAAGGAGCTTAAAAATCGATTTTCAAATCTCGAAACTAGCAGGCCTAATTAGTGACTAGAAACGAGAACTCCAAACGAAGACTCTGTATTTGGACGCCAATGGTTTCAAGCTAACTAAAGTCGGTTCCACAGACACAATCATGGGGTAGGTGAGAAGGAAGCTTCTGAGAGATATAAAAAAGTTGTTTGAGGAACTCACTGCTCTCACAATCACTTCTAAGATATATTTTTCTTATTTCTAATGACAACTAGAAAAGAACAGTTAATTCATAGCGGGAGAGCAAAAATAGCTACGTTTTTACTTGCAATATTCTAGGATGGATCATTAGGTACAAACATCACTCAAGTGTCCCTCTCCGATTTTGATGATTTTTACGTATGTTGTAAACCATCGAAATCGAAGAACCACGTAATTTTCTTTAGCTGCTGAAAATGCTTTTAAGGGTTGGTAACAACCCCCAAAGTCTAGCCTGACAAACAGTAATATTACAATTTCACATTGAAATACTAATCGGGTTTGAAATGAATAAAAAAGGTTTTTCAGTAAAGGTTTTAAATAAGAATAATGGGGTTAAACCACCCTGACACATCTTTTGAAGCCCCCGTAAAAATTAACGATGCCACACATTTTATTAAAAAAAACTGAGTATATGAAAGGGTAATTCCAAATTAAGTTTAGCTTTTCTTTGTTCTTTTCGTCAATAACTCTTCCTGAGGGGGTAGAAACTCTTTGAGCGCTACATATCTCACTATTTAGAAAAGCAATAAAAATAGAGATTAATTGTTAAAACACTCTGCAACAACATACTTGTCCGCAACTCTTCACAGTCTGGTAAGCTACCCCCTCAAAAGCGATTTTTTAGAAGTCTGGAATAATAGTAGTTTGGGATCGTGAAGCTCATCTGGATCATAAAAGTGACGTTGGTTAATAGCAAACGGAAACAAACTACCCTCGAAGTATTACCAGAAGCAAATTTATTGAATGTGTTTTAATGAATAGAGAAGAAGAGTAAATGAACCTTTCTTCGTACATTTATGAAAGTTACTACCGAAACAGTAACAACCTTTTTTATATACAGAAAAACGTACTATTCTTGTTGTTTGTAAATTACCTTGCCTTTTAGTTAACGTAGTATGAATTTACATAAATTTACGAAAGCTCTGAAGCGCAAATAAAAAATTTCTTATAACTACGAATTTCCAAATGACAACTGAAAATCTCCAGATGGCAATTAAAAATTTTCAGATGGCAACTGGAAATTTCCAATGAAAACTGGAAAATTCTATGTTTTTCTTTTTCCTGAAATTTCCAAATGGCAACTGCAAATTTCTAAATGATAACTGGAAATTTCCTTTGGTCAATAGAAATTTCAGTTGTAATTTGAAAATTTCCAGTTGCTATCTAAAAACGTCTAGTGGTTATCTGGAAATTTCTAGTTACCATTTAGAAGCTTCCTGTTAGAATATATTGGAAATCTTCAGTTGTCATTTCTACCTATTATCTGGAGATTTCCAGCTATCATCTGGGGATTTTCAATTATCATCTGAAAATGTCCAATTATCAGTTGCATAGAAGATGTCTTGGTATTTAAGATCTATTAAGAAAACTACATAATTATGATTATCATTGACGTGCTTTGGATCTAGCAATATGTTCAAGCCATTTGCATAATGTTACTCTGATGTGTAATTTTAATTAAAATCATCATCGTAGCGATTTCCTTGGACTAAACCAAGAAAATTTCTTATAGTACTTTTAAATGTGTGCAGGTGTTAAGAAATTGCATGCTAGAAGGATACTGCCCTAAATGGTTTGAAGCTTTCTCAACACTGAAAGCGTGGCATGTTCCCTTAATGAGAAATATATTGTGAAATGGGCAAAGCCCAAACTTATTTGCTGATTTTTAAGTTACAGCAAATACAGAACTTCGTTATTTATCAGCTAGCATTAAAAATATTTTAAAAACTTGTTTACATTAAATATTGTCTGACGAACACTAACAATTATGACACTAAATTTTTAAAATTCATGAAGAAGCAAACGTCCTCTTCTTTACTTTCTAAAATGTGTTAGGCATGTTTTAACCAATTTTGGCCCGGACCCTTCGATTTAAAAAGTCGAGAACGACCCCTGCGATTTAAAATATTTTCTAGATAAAGGGCGAATAGATAGCGGTTGAAGTATCAGAAACTTTAATCGAGGTAGAAGTTGAGTCAGATGTAAGGCTCTGCATGAGTACGGAGCTGCCATCTGTCAAAACCGAGAATTCAAGTTTTCCAAGGTACCGGTCAACATAGAAGCCACAGAAAAAGAAAATTTGGTTTACGAATTGAGCGGAGAAATGCCGATGGAATTGTTCTTGTTGTTGCTCGACCAGGAAATGCTGGATATGATGGTTGGTCAGTTTGCACAAATCAAAATAATGCTCAACTTGCTCTCAAAGACCACGAACTGGGACGTTTTTTGGGCATTTTGTTTCTGAGCGGTTGTCACTTTCTTCCACAATGGAAACTTTATTGGTCCAACTCACCGGATTTTGGAATTCCAGTTGTTAAGCAGTCAATGCCACGTTCCAGATTCGGGTGAATTAAGCGATTTGGCGAAGAATGAAGATCTTGATCATAATGATAAATTAACAATGTTGCCACCATTCATCTATGCATGGAATAAACGTTTTATGCAATTTGAAATCTTCTCGCATAATTTCTCTATTGACGAACAAATGATTCCATACTTTGGAAGACACTTATGCAAAATGTTTATTCGGGAAAGGTCAATTCGATTTAGCTGTTTGTGTTCCGCTGAAGACTATCTATTTTGTATCTAACGTGTACTTACACCAAATTTCTTCCTTCCGTTTACAGTTCATAAATAAATGCTAACTTACCAACAAAAACGCCTTTATACAAGATTCTACTTTTTTTATGTATACAATTAGAAGCTAACGTTTAAATAAAATAAATTTCAGTTTCACACGAAAAAATTGATTTTTCTTTGAAAATCCCCAAATGTGCTGAGTTTTATTAACGCATTGGCCCAAGGGGTCAATACAATACAATACAGAACTTTTTCACTTTTTTTTCTTGATTAGCCTAATAGAAGGTATTCCACCAAAAATCATCAAAACATCCCAACGGAATCTTGTACCGGCCAAAATGGGTTAATACTTATTTATCATTCCCAGTTATTGTTGTTATCTATGGGCGTCAACTGTTAATCCCATTCCCAGTTTTAGAAACTGCAGAATCTCCTGTATTTTACACTAGGCTGATGTCTACGTGAAGGCGTTCTGTCTTCCAGTAAAAGTTTTTAGTAGCAAACCAAAAGGCATATTGACACGAGATATACATTCTTACTACCCTTTTGAAATGCCAACTAAATAATGCAGGACTTGACACTTCATGGTGTTGTAGTATGCTTAGGAAGTTTGTTTAATGTGCAAACATTTTTTGGAGCCATGATACAAAAGTAACAAAGGGGCCCTTTATTTGTTCATGGATTTAATATTAAACAAACTAACCAGAGACTAAAAAATATAACAATGTAGTTTTGGGACCTCCTAAAATTCCCTGTACAGTGCTTTCGGTGTACTTTGCCATTGCATGTCCCAACTTATTTTGGTATTTCTATTTATATTAATTTATGTAATTTCATACTAGTACTTTCTTCTGTAACATCCTGTAGGGTTGTTACTGTTTCGGTAAATATACAAAGAAGAATTCATTTAATCTTCTTCTCTATACATCAAAACACATCCAATAAACTTACCTTTGATAATATAACGAGGGACACTTGGGTAATGTTCCTTGTTGGTGCTAAACTGAAAAATTACCAAAATTTTAGAAATTGTCCAAATTACTTAATATTCAAGATGTTTATAGGATACTTTATCCTTCTAAATATTTAAATCCGAGTGATTGACCTTCTAGCTCTGGAACGGATATTGGTATCTCCATGAGACTTTTGTTTGTTTATATAACCTGGGTCATAATGTAGTTCGGTTCAACCAATTTGTAATTATTCTTTTGTACAGATTTAGAAAAAAAAATCTACATCAAGTTCCAGTCTTGCTGACTTTCAAAGTCTGTTGAGTAAGTAATTTTTGTGTGCCTTTATTATTATTTTAAATTTAGTATTTTGCTATGAATTTATCTTTGACCACGGTTTATATCAGTATGATGCAGTTATAGTTTTCATTTGCAAAATTGTAGGAACCTTTCTTAAAATACTTTTGAGATGTCTGTTTATTAAATTGCGTTGTTGAATTTGAGGTTATGGTAATTTCGGGACTTTTCAAAACTAATTGCGTGATAAATAAAATTTACAAATCAGTTCTAATCATCAGTCCCTGCCCTAGTGTTTTTCTACATGTGGATGTATTAATTTTTATATTATAAGCCAAGGATATGTTTAAAAGCTGTATCTAAAGTCATGTTTCCATATGGGAACATTATGCAGTTACTGGTCAAATATCTTTAAAGAAAAAATTAAATTAAAATATACTTCTATGCAGGACTTCAACGTCAGGTGGCCAGGTAATTACACAAGCATTTCAGACACACTCATACCATGACGTTAGGCACCATTAAAGGGTGCAATGGGAAAACGTCTCCAAAGCAATATTTTATGGAAATCGAAGAAAGGGCAGAATCAGATGGCTGGACTAAAAATACAATACTTAAAATAGTCAAATACAGACTCGAAGGTGAGGCAAGAAATTTATAAAATACAGAACTGGCAAGTGAAGCCCAGATACTCACATGGAATACCTTTAAAAATAAAATAATAAATAAATTTACTGCAAAGAAGCTTCCAGGCGAATCCACACTGCAGCTATCTAAATGTTATCAACAAAACAATAAAACGGTAGCACAATTTCTCAGCAGACTAAAGTTCATAGCGAGAAAAATACTGGAAGAAGACCTGAAATCAGCTACCGTAGCTAAAACTCAGGGTATAAAAAGGAAAATTGATGATATTCTTCTGCAAAAATTCCAGACGGGGCTTAAAAGAGACCTGAAAAAACAGGTACTACCACAAATGGTAAACGATGCCAAGCTGACAATAAAAAAACCAGAACAAATCGCGCTTCGGCAAGAGCTACGCGATGAAATGCTAAATGGAACCACCAACATGATGTCAATGATGGCAATTAAGGAACAAAAATGGTGTTCAAATTGTAAGATGGCAAATCACTCAAACCAAGAATGTAGAAAGACGAATCATACTCACAGAAATCGACAAAACCACTAGCAGGCACACAACCAGCGCTCAAAATCTAGAGGTAGAAAAAATAATAATAACGTACCCCAACATCACAACAAAGATTCAAACTTTAGATCGTAACGGAGAAAGGCTTCAAAGGGGAATAATCGTCGACAAAATCAGGACAACCAAAATCATCGTAAAAAAAGAACAAACAATCGACGATGGCGACGAAATAACCCCACTTGGAACATAAACAGTATTCAGTTCTAAGATACCGAACATATGGAAACAGTGGAAAATTTAAACGAGACCCAGCAAGCAACTGCAACCCGAGTTGTTTGCAACAACCAGTTGCATTAAAACTCCACAACATTAAGAAAATCTTTCAAGGCATTACCATAGATGATGTACCAACAGCTAGCTATTTATTGGTGAACCAACAGCCTACGAGATTTTTAGTGGACTTAGGAGCTGGTGTTTCCGTCCTCACATATATCCAACTCAGCTGATGTGGAACTGACGGATGCATCGGGGCATCGATTAGGGGTTGTTGACTCAACCAAAAAGTTAAAAAAAAGACAAAGAGTCACAACAAAGGATCCACAACAAATTGAGCAATATTTAGAGACTCCAAAAGAGGAGAAATTGTGTCAATCTTTTCCAATAACAAGACTTGAGCCTATAAATAATACCAATGAAAAGAATACTGTAACAATAAAATTAGCAGAGAAGTGCTAAGTACCTGCCTACATGAAAATTCATGTGCCAGTCGTGTTACAAAGCAAACTAAACGGTAAATTTCTTTTAGTGGAAACAAACAATTCACTTGGAAATGAGATACTGGTAGCAAAAACTATCATTAAAAATGAGCCGCAAGTGTCTCTGCGATAGCTAAACTAGAGCGACCATACTGTTAACCTAGAAAAAAATCAAGACATTGCCAATGCGGAAATAACAATAACAGAAGATATAAATCACTTCAACATTCTTCATCCATCAAAAAGTTCACTAAAACTTTTACATACAATTTCGAGTTATCACATTTAGACGAATACACCAAACATTTGGCGTTGGGATTGCTTCAGCAATACCAGGACATCTTTGTTTAAGTTGAAGCAGAATTATCAAGTGCTGTCAGAGTTAAGCGTCATAAAGACACGAGTGTCTAAAAATCAGTACCCCATCCCTTACAGTCACCGAGAGGTGCTTCAGAAGGAAAGAGGAAAACTCCTTCAAGGAAAAATGATTGAACCTTGCACATCAGAGTGGACAGTGATGGTTACAAAAAAATCACCAGACGGTACATTAAAACATCGTCTATGCATCGACTACAGGGATCTCAACAAAGTTACAAAGAAAGAAATATTTCCTATCTGTTTACAACCGTTGACGTCACGAATGCTTTTCATCAAATTGACCTTACTCCAGAGTCAATTCCCAAAAATTTGCGGTAATTACTGATTACAGAGCATTACTATGGCTACTCTCCATGAAGGATCCCGCATATAGATTAGCGAGATGGAGTTCGAAGCTCTCAGAATGCAATTTCTCTGTCGTATATCGAAGTATCGAAGTGGAAAAGAACACTCTAATGCAGATGCACTGCCCAGAAAGTATGAATCAGAAGAATCACAAAACGGTATCACCTGCAAAGAATTCCTACAGATTAGAAGCATTGAACCTATAACTAATAAAATTTTCAAGAAATCAGAGACAGTCTATGGGTCTGTAAAGAAAACATTGCACTAGCGCATTGTGTTTCAGAAGATTTTCGTATGGAGAAAGGTATTGCTTTAGACTTCAAAAAGAAATTTGGTTCTGCAAGACATCTTTTGGCACAAAGAAAAAAGGTAGGAGAAACAGCTGTTCTTTCAAACCCTCCTATGATCAACTGTGGAAAACGCTCCAAGATTTCAAAGACAAAGTAATATAGCCTCAAGACACAATGATTACTATGCCAAGAATAGCATGTGGTCTCGATGGTTTTAAATGAGACATCGTTCAGGATACGCTTAAATATCTTTTGAAAGATATTTAAGTTGAAAGAAACATCAAAACTCTGGTGTATTACTTACAACCTCAACAAGTAGTAAACAATAATGTAACTACTACAATACCTAAAGAAATTTTGAAAATAACTAAAAAACCTGAGTTATTGCCTATCATTAATAAAGATCAAGTTTATAAGTTACAACAAGAAGATGAGTTCTGTAGAGCAGCGTAAGTAACCACTGATAATGAAGAAGACAACAGCAATTTTTACCTAGATACCAACAATCTTTTGTACAAAAAACGCAATGGTAAATTCCATGACATACTTGTGATTCCTAAGAAATTCACTTCACGAGTCTTACAAGCATTTCACGATTCATTGCTAAAAGGACATCCAGGTGTAGAAAAAACATCACTCTTCATCAAACAAAGATGCTTTTGGCCAAGCATGCAGAATGATATTAACAACTACGTATCCAGTTGTATTTTCTGTAACCAGAGGAAAACGTTTCATCTCAAACGAGCACAACTACAAAAATTCCCTCATATTGATCGTCCTTTACAACGATGCAACATGGATATTTGTGGACCATTTGTTAGGGTCACAGGTGGGAACTAATATATAGTTGAACAGGTTTCTCACCATACTATCTAATGTTTGGAAGAGACCCTACCTTGCCCCTTGATGAAATACTAAAACCAAGAAAAATCAACTATGCTATTAGTGACGACTACATAGCAGAATTATTATTTATTATTATATTATTATATCTTAATGAAACAATAACGAAGATTTTACTAGGAGAACATCTTAGCGTACATGAACAAATAATGTGTGTTATGGGGATTAGTAGATTGTCTTATAACTTTGAATAGTTTTGTGGAAAAGAAAACACAGAAAAACTTTCCGATGCAATAGATCTAGGGCCTGCCAGCAACGTAGTCACAAGACCTAGCAATATGCATCACAATTATTTGTGCAGCCTCAATTTGGATGCTTATGTGGATACAAAGAGATATATTCTGCAGCAACAATTCGAACTAATAGAATTTTGAACTCTCGTTTTCCAAATGAAAAACATTTGAAAGGTAAAAGAAGCGGGCCCTATGAAGAACAAACGATAACAGCAAAATATACTAATGTGTCTATTATACAGTGGTATGACAACAAAATTGTTAGTTTAGCATCTAATTTTGCAAGAACTTAATGTGAAACGATTTTTCAAATCTGAAAATAACTTGTTTTGGCATTATCAAACATTATAATAAACATATGGAGGGAGTTGATTTTGATTTTGTTTTGGGCTTGTACAGAAACACACCAAGAAGCAAAAAATGGTACCACAGAATAGAATTTCATTTGTTGGACCTGGTAGTACGTAATTCTTGGATATTACATCAAAGAGTGGTCTCCCAAAATACAGACAGTTTGAATACAAAAAATTATACCTTGCATAATTTTAAATTGGAATTGGCAAGGCAAAAAAAGAAAGTGTGCCATTTGGTGAAATTCAAAAAGGCAGGCTGGACCATTGGCCAATTCATATCAAACAACGACAGCGTTGTAAGCTTGGAAAATGTTCCGGCAAAAGACTTGCAGCTTGCTCGAACTGTAAAGTAACATACATCTCTGTTTCTACGAAAGCAAAAAGTGTTTTAGAGAATTCCATTTGAAAACAAGTGGATATTATGGATATGTATGCTGAATGCAATAAATTGTATTTTTCTATAGTGTGTATATTTTTCCTAGTCCACGGTATGCATAATGTTCTCATTTGGTTACATTTCCAAAAATTGGTAAAAAATGAGTTATTAATGCGATTTTCAAAATATAAAATTAAAAAAGTGATATAGGATTTTGGATACTAATAGTTCGTGGGGATTAACAACAGCACAGCTGAAAGGAAGGCATTAATTTGAAAAACAGCGTGCAATAATGTTAATTATTATTTAACAATTACAAAAGCCAATAGGTTAGGATAATGCTCTCCCAGTTGTTTCATATTATAAGACAGTAGAAGACTCTAATATTGCTCATTGTAAGTGAAAGTGAATAAAGTCTGTGTTTTTTCAGATGATAATTACTGATACCAACAGAAATCTTGATATTTTTGGAAGAACAGTGGAAAGTTATAGATAATTAAATGTGATAGTTTCAGAAAATGTCGAATCAACATAAGCATTCGGGCTCAGATTACACAACAAATGTTTCATACAGGGAAACCACATCAAATATGGAATGGCAGTATTGGAAAGTTAAATTGTAGTGCAAAACAACACAAAAACATTTAGTAAATTAAATCTTTTGACACGTAATTGCTTTTGAGATCATCTAAAGCATGTTAAATTACCGGAAATACAAGTTCCTGAATTTACTGGTAATTAGAACTAACTTTTTGTTTTTGGTTTTAATACTACTGCATGTGTCAATTGATACCAAAATCTAAACATGTAACAAAGTACATTTGCAAAGTTCGTGTCTAATTTATTTTTCTTTTAATTATGGTGTTGCAATAGCAAGAAATACTGCAATATGCATTGTAATCTTTTATTTTGTTCTATTATTTCAACGACTTATACAAATACCATAATAGAAGTCCGTTTGTGTTATAGTAATTGAATACGTTGCAAAACCTGTTCCATGAATAACAACACTTGTAAAAGTATAATAAATAGTATCAAACATACTAAGCAGTAAATGTTTTGTTTCAGTAGACGTCTTAATCAACTGCATTTATGAGACTGGCAGGTGATTTCATTCCTTGCTGTATTATTAATAATCTCATACACTTTGCGGTACCGCTTGCTTGTTTTTATTCAAACCAGTTTTCCTATTTGGGAATAATACAATAATGTATTTGATAGCCTTTTAATTAATCAAAACATTATATTATTATTACTTTTTTCTCTTCGCATTCGCTTGTTTCCATTATTCAATTCAACAAGCTTGAAGTATACATTAGTAAAACGGAATGACTTAGAAGAAATCTAAACTCCTTTCCAATTCATATCTAAATTACCCAAGAGGAGGCACACGCAATATCAGAATATTAAACACACTTCAGTGCGTCTTCATAATGTATAAATGGCACGAGAATGATTTTAAAATTTCCATATATACGGTACACCATACGATCTTATTTTATAAATATCAGAGATTTTTTTTATTTTGAATGATTTCCTTTGATAACAACTTATGACAAGCAAATAAATATAAACATCTTAGAATTGAGCTCCCATAAATTGTTAAAATATTTTTTTCCTGTATCGAATGTATTAAAAAAGATTGAATTTGGCGTCCGATTTTTTGTCGTTTCATATAAATTTTTGATTAATACCCGAACGAATCTCGAAACTTTTTTCTTTGAATAAAAAATAAACTTGAAAACGGTAATTTTTTATTCATCTTAATTTCCTTTTCGCCTCTAGAACTTTCTCTTGCAAGTTCATTTATTAGTTGGGCTTTAATTTAAATTTAAATTGGATTAGTAAAAATCCAATCTGCTTCATCTGTTATTATAGTAGTATATTATATACACTCCTTGAGCAAAATCTAAAATATATGTACAGATATGGAAGAACATAATCAGCTGGCTATGCCAGCGCTGCCGATGAGGTGATTTATTACCGGAAATTAAACTACCCCTCCCCTAATTTAAACGGTACTAGCTGTATCAGTTTCCGTCCCTTGTAGGGTGCACTGACGTTCAATCATGCTCTTTTCCGATTAACCGTACAACCAATTTATGTTACACGAAGGTGTTCATATTTCAGTTTTGCACAATATTGAATTTGTGTTTGGTAAATTCAATTTTGGAATACACACCGCACCATGCATTAATTTTAAATATGTTCTCCCTAGAAAATAACGCAGTTCTCCGGTGTGCAACTGAATTTAAAATTTTTGTGCATGGCAAGCAATTTAGCACTGGCGTGGCGGTTCTAAATTTTTTATCAGGTGCCGCAAAATCTGTAAGATTTATGTATTTCATTATTTACCTGTAATAAACTTTAATTTTAGTAATGTCTCATTTAACAATCTTTTTTTTTATTTCGTTGGTTACTTCTAAAGATACTAGATTTTACTTATCCTTCCGAGAACAGTGTTCGATATAGCACATAGACTTTCAAATTTTTGCGACGGACGTCCACTGGAGGTCCAAATTTTAACCAACTGAATGACGTCCAGTGGACATCCATGGAATGTAAATTTGCTGTAACGTTGGAGATTTAACAAACATCTGTAACTGGACGTAATTTGGAGGTATAGCTTAAGTTCAAAAATATTCCGACGACGTATGGACCAAAATAGGATGTCCAGTGAATGGCTGCTAAAGATCGCTTTGAAATGTTCAGAAATGACTGTGGATTCATCTTATTTACTGTGGAATTTACTCAGGTTCCTATAGGCAATAAATAACTTAACTGCATGGGTTTGCTTTGCCTGCAACAGGCAGGCACAGGAAAGCAACAAACTCTAAATCTGAGAAACTTAATATGTAGAAAGTTAGTCGTGAAGAGCGGGGTCGGTGTGCTAAATGCAAGAGGGCTCACTAGAGATCGCGGTGTAAAAGTTGCCTTCTCAACAGTATTATGATCATCTTTATTGTTGTTTTTGTTGTTGCTCTCCATATGGCTTTATTAGTCTTGTGTGCCCTATTATGTGTAGAAAGAACCTACTGCTTACTTATCCGCAATTACGTTGACCTGATTGACAATTGCGTCTTCCAGTGGCTCCAGGCGGATATCATCAGGCAATGTTGTATTTGAGGCCTCGATAAGATATAAAATCTTCGGGGGACAGTTGTCGTATAGACCGACGACCTACGTAGCAACGGGTAATTGTCAATGCGAATAGAACTTTCTTCCTCGACAAAGTGCGGATCGCTAGAGCGGCGTTGCCCCAAAGAACTCTTTGGTGAATCAGAACAAGCGTTGACACCTCTCATACGTATCACTGGTCAGCAGGTCGTCTGCGAATGCCAGGCATGCCACTTTAGCTTTTTCATTCTGTGGCACGCCTTCATCGGTGGCTTCCTGCTTCTCTAGTTTAGCCATAACCCGGTTTGCTTAACTCTGCGGTTGATGTTAATCCAGGACGTTTGTCGTGCCCCGACGTGGTCTCGCGTCCTGGTATGAGTATAACCCCCAATGATAAAGTCTCTCAGTCTAAGATCAACGGCATACCTCCCGAGTGGCC